>JAAIXJ010000023.1:392697-726587 GCA_013403705.1 Heliconius hermathena
AATTGGTGATTTTCTTAATATTAACACTAGAAATAGGCATAATCCTGGTGCACCTGTAACTCGGTTGCATCGAATCCGTAATTCTTTTATGGGACAATGTGTACGCTTTTACAATAGGATCCCAGAAAACGTCAGAGAATTTTCTATATCATGATTTGAAAAAATTGTGAAAAGACGTTTGTGTGTTAAAGGTTATTACCAAAATTACCAAATTAATGATTTTGTAAATGATAACACGCCTTGGGAATGAAATGCTCGCTCCAGTCTGTTTCAAAGGTATCATTGTCACAGATAATTAAATATGTATTTGTATAAAATTGATTTGAGAAAAATAGGTCCCGCTGAGTTTCTTGCGCCGGTTCTTCTCAGGTCTGACGCATTAACTTTAGTGAACTGGTGGTAAATTATTTGACGTTCAAAAAATGAAACACGTAAATTCTTATTTTGAATAAAATTATTTGAATTTGAATTTGTTGATATCGCATTGGAAAGGTGTAGTTGATACTATAATAAAAGTTAGCAGCTTTACCCTCCGTACCTAATGAAAAGTTATAAAACAACAACAAAAATAATTAAATGAAAATAGCGTTTAATTTTACTGTATTTTAATATTGTTATTGCAACTTTAATAATTTAAGCTGAATCTTAATCACTCGTTAACATAATTTAAATGGATATAATATGTATTTTTTTTTAACATGGAGAGAGATGGTGATGGAGCATGGGAACCTAGTTTTAAGACACTCTGTTCTCCTAACTATCCGCTAAATTCTTGAAGCATTGCGTATTGCGTAGCGGAAATCAACACCGTGGTTTTGCCTCGTGACCAGAGCGAGGAAATGAAAAATGTTGTTAAATTGGAATAGAACCCGCAACTGTCACGTGTCACTCATCATTTGTTACGAACAACTTAATTTGTAAATCACGTCTTAATATTATTAAAATATATACATTAAATGTATTTAAGCTAGCATCTTATTTGAATATGAAAGCAAAGTTATATTATTATCTACATACAACAAAGGCCTCTTGCCTTCAACTTCAGAACAAACAATGGTTACTTAAAACATTCTAAACACCGAGTTTACGAATTAAATTAACAGTTATTTATCACAAACTCTATAATTATATAGATTTTCTGAAGTAAAATAATGAAAACAGATTTTAAGATATGTACCTACTCGTATTTTTAAAGGGAAGGCAAGCAATTTTTCATTTATCAATTATTTTAATATGATATATTACAAGAGTTCATTGTACAAATAATTTTAAATTAAAATGATCTTCTCGCTGTATCCCGCTTACAGCAGGATAGACAGAGGAAGTTAGACACTACGTTCTAGAGTTAAGACACTACGTTCCCCACTTTCCACACCTTTTTTCGAGGCATTGGTGTTGAGTAGCGGAACTCAACGCCGGGCCTTGGCCTTGGTGCCAGAGTGAAGAACTGAAAATATTAATAATACTCATTCCCTCTAGTGGGGATCGAACGTACAACCGTCGCGTTACAGTCACACCTTTGCGCCACGACGGCCTCAATTTTAAATTAAAAGGTAAAATACGACTCTTACGTTTACTCGTGCTTGAATTTTATGTGCTATCGCTTCATTTACATGTTGAGGAGACAAAGGATTGAAAGAGCTTTCTCTCGCTAACTGTAATAGCTACGGAACCCAAATAACGACTACTGGGTTGCAAAGATTATAATATTTTGTAAAAAAGTAATAAAATGTCATTGAACACAAAATAAAAAAAAATATAAGCATATTTATAATCTATTCAAAAGATTTTATAAATTATATCCACTAGATATTATATTAAGCTTAATTCAAAAACCTATTCGAAATAAAACCTAAAGCGGTTATTTCAAATGTGTATGTAATAACATGAAATCCTGCTTCTTGCTACGAGATATGACAATAATGTAAACAAACAAAGACAGCAAAGCAACAAGATCCGCAGACGCTGCCAAAACATTCCACCCAATCTAATTTCATTCAGCCAAACCACTTTCACCTCTAAAATCTCACTAATCTTTGAGCGCCAGTATAAATATTATCGGTGATATACTCAATGTATACGTAGCGTACGATACTACACAAACTCACTTGAATGTGATCGTAAGTAATTATATTTGCTATTGTATTTTCAACTTTAAATTTATATAAATACAATATATTTTACATCACAACTTTCAATCAATACGGTTGTATGGTATAGTTGTGTAACGTAGACGGTTTCGTAGCGTTCGCTTTCGTTGGATCCGTTGGCCGCCCGCCCAGTGATCAATGGGCGTCTGTAGTAACTGAGTTTTTACGTTGAACGTAGTTTTTGTACTTTTATATAGTGGAAAAAGATAAAGGAATCAGTTAGGAGCTCATTCTCTAGGGTTAAAGCTCAAAAGCTGGAGCTAATAGACTTTGCATTTATTATTAATACTATAAAAGTTGCATCCCAAAATTAAATCATATGTTTTTTTAAAATAAAGATAGAGAATAGTCACATTATATTATGCTTTTACTGTAATAAAATAAATAAAGAAATATTTGGAGTGATTTACATGGGTTGTGAAAAATAATATAACAATATTGAATTTGTGTAAATGTATTGTACTGTATAATGTATTCCAATTATAATTGAATATGTATGTATGACACATAATAACAATGTGGCAAATAAAAGTATGTTTCTCCAAATGTTGTATTCTCTATTATATATAAATAGATGAAGGAAACCTTTTTATATTAATATTATTATTTTCCCGAGTGAAACCAAAATTAATACGCAAGTACCGGTATGTATCAAATGCGCCACGTTGACGTCGATCGAGTATTGTGGTTTCACGAGTTGCTAAAATCAACAATATAATAAAAAAATAGAATATTCACTAAGAATAAACATTTTTCACAAATTATTATAATAATAAAAAATAATAGAACAAACACTCTTAATGTCAGTGTTTATTGCATAACACCTTATTATGCAAAGATATCATAAAATGAACTCAATACAAACGTACTCGTATGTATTTATGTATGTAAGTTTGTATGTACGTCTCCGTATTACATGACAGTGTTGTTTATTGTTCTGTTGGACACCGCAGAAACCACATGCATCTCTATTATGCCATACATTAATCAAGTCTCTACACTGTGCCAGTGTAATCTAGAGTTTTTTCTTATGTTATAATATAATACATAAATTATGGTTTTTATGACAACGGTATATTATACTATTTGAATATTTATTTTAAAGAACTTTGTAAAAAAAGAGTGACGAAAACTGCAATATTTACATGGTTTATTTGTTCTTCCTTGAAAGTTTTATTTAATCACGTTCGTTATTCAAGTTAAAATGATTATGAAAAACACTTTGGTCTCTCTCAAAATTTCTATTGTATTATTTGTAATGAGTTTTCAACTTTTAAACTCTTCATCCTACTAAGAATGAAAATTATAAAAAGAATAAATGATTTTTTTGTGTATTTTTATGCAAGATTATATAATAAATAATAAAAATGAATGCTTTGAAATGACTGAAACCACGCAAATTTTGTTCCGTATTTTACGTACCAGAATATATTTTATAATAATAATATACTCGTAGTTTAAAGAGTACATATTTCCTAAATAAATTATTATTATTACTATTATGTTTAGACACTCCTTGAACCTAGTGTTGAGACACTCTTTTCTCCATCTTCTGCCGAATCCTGGAGGCATTGAGTGTTGAGTAGCGAATTTCAAAGCCGCGCTTTCCCTCGACACCAGAGCGAAAAAAAATCATATAATTCAGGTCCTTGAGTGCGAATCGAATCTACAACCTGTTGCATTTTCAGTCATACGCTTGTCTCTGCGCCACCTCTAGCCTCAAAAATATGAGTCTTTTTATTATATAACTGGGAATAAGGCTAAAAAAATATGTTTTTTTAGCCTTATTCCCAGTTTTTTTTATTTCTAACTAATAAATTTCAATAAATCTTTTTTAAAGATCTGTTTAAATTCACAAGAATCAAATCTTAACTAGAATAATAATTTATTAAAGTGGATTAAAACAGAGTATCTACTAAGCTTACGCTAAATAGGTCCATAAAATGTCACATCATCTTATCGTGATATTGAGAAATATTTATTGTTCTGTTATAGGTGATGGCAGCATTTTCGCCGACTCTCTTTTAAACATACCTTCTCCTATAATGAAATTTTATCCCTTTTTATATAGTACAAACTCCTTCGTGTTCTCTCCATACAACGTGATACTGGCAAAGTGACTATGTGCTGAACTGGCACATTCAAAACATCATACTTAAAGAAATAAACAGAAAAATATTTATTTAATAAAATAGCCACACACTTCTACTGTTATAAATACCGATTAGTAGCTAACGTATTTCGTTACACGCCGTGCGGTCGATACCGCAGCCGCATATGTTTATAGAGTTCCCGTGCACGCGGTTAAACTTACATTGTTCAGTGATCCCTTCAAATATTTTGCCTTCCCTGTTTACCCTTCACCTGATGTGCCAAGTGAACAATCTATATTCTGTTGACAAATAGCTAAAGATGTCTTTTACTTTCGCGAAACTTAGGAATTTTTGTTATTACGTAGAGAATATAGTGTTGAGTAGTCATTTATTACTAGATTATGTTGCGCTACAGCTATAACTATTATTTTTATTAAATTCACGCTTTATCTTGCCCAAAGCGCGGCGTTGAGTTCTGCCACTCAAACGCAATGCCTCCAGAATTCGGCAGAAAGTGAGGAACGGACACTAGGTTCCCTCTGCCTACTCTGCTGTGTTCGGGATACAGCGTGAAGATGATTTATTTATTTATTTTTCTATCTTGCCTAAAGCAGGGTAGTCACGTTGAACCTAATGTTAATGAACACAAAATAATCACAATCATAACGATATTAAGACAAAATAAAGTGAAACATAACATCACTTAGTAACTAACTAAACCGGGAACATATTTAAAATTTGACAGTTTCACTTAAATCATCGTGTTGAGTCATATCTTAATCCCGCCAAGAGTGTTTTATAAAAGAAATTGAATCTTTTATATGGAAAATGAAATGAAGAAAAGCGAGACGTACGACATTTATCATATGAGAAATCTCATATCTGGGAGTAAAGAACAAGCACTCTTTACTATGCAAAGAGTGAAGTACAAAAATTTTTATTGCAGTCTTTTATCACATAAATTTTATCATATTAATTATTAACATAATAAATATTGGTCTTATTTTTTGCATAAAATAGCGTTAATGGCCACCATTATATACTAATTTCTCGAAAAACGTGGCATAGTAGCATCTGGATAAAAAAAGGAATCTAAGTTAATATTTACATATTTTTCGTCCCCTTTTCCTGTCCCAAAGATATAATACAAATAGTATGGGTGTTTCTCTCTCAATTTGAAGATTATTCTTACTTAAACAAATCTCAGTAAAACATAATACAATATTGTAGTTGCTAAAACCAAATTATGAAATCTCCTGAGTGATTACTTAAGTCAAGTGAATCATCAAATTGATTCACAAACTGCTGCTTGAGAACGTTTAAAATAATAAACACTTTAATTCAAAAGTCTGTTAGTCTAAGTACTTTACGCTTAAATAGAAAACATAACAAAAAGCTACAGTTTTTCAGTGCCGCGCGAACATTCCCTCAGTTCGCAGTTTTCCGTTTCATAAAGATTTTTTTGTCAAGACACTCTAAGAAATGTTTGTATGAGAAGAATAAGAAACGACCTCTTACGCGAACGCTGTTGTTTTTTTTTCTTGCAAAGTAGGCTAGAATTATGAAACATTATTCTTATTTCAACACTACAAAAATAAGTTATTTTATGTAAATTTCATCAAATTACTATAAATCATTAAACATACTTTAAAAGTATAGATACTTTTATCGGCATTATTTTATTATTTTTATTAAATTACGAGCCATAAGGGCTAATAAATTATAATAAATGAGGAACAAATTGTTTGGTTCCAACTCTCTTTAACACATGTCAACACGACAAACGGTCGAGTTGATGTTTCATTAGCACGTTGCGTGAGATATCCACATTCTATTGCATTTTAAAATTAATCGTCGGGCACCCTTGTCAGCGGACGTTCCCTGGGCCGGGGTAGCCGCGGGGTAGCCGGTCGTCGACCCCGGGTATTTAGGACGAGTCAACGTTTACAACATTGAAACAAATATACCAGGAAGTAGGGCGAAGGGTACACCGTCAATAGTTACATATCCTTCTTTCACACCTTGTCGACTCCTTCACTTAAATTATTCATCACGTTACCATACACAACAGAAACAGCTTTTTTTTCAAAATTGACAATATAATAATAATTAAAATTATTAAAATTAAATTGATTGTTAAAATTATTAGGTTTTACTAAGTAAGATAACTATGCAAACATGTCGAATATAAAGAAACATATTAAATTACAAACTTTTCTTTTCAGAAAACGATTACCTTTGTTTAACATCTGGATTCGTTTCCGGTCCATTGGTTAGAGATTCTGTTATTTTCATTGTTCTTAATTCTCGATTTCCACTTGATACATCATTAGAAGGATTGTGTCAAATCATTTTAAGTTTGAAGTGCAACGCGCAGGTCGCCGCGAACCACTACACTGAACGAGACGTCCGCGACGCGAGGGATCTAATTCGATGATACCCAGCTCGATTGCAGTAATTTCGTCCTGCCATTATTGCAAACATGAGGGCGGGACAGGACACAAGCTCTCAAACGATATTAATGTTGAAATAGATTATTAATAGTATCAAACGCGATTGAACTGTCGGACGTGGGAACTTCGGCCAGAAACACAAATCAAATTATATTTCTATTCTAAGTTTATAATATATTATTTTTAATATTTCTATTCTAAGTTTTATAAGGACATTGTATACTTTTGTCACTATAAAAGGAAAATAATTAATGTCCCTCAAGCACGTCTCAGTAAAAATATTATAAAGTCGTTATGGCAGAACATTTAACCGTCAGCAGCAGCTTGGAATGTGAACTACGAACATATTTATTTCTGTCTGAGTGATATCTCATTATTCGGTCATTATGAAGGGTATTTTGCGCAAGAGGTATAATTGAGGGACGCAGGGGTCGGATGGTTACGGATGCGGATATTGTCGATCACGCAGCAGACAATGTGACCATGATCGTGAATAAAACTTTAAATATTTTTTGTGACATCAATATAAAGTATTTCAAATAATAACTCCATCATCTATTAATAAATCACATTAGATACTGTGCTAAAACTTGTATTGTTATATTAAATGATTGTGTTGAGAAACAATTCAACTAGGATGAAAGATAGTAAATGAAGAGATTTTTTCTCACAGGAAAAAAAAACATGAATTATTACGCATTGTATCCAATTAAAAAATACCGGAACTATTCGGTAGAAATCAGTAAACTGTAAAAATAAACTATTTTATACAGCTTCACGCTGTATCCCGTACACAGCAGGGTAAGCTGCTAGCCTAGCGTTAAGACACTCCGTTCCCCACTTTCTGCCGAATTCCGAAGGCATTGCGTGTCGAGTGGCATAACTCAACGCCGCGCTTTGTCTCGTCACCAGAGCGAAGAAATTAAAAAATAAATGTAAATAAATAAATAAATATTTAATTCCATTAATAAATAAATAAATATTTAATTCCAGTCGGTTTTACAGTCACACTTTGTGCCTCTGCCCCAAAACTGGCCTCTACAACTATTTTATACAACACAAGCATTTATTGTTATTCACCATTCTGGATATAATTCGAACACCTTAATTACTAATAGCATATGTTTATCAAATTAAAAAGACTTGACAAATAAAATCTAAATGCTCTCTCAAACATTGACATAACATTAGTGACGTGACGCAGCATAGTTTTAAATAGACATGTCAAACGTCCATCTTCCCCCCGTGCTGGTTCAGTGCACAACTGCCGCCCGCGGTAGATTAGTGTCAATTTAAATTTACGGCGGCACTCGCACCTCACGTGGCCGGCGGTGATTTGTAATAGCCAAATAGCAATTGCACTACCATTTTGCTATTTGCCTTTTTAAGTTTAAAATGCCTTGTGAATCTCACAGATGTTGCTAAGACCACATTTATTTATTGTTTTTTTTTTCGTGTTTATATAAAAACTATTTCATGCAAAAAACACTTGAAATGTATATAATTGTTTAAAAATAAAAATCTCTTTTCTCAAGCACTGATACATAACATGGCTTTACTTATTTAAAATAATTTAATAAGTTTTATCATATTGGCAAACATTATAAATAGTATGCAGAGTAGGAAAAATATAGACACTAAATTATAATTTTACTAAATAAGATTGTTGATCAAAAAGCTGTCACGCTGTCTCGTTAAAAGCACGCCAGTGTGAACTTAGGAACGTAACATTAAACTAAGAAAAATTAACATTCATCCTTCCAGAGACAACATTCTTGCTTTGATTGATAGACCTTAGAGTAAATTTGTCTAGTTCTACATACGTAAATCGTACCATTTAGCAGTCACTGAAATAGACGGATATATTCGTTGTGAGCACCGATTTTCATAATAACCTATTGAAGAACTTCCCCCTGAGTGAAATTGCTTTGGATAATTTCGACCACAATTGGTGTGATTTTAATCTATCCACTTAAATTTTATAGATAACCTATTAACATACTTATTTTCAATTTTATTTACAAGTATATTTTAATTTTTTTATAGGAAGTATATTAAGAAATCATACTATAAAAAATATAGTAACTGAACGTTCTAAGAATGCCTTTACTTTTTGTTCTTTACACTAGTCTTTAACGTTTATTTCAAAGCAAACAAAATAAGAATATCTCTAATTTAGTTGCAAAAAGGAAAAAAATATATTGCCTTTGATTTTCGCTGCGGTGGCAGACAGACGTTAGCAATTTTCGCGCTAGACGAGGAAATGCGAAGAAATATAACTTATAAAATGGTGAAAATAGTTTTATTTCATGTGTTTTAAGAACGAGTGTGTTAGAAAGTGCTCATTAAACTAAGAAACTGTACATTTTTACCCCTATTGCGGAATTCTGGCGACGCGACAGTTTTATTACTACAATAAATATTTTTCTTCTGTCTGGTTGTTAAGTTCTTTATTTTCGTTAGAGAATATAAGTTTGAGAAACAAACAAAAACAAATTTATTTGCTTTAGATGTTTTGTTATTTACAAGAAAAGTTGCTGATTTATATATTGATTTCGATAAAGCAGGTTATCTTCGAGTACATAAGTTTTTTGCTAAAGTAATGTACGTTGGTTAGGTACATTAGTAGCACATATCTATAAGAAACTGATAAGATAAAAAAATATAACATATAAAAATGATTTTTTTATCGTGCAAGAACTCAGGTATGTATAGTATATTCTCAATCAGTTTTGTAAGCTCGTTAATTTGACTTTTAAAATAATATGAAGAAGTCCATAAAATCCTTTCTTTGTCCATAAAATCCTTTTCTTGTTTGGATAAAAAACTAAAATTTTGTAAATAAGAAGAGCAACAAAGACAAAATACAGCAGCTTCATGCTTACCGCAAAGCTGGACAGTCGAAAGAAACCAAGTGTTACATATACTCCGTTCACCACTTTCCACCCATTCTTTGAAGCATTGGTAATTGAAAGGAGGGATTAAATACCACACTGCGTTCCAGTACATGGAAATTTAATTAATTTAAACACAATAATTCCCTCGCATGAGAATCGAACCCACAACAAACATAATATAAAAATGCAACATGTTTCGTAGAGAGACGGTGTAACGATCATTAATTTTAAATATCATATATACACATAGTTTATTTACATATTTGCCAAGCTTTTGAGCGATATTTTACGGTCATATTAGCCACCGCGCTTACGAATGAAGTGGAACTTCACCAACGATGAAGTGACTGTTGAGTGCGATACACGTATCACCCTCACATACTCATGTTCTTGTTAAATCCTAATTGTCTATATCTATATCTTATAACACCTGTACTAAAATTAGCAAACATATGTCAGTTTTAATTCGTATATGGATTTTTTTTTTAGCTTCACGCCGTATCCTGCACATAGTAGGGTCAACAGAGGGAACCTAGTGGTAAGACACTCCGTTTCCCACTTTCCGCTGAATTCTGGAGGAATCGCGTGTTAAGTAGCGGAACCGAACGCCGCGCTTTGTTACCAGAGCGTGCAAATGAAAATATCAACTGATAATATTCTGTACTTAATTTAAAAAAATACAGATACTACCTATATTTAATTTACTATAAAGGTAAGTTACTTTATAAATTAATCTAGACAAAATACATAACAAAACAGTTACGAAACTTATATAATATCTAATGAAACCGTTGCTCTAAGATATTCCCCCAATAAGCTGCGTAGGCGGCACACGGTAAGAGCCACGCAGCCTGAGACATCTGTAGGGCACTCCAGTCACAATGGACGTAAGGTAGACTGTGTAGATGCATCACACAATGCGCTATAAAACTTCAAACGTCCTAACTGAGTTAGATTTAATGGCACAACCTTTGACTTTTCATAAAGGATTAAATTATCATAAATATATGTAAGCAAAAAAGGAAAACTAGACAAAGGAAATAATAATTTAGATTCACAAACGCTTATAAGTCTGGATAACGTGCTTCAGTAAAATCAAAATGCTATACTTCTAAAACATTATAATATAAGAACTGTAAATACTCTGTGGAGAACATTGGAGACTTTTGTATTAACATTTATCTTTCTAACAGATAACTATTTGTTTCCTGTACAAATGACAATTTTGTAAAACCACATAATTTTGGGGCAGTTATTTTTAAGAGAACAAAGTTAGATGGCCAGAAATAGCCGTGGTAACGCCACGGTCCATTAAAGTTATCTCCCCGCGAGTCACCATTCCCTATTTTCACACGATCACTGAAGTAGTCGATATACACCACACACATGTGTCGTCAATTAAGTGAAGGGGAAGATGATTATCTCAGATTTCGTCTTAATTTAATATTAACCCACAATATATCTTACTTGTCATTTTAATTGCTTATATTTTGATATGCCACAAAAATAGGTATTGATGGCAGAAGTATTTAAATTTCCATTTAAGAAATGCTTGATATTTAAATGTAATAACATCAATCGCGTTTATTAAAGGCTAAAATTATATGTTTAATTTGATTTTGTATCAAATAAACACAACAAAAAAGAAGTACACGGCAACAAAAATTATATCTCTTTTTATACGCATTTACACAACATTATTTAATAAATTTAAACTTCTTAATGTATCATCACTCTTCTCCGAGCATATGTAGGACTTGTACGAGGAGGAAGCGCCACGCACCAGTGGCACACGTCGGTGTTACGTTCATTTACTTCACAAATGATGTTCATTTTAAACCGGAAACTAGAAGTCTTACTACTAATTCTTTGAAATGACTATAGTCTTAGCGTAGACTTGATACGATTTGTAAAATCATAATATCTATAATGTAATTGAAATTTTGTTATAAGTTGTAACTTACATTAAAAACTAAAAAAAATAATTAGTAATTAAATCTAAATACATTATTATATAATATTCTATATTATTATATTTATGTATATCTATTCATTGAAATTCTTTCAAATATGTAGAATTTGAAAGTATAATGAGATTTATTAGGATGATTTTTTTTATTATTTTAAATCTATTAAAGGCTTATTAATATTCGAGTGATAAGAAATTTAATATCGAAGGTAAGATGCCGTAAAGTATTAAGGGCTTCTCTCGCTAATTACATTCCGGTTATCCTCGACCCCGATATCGTTATAGTCCCGCTCGTATACCTAATCCTTCAGTTCCTCGTAAAAATATCTCGATTTTCTGAAGACGTTCCGAAAGTAATAGAAATTTAATTTGAAAATTTATTATACTTTTTAAGTTTTATCTGACGACACCATGGAAAAACAACGAATTCTATTAATATTTTTTTCAGAATAAAGAAAAAACATAGCTACTATTTACCATAAAGATCTCTTCACGTCAGTGAAATTAGCTCACTTTCATTATAAAGAATTTTAAAAGCCTGAAAGAATATAACAAAGAATAGACATGAAAGCGTTTCCGTATCAAAACAAAGCAGCTTATAGGGGCCCCTGACTTCCGCCACCTAATGTGAAAGGGAGACCATCGATCCACTCTGACAATTATACTTGTACGAGTACAGATCAACAATTATATGCAACACACTTGTCTGACTTGTAAAATTACTAAGTTATGTGCAACAGAAAAAATTGGAAATAAATTTTGACAAAGTAATAGTTAAATTTCTAATTTGTTCTTAAACTTGACGCTGTATCCCGCACATAAACAAAAAGAACCCTAGAAACTAATTAAGACACTCTGTTCCCCATTCTCCGCCGAATTCTGGAGGCATTGCGTGTTGAGAGACGGAACTTAACGCCGCGCTTTTCCTCGACACCAAAACGAAGAAAATAGAAATATTATTTCATTTCTTCGAGTAGGAATCGAACTCAAAATTTATCGTGTTTACAGTCCCACTTTGTTTGTGCCGCCGCGCCACGACTAACCTCAGGTAACAATTATAAAGGTTATATTCTAGTCAAATAACCGACGAAACAACATAGAACAATAGGTAGTAACTGACAATAATCTAGATTAACTGTGCCAAGTTACAACGGGACCGAACAATGGAATAAACATAGTTATATGGCACAAACGATCCGAATAAATCTGCTCCCAAAGCTCACGATAGTATTCGTACAAATGGGTACAGACGTTAACTTTGCTAACTTCTGCTGAGGATGGGCGTCTAAGTTTAAACTTGGACTTGCGGCAAACGAGGATTAGACTAACTGCAACTGGCGAGTACTATTCCTTGTAAAATTAGTTTCTATTGAACTTGCGGTATTCATATTTTAATATTCTTTTTCATTTTCCGAATGTATTACAGTACAGTCAAAAGAGAATCTGACGGTTTATCACTATATATGCCCCACTTTTAGGAAAAATATAGTCTTTGTGTTCTTAATAGCACCACCACACTTAAACTAAGTAGATCTAGAAACGAAAATATAAAATAAAATATTGTATTATATAATATAATACTCGTAATGTTATTTAATATATCCGACGATATAATTATTATGGTAACTTTTTTCATAGATTTTTCAATTTTCTTTAATACAGTTGTGATAAGACTTCTAGTTTAATCAAAAAGAGTATTGGATCAATGCTTTATGTACACTATGTTACTCTCAATCATCAGTGTAAGTAAAAACAGATATCAACAACAAAGTGAAAGAAAAAAGTTTAAGCTCAAACATTTTAAAGGACTTTCATGTATAGGGTGGAAGTGTCAGCGCTCCTTTTACGGGAACAGCATAAAGGGTAAAATATTTTAAACTCATACCTAAAGAAATTAATCAGGGTACCTCAACAGTTTGACGTAGGATTTTTTTCATTTCACGATGTTTATCCATACCTGTATTTCGTGTGACGCAGTTACGCATAGATACCAATAACATAAACACATACAGCTACAAAAATGCTAAAGGTTAATCAACTTTGAACTTTGCCGCCAATACCTACGACTCGATTTCGGAATGAGGCGTATGCGGAGGTTTCCCTTTGATATGTTTATGTGTGCGGGCGTCGTTCTTGACACAAAAAATCACTTTTTCATTTTTGGGGAAAAAAAATTGTATTAGGCTTTTATAGAGTAGTTAAAACTGTGATTTCGTTTAAAGTGGTGCTGACACTTCCACCCTGTAGATCGCAGCATCCTTAGTACCATGAGACATCTCAATCTCAAATTTCATCCCTGTTGACAATCTCTGCCCGCTATTAATCAACACGTCATCATACCAGCATTATGCAAAGTGTCACGCGTAATACGTTTGTCAAAGATCAGACGTGACCAGAACAAAAAAGTTATAACGATTCTTGCAATGTCACCACCGCATAAATAGATGCTCCCCATTTTAAAGCTGAACCTAGAATAACAATGTTTGATTTATGATGCGTGATAGGTCGTTGAGTAAAATATTACCCGCGAGGGCGTCAAGACTGAGGGAGAGGGCTTCGGAGCCTTTGTATGGAGATAACAGATATGACTTTTATTCAAAGCTTACATCTTACATTATATTTCAATATTAGACGTGACAAATTGTAAATTGTAGTTGTTAAATATAAATGTCAATAATAAATAAAATAACTAATAACATAATATAGGTGAAATTTTACAATAATATTCGAATCTATTCCTCAATTTGATTGTCAACAAAATATTTCTCTAAACGTACTTATAAAACTCACAATTAATATAAGCTACGCAATCAATATAAGCGAAAAACAAAACTGTTTAAAAAACGAAATAGAAAACAAAAACAACGATCAATAAACACCTAAACCCAATAGAAAAAGAAAACGGTTAATTAACAGTAAGTAAATGTGTATTGAAATTGCTTTCTATTATCGATTAGGTTAATGTTCCTTCGAGGTTCAATTATGCGGCTATCTGTAATGCCTTTTACCATTCCTGTATAACGGCATCTGGTGCGAGGCCCGCCTGAGATATGAGCATCGACGCCCTAATGTACGATGGGCGGGGACGGCGCTTATGTTGCCTAGATAGTATGGTATCCATATTTGCTTTGTTTTGGACATATTGATTTGTGTGGATTATATATTTTACATAAAATACAAATTATAAAATAGTACAAGATAAATAAAATGGAAATGGCAAAATTACGTATGAATCTTATCTGAGGATCTTATCCGAGGAACTGTTGATGAATAGAAAAGCTGGTTTACAAATTCATGAATAGTTATTATTACTGTACCACATTATAGAATATTAATCTCTTGGAACTTAAGTATTTAGGTGGTTTATACTATTTTAATGTATTATATTATTAAAAAATATAAAGTGTGTCACATTATAGAGCCTTCTTTCATAATTCTATAGATACCCTACAATAAACTCAAATAATCAAATTGTTTCAACCAAGTTTCGAGTAAATAGTATATAATAAGAGGCCAGTCGAGGCGCAGGGGCACAGAGTGTGACAGTAAAATCGACTGGTTGTGGTTGGTGGTGTGGTTGTAGGTTCCCTCTGCCTATCCTGCGGGATACAGCGTGACGCTGTTATATATGATAGGACGCTGATATATATTAAAATGTAAACAGTTATCGAACTAATACATACATTTTCATGTATTTTGTGTACTATAAAAAATACATTATATCCGAATTGTTTTTATTGATTTAATATACCTACACATATAATTAATTATCGTATATAAATAAAAACAACCAAGTTTCTTTGAAATTATCATATATCTTATTAAATGAAAAAGAACTACGATATAAATAATATAAAAATACAAGTAAAAGATGTTTTAAGGCTTCGCATTAGTACAAGTACCGACGCGCAATAAGACACCTCGAGTGTCGCAACTGGAAAAAAATGGAACATTTTCTTAATGTCTACCGCATTTCCTGTAAGAGCAACATATAAAAATTAAACCTTAGTGATTGTCTCAATTTACAGTATAAATTTATAATCACATTTATTAAAAGAAAATCAGTTTCACCTGTATCACGCACACAATAGGGTAGGCAGAGGGAACCTAATGTTAAGACACTTCGTTCCCAATTATCCGCCAAATTCTGGAGACATTGCGTGTTGAGTACCGGAACTCAACGCCGCGCTTTGCCTTGACCTCAGAGTGAAGAAATGAAAATATAAATTTAAATAAATTTTTAATTTCGGGATTCGAACCCACAACCAGTCGCGTTTATAGTCTCATTTGTGGCTGCACCAGGACTATCCTCTATTATATTTTTTATTTTACATTTATTACTAATATAATGGATATTGTTAGGCACAGCCATTAATTTTCCTTTCTGTATTTTACAATAGCTTTTGTTGTCCATAAATGGATTTTCTTATTCTTGTAACGAGATGTGCGTTGGCTGTTTATGCTTAAGCATAAACCTAAAAACGATTTCAAAACGTATAATTGATGTTATAATCGAAAATTATACTATTAAAGTAGGTATGAAAGCTTTCATACAAATTAGTACTCGATTAAACTCGTAAAATGAGCTGAACAAGTCAATTACCCACTTTAATAATGTTATTACGAATCAAGCGCTGAGAAACTCTGAACCACTTTACCTAGTTTATATTTAGTTTCCTTACGATTTTATAGCGATCTATTCACCTATTTTTTTTCTTTCAGCTTCACGCTGTTTCCTGTATTAAGTAGGGTATACCGAGATAACCCACTGTCAAAACGCACCGTTTCCCACTTTTTGGTCATTTTTTTAGGCTTGCGTATTAAGTGGCGGAATTCAAAGTCACTTTTTGTCTTGGCAGCAAAATCAGACAAATACAAAATAATATTCCGAGTGGGAATCGAATCTACAATTGTCGCGTTTTCGACCATACCTTTGTGCCACCAGGCCACGACGGCCTCCATATATGTATTTATCATAACCAAAATATGAACATTGAACAAAATACAATAAGGCCATTAAAATAACTTTAAATCGTCAAGTTACTCAAGTATAAGTCCTTACAAAAAGCTGCGACCAGTACCTCTAGGTACTATTTTTCATAAAAAATATAATATAGTACCCACTATACATTTTTTTACTGTATAACAAACAAAACACAACAAATACATTTACACTGCCACTTGCCCTTTGGCGTGTGACTCTCCAATAAAAGCATTTGAACAGAATACCTACCCCAAAACAGAACCATAATTCCGTTAAAAATAAACCCATCCATAGACACGCGATTCCACGGAAGCTACTATCAAATGTCAATGTTACATGAGCATTTTCCCTTTAATTATGCCAGTTTCGACACTCGGTGACGCGACAGACTGTTTCGTTGCAATTTAGGGATCGCTATGCAGAGCTGTCTGGCGTGAAATTAGCGTCGCATATCGCGTCAAGTGCCAGCCACTCGTATGTTCGTATTTCCGATTACAGCTATAAACACTGTTATAGTGGCAGATATTTAAGGGACTGCGGAAAATTGTTCAGATTTTTTGAGAGAGCTTTCAAATGTGATTTGATTTTGCCGAATTAGAGGCCAGTCGTGGTGCAGCGGCACGAAGTGTGACTGTAAAACCAACTGGTTGTGAATTAGATCCCCACTCGAGGAGATGAAATATTTACTTAAATTTATATTTCCATTTCTTCGCTCTGGTGTCGAGGTTAAGCGCGACTTTGAGTTCTGCCACTCATCACGCAATGCCTCCAGAATCTGGCAGAGAGTGGGGAACGGAGTGTCTTAACACTTAGGTTTCCTCTGTCTACCCTGCTGTGTGCGGGATACAGCGTGAAGCTGTATGGGTCGACGTGTGTAGATTTGTATACAAAACGTGTATAGGTTGTTAAGTTCTTAAAGAGCAACATTAACACAAGCGAATACCATAAATAACAAAGCCATTTATACCAAACAGTAAGCTATTTTTTGAATAAAAACCTACATTTGTTTATTTTACAATTTTTTTCTTTAATTTTCATGGAAATGGACTAATTGAACGCTCGTAAGTCCTGACCGCGACTCGTCAAAAAGTAGTCCAGCACTAAATGTGCTCTGACCTACAGTATGGAGGACTGTAATCACGAAACAAGTACGACTGAAATCGCAGCAGTTGAATACAAAAGTCAACGGGAGCATATAAGCACGTATGCAACTGTATGCAAAAATCTGCATCTTTGCATTCTATTCTTGTCCATTTTGGACTAGTTTTTTTAATTAGAAACAGAAAAATATAAAGAAAAATATTCAACATATCATACAAGGGTAGGGTTCCGTACCTCAACAGACTAAATCGGAACTTTTATTTGGAAAAAATATTTTTATTCTATGGAAAATTTATTTTAAATCGAAACAGTTTTATCTACAGTTCAATATACTCAACTCAATAAACTTAACGATAACGTCAAAACAAATGAAAATGTAAATTTAAATCGAGCTTATTATTGAAACTATTCTATCGCGGTTTACTGCTGCCATCACTGGACGAACTACACTTACGAATAAACATGTCCATGAAACTTAATTAGCTTTTGGTGAAATAACTAACACAGTATTTTAATTACATTCATTTACATGTTGTATTAATAATTTATAATTATATTAATTTCGTATAAATTTCAAGATTTTATACTGTTGTACATAGAAAAATATAGGATTATATAATATTTTGTATTTTAAAAAATACCAATTATAAAGATGTTATTCCTATAATAAGCTCGTATCATCTCTACCTTTATAACATACAGAGAAAAGAACGTACTTAACTTCACGTTGTATCCCTAGCGCGGTAGTCAGAGAGAACGGAGCTCCAAACGCTACGGTCTCTACATACCTCAAAAATAAAGTAAGTGCCTCAAAAAAGGTACAAGGAGTCAAAACAAAATTAATATACTATATTATAATTAATTTCTAACACGATTTTACTTTACTTGTGGTTATTTTAATGAACTTTTTAATTTCCATGCATAATTAATTTAATTATTTCAATGACGATTCTCATAATAACAATAATTGATAAATACAAAAATTCTTATATAAAAATAACAAAACTTACGTATACTCTCATAAATCTCTTTAAAAAAAATATAATTGAAATAATATATAATTGGCTTTATAAATATTTGCTATAAGCTTATTAATGGTACAATTAGGCAGAAAAGAGTCACTAAAGCGTAAGTGTGATTTATTTTCACTGGTAATGGTCAGACCTCACAAGCTGCATCCGCTCTGCACACGTGTTTATTTATGCTTCTATACTACGAGATCTAAGGATTTAAGCTGTATCAAATATTGTCCGTTTATATCTCATCACCTCACAAAGTACCTACAAAAAATAATGTATACACCTATAGCCTTAAAAAAATATACTAGGTAAAAGTTTGGCAAAAAAAAATGCATTTTTTCAATAAAAAATAAAGACAAATTAAACAAGACTTTGATTCTAGAGAAGATAGCTAGCTACCTACATATCACTTAACGGAAATATTGGCTTAAAATCATAATCGAAATAAAAATTAAATTTATTAAATAAAACCAAGCACTTTTAAATCAAAAAAACATAGGAATGTGAGTAGTGTCAGTCCGACGAGAAATAAAATGAGTTTTGTATATCTCATTATATAAAACTTATTTACAACATAATTAAAACCTATTTAGAGATTGCAAGACCAGAAGTAAAATATATTTCACTAAACAAAGCAGTCCAGTGACATTAATAACTTGTACGTATAAAAAGCTTTACGCTCCATAACGCCTCATCAGGCCGGCTTTGTTGACTTACGGGGGTTCCCAATTAAACCATTACCGCTATTTGTTAGACTTACCACGATAAATAGAAAATATTATTGTGCAGCAAGATTAATATCGTAGTTACATTATACACTTAATGTTATATGCAATTCATTTCTACTTAGATGTGGTATTATGTAGTTTTGAGAATCTTCGTAAGTTTTAATATACATATATTAGTATTGTGTCGTCTGAATGAGAACGCGATGGTTGTGGGTTCGGATTTCACTCGAAAGAATATTTTTTGTTAATTTCCTAAATACACAAGAACTTTTTGCACAGAATATATATAAATTCGATTCCCACACAGCAAAATGGTTTTATTTAATTAAGAAAAAGGGTTGTTTTAACTTTAACTGTGTATGCCGCATGACGAACAAAAAAAATAATTTTCATAGAAGAACAAATTGCTAACGTGACCTGAATTATATAGTCGTAATTTGTTTCCTAATTTAAAACGCTTAATCAAATCACGTGAGATCAGGTGCGAGCGGCGTCGTGCTTGTCGGTAAACAAATGGCGAGATTTCCGAAGAAAACGTGCGTGGCTCAACTACGATAATGTAACTAGAATATTAAACAGTTTCGAGTCAAGCAAAACAAGTTTTAGCTTTATTCGTTAAAACATAAATTATATATTTTTTTCTAGCATCATGCTGTATCCCGCATATAGAAAATATACGTAAGTATTTCATCATCATTATAGTGATGAAATATAAAAATATTAAGAAATAATAATTTATTTCCCAGAGTGGGAATCGAATCCACAACCGTGTTTACACAAGCTTGCTAAATGCTGCACATGCTGCTAAATTACATATGTAGGTACCTATAGCATATATGCTATCATATTTCTTGACGTAATTATTAAAACTTCAATGCTTTTCTGTTCACCTGATGAGATTCTCTTCAAATTACTTTTCATCATTTCTTTATTACTTAAAGGATCAAAAACCCAATAGGAAAAAGCATCCCCGAGGAACATCTCGAAACGAAACAAACTTAACACGGACCGTAATAAGATCTTTCTGTATCATTCGGATAATGATAGAATTATTCTACTGAATAGAGCTGTCGTTAAAAGAACATAAAATTTCAGCTCGTAAATCCTATTCACGCCTTTTAATAGTTACCGGACTCCTTTTCACTGTTCGTCTAAATCTAATATTAAAAGGAAAACAAGAGAAATATCATATTACCGCTACATTTAATGTACGAATGTAATCAATCATTCCAATAAGAATGAATCATTTGTTCTTGCTACGATTAGGTTCGCTTTTTTATAAGTTGTGAATTCAATTTCATAAGCCTATTTATAAAACAACGCCTTTTTACAATTAAAACTTAAAATATGTTGTTAGATAAACCGCACATGTAATACTGTCAAAGTTTTGCTTTTATAATGCTCGATAAATTACAATTGAGGCCAGTCGTGGTGCAGAGGTACAAAAAGTGATTTCTGTAAACGCGACAGGATTTGGGATCGATTCCCACTCGAGGAATTAAATATTTAATATTTTCATTTCTTCGCTCTGGTCTGAGCTGAACCAAAGTGCGGCGTTAAGTTCCGCTACTCATCACGCAATGCTTCCAGAATACGATGAAAAATTTGGAACGGAGTGTCCTAACACAGTGTTCCCTCTGTATGTCTACCCTGGTGTTCCTTTCATACAAACCAGCCAAGTTCAATGAAAGCTGAAAAGCTTATAAAAAACATTGTAAAGTACAATTTTCAAGTAACAAAATTAAACTGTAATGATGTTATTTTCCTTTATAATACCAACAACATCAAAATATAAAAAAAAAAACAAAATATAAACTTCGATAGTTGATTGTAAAAAAATATTTAAAAAATGTTATATTAAAATTAATACGCATTAATAAGAACTATTTATTATAGAAAACATATTGCGACACATGGGTGGTCGTAAATATAAAGCCTAAAAGAAACGTTACATTTAAATTAATAGCTCTACTAAATGTTTCTAACTATAAAAATACTACCTTTCTTAGAATTAGAGGTTATGACCAAACGTTAAAGTTACGGTACGATTATAAGGCAACCATATTATTGACTAATATTAAAAGGTTGCCGACAATTTTAAAAGGATATTTTAGTGAACAGGTAAACAAAAAATATATATAATAGTTAAACATAAAGTCGTTCGGGGCAAGTGGGCGCACTTTTACCTTTGGAGTCTTTGAAAATTGGAGAAATAAAAGCATTACTTTAAAATAAGCCGTTATGATTCTATAAATCAAAATAAAAAAATCTATATCTCTTAGTTTTTATGATACATACTAACCAACAAAAATCGCAAATTTCCTATAAGTCCAAAAAGTTTTTATTCCATCAACAAAAACAATTTTAAGCATATAATTAAAAAACGAAGTGTGCTGTGTCGCATTGACATAACGCGTTTGTTTAGTTACACTGACGCTTTTATTTGGCCACACGAACACTCTTACCCCTACGTCGGGATTTTGAGATACACGAAGTGCGTTCACTTACCCATTGCTCTTACTTACCCCAAATGACCTTACCACGGATTTTGAAGCAAAATTCTTTGATCACTACACGTTAATTTAGAGACATGCCCTCCACTATATTTTGTGTAACTATAATATAAATATTTCTTTGACGATATTCAAACCCGTAATCATCACTCAATTAAAAAGATAAATCGGAAAGTTGCAGGTAAGAACATATACCTACCTACCATTATCATATATAAAGTGATGTAAGTTTACTTCAGTGTAAAATAGTAAATAGGCGCTGTGAACGCAATTTAAAGTTAGCATGTGTGTTAAGTGAAAAATAAGGCTGAATAAAA
The DNA here is from genome assembly GCA_013403705.1 of Heliconius hermathena. Classification (NCBI taxonomy): domain Eukaryota; kingdom Metazoa; phylum Arthropoda; class Insecta; order Lepidoptera; family Nymphalidae; genus Heliconius; species Heliconius hermathena. The sequence continues at coordinate 414,922 of JAAIXJ010000023.1, forward strand.
AGTAGCCAGAGCTCTTTCTTAGTACCTTAGTACTCGCATATTATAAGTCGGACGGAACCTCGTCATTAATAAGTAAGCTGCTAGTGCAGGAAATGTACGATTTTCACATGAGTTCTTTTAAAAATAACTTTATGCTTGTTATATCATCAGATTCACGCTGTATCCCGCACACAGCAGGGTAGGCAGAGAGAACATAGTATCAAGACACTCCGTTTTCCAATTTTCGGCGATTTTTTTAAGGCATTGCGTGTTGAGTGGCGGAACTCAACGCCGGATTTTGCCTTGATGCCAGAGCGAAGAAATGAAAATATTAATAAATAATAATTTATTCCTTCGAGTGGAGATCGAACCCACAGTAGTCGCGTTATAGTCACACCCTTGTGCCCACGCGCCATATATAACTTTATCTAACTAGAGATATGGATATTTTGCAATTACTATTTCATTTCGCGAAAAAATGCGTGTTTTCTAAAAGTATTATTAAAATAAATAAATTGTAAATACTGTCATATGTGATCACAGGATCATTTTTTTAATCTGTATGCCGCATAATGATCAACGAATTTTTTTCTAAAAGAAAGTACTATATTTTGAACCGGTATAATTTAGTACATATTTATTTTAAATGAAACTATTTATAACTATTTAACCGAATGGATATTCGCGATATTTAATATCTATTATACATTTTTGGAAACCCGACGTTTCGAACACTTTACAGTAGTTCGTGGTCACGAATAGATAGAGATATTACAATTATTATTTCAAACTTACGCCAACGATTTCTGAATTGCCTCTCGTACTGCCCTGGATTCCTGCAGAGTGAGCTAACTGTCTTGTCTAGCGCTCTGGTGTGGTGGGTTTGAGACTTCTAAAATTTTATGAGTGGATCTTAGGTGGTAGAAAGTTTCCGACCGTCCTATCTATTGAAATAGGATGTTTTTGTCTTTCAATAGCCTCGCGGATCATTCTAGGTATATAACTGTTTTCCTTAGCGAGGATTAAGGGTTTATCCGCAGTATGCTCGCACACAGCTGATTTCGATACATGACCATTCTTGATATAGGACATGTGTTCCTTCACCCTATCACCGATGCTTCTTTTTGTTTGACCGATGTATAAAAATATAGTTTTTATGGAAGCTCTTCTTAAGATGTTGCCATTCCTCTCTGTAACCCCCTTCACATATGGTAGAAGTGCCGACTGTCTCTTTACTGTGGGTGGCATGTTGATCTTCTGACAACGCTGACGGGAAACTGGCAGCTTGTTTTGATGAAGAGCATTCTTCGCCTGTCAAAGCTCGTCCCCTAGGAGTTCAGCGTCAGCGTAGTATCAATCATGAAGTGGATCGGTTAAGACCTCACCGACTATTGTGAATACCTAATACTTTTTTGTTTCAAATTAATAGTTATTACAACTGCAATCTAATATGTTTAAACGAAATATCAAGCATTAATAAAATACTAATATACAACACTTTTCTTAGTAAACTAATGTAAACGTTCACAAAATTACCACGGCAGCACAAAAAGAGCCCTACATATAACTCTTTACTCACAAAAAAAGATTATATTAACCGACCCATATAGTGACCGTTGGCTTATCTGACCCGAGAGAAAGCCCCGATCAACGTGACTCGTCAAACGGGTACTATACACATCTCGCCGCCACTCTACTTCCATTGAACAGGATTTAACGCTCCACGTGCTGCAGCCTGTACCTTATGAGTTGAACTCGAACTAACCGTTTTGCAAGCTAGGGTGACTATTAAAACCTTTTTAAATGTTCTTAGGTAAATATAACATATTAAAAATCGTCACAAATTTTATCTTAGTTTTAATTGTAGTTAACTGTAGGTAAAACTCGGGTAAAATTTCAATTTTAACTGTGTTAGCAATTAATCGAACTGTTAATTTGTGCGTTATTTAATTTATCGACATTTTAATTAACGTTAGTCGACTTTTTTTTACTTTTAAATAACTAAAAAATGTATAAACTTCACTCAAAAATTACGTAATGAGCGATTAATGTTTATATAACATCTATATTATTATAGTAAACAAAAGAAGTATGGGTAATCCGCAAACAGGCCCAAGCTTTGGTAAGCCTACATACGGTAAAAATGTCTACAATATATTTGAATGATAGGATTTTGTTTCGAGTTTCGATCTTTTTAGTCATGAAATTGCTTATGTTGTTTTGCGGCTTTCAAACTTACTATTATTATTATTCTCGTGATGTTTCCCTATTAAATATTTCTTTGAAAATAAGTTAAAATTCAAATCAGATTCACACTGTATCCCGCACACAGCAGGGTAGGCAGAGGGAACCTAGTCTTAAGACACACCGTTCACCACTTTCTCCCGAGTTCTGGAGGCATTGCGTGTTGAGTGGCGGAACTCAACGCCGCGCTTTGTCTCGACACAAGATCGCGCCACGACTGGCGCCATAATAAGTTAATATTTAAATATTTACTAAAATATTATTATATAGCTAGATATTTATCTAAACAACAAATTGCGTCCATATCTTTCCTATCCGTCACAAATCGTAATAGATTACCATTAAATTTAATGATACACGCAAAGTAATAATTATTTAAATGGTGTTTTATAAACAGATAAACCCAGGATTTAATAAAGAAATAACAACATTCAACGTGTTCCTGTTTCCACCTTCTCGTGTTCTTCTTTGGTGAACAGGTTATGATACTTTACCACTCTTTCATATTTTTATTTACATTAATTAAGATTAATTTGTCGTGTTTGTAAATATTTCGAACAGGTATCTTTAATCTGTGGACGACATTAAAAACGCGATGATCACCTGTCTATATCTTTCGAGATGACAGAGTTAGCTTTTATTGATACTTTCGAAATATTTCCAACTAATTAAAATTAAATTAAATTAAATTAGCTTCACGCTGTATCCCGCACACAGCAGGTTAGGCAGAGGGAACCTAGTGTTAAGACACTCCGTTCCCCACTTTCTGCCGTATTCTGGAGGCATTGCGTGTTGAGTGGCAGAACTCAACGCCGCGCTTAACCTCGACACCAGAGCGAAGAAATGGAAATATAAATTTAAGTAAATATTTCATCTCCTCGAGTGGGGATCGAACCCACAACCAGTCGGTTTTGCGGTCACACCTCGTGCCGCTGCCCCACGACCGGCCTCAACTCCAACTAATTAGTTTATTTTATATAAATCATAGAGATTTATCTACATAAGACACATAAGAGATTCCTCTGATCGGATATCGAATCCACAACAACCACATTTTTCACTTATTAAATGCTTTTTAAAAAATCTAACGATAAACCTCAGATTTTATAATACTTAGACTACAAATCTCTCTCGTAGCCTTCTTTTTAAAGATGAAAGAAGATTAAAAGGCCGGCCAATTTAACATTATGTAAATATTAAATGTAAAAAAACGTCAAAACTCTTACCATTGTGATAGATCCTTATCATCGAGTCCAGAAGGAGTAGCCAAAGTGTCGGCGTCGCCATCCGCCCTTCCGCCCGGATGCTCTGGTATTATCCTCTCAATAGTGGTCACTTCTTCTATATCAGAATCGATGCCCTGGGCGAAGTCCATATAAAACGACTCCCTAGAATCGCTCGACCCGCGCCGAAGCTTTAACGACAGGTCCGGTGAACTGTCATCCATTTTTCTTGTTTATTTTACCTCCATTCGAAACACTACGTCTATTTTACTGAGTCCATTTCCTCACTTCTTTGTATTCCATTTTGAGTGTGACTATTCTTTGTTAGAGTTACGACTAACCCATCTTCAAAGCTTTATCTGAAATCGTTCCGGATTAAGCTTGTTTCTTTTTGACGTAACTTTTGTATCCGGGGATCGTTTTAAAACTCTACCTTAATGGTTATAATATGTTAATATATTTTTTTAATACAATTTAAAAACAAAGAAGAACTAATAACAAATACAGGAACATAAATCTAACTACAATCCAATTAGCCAATAAGAAATAACGCCAGTAATTTATCTTCGAGATATAAAAGCGTTTCCAAGTAAAAACAATGTATCGTGAGCCATTCCCAGTTTATTATTCCCCAAAATCGACACCGCTTCCTGTCGCATTAACAGTCGACCGGCCACGGATCACGCACATGTCAATACACTAGCGTAGCGTACAAAAAATGTATTATATTAAACGTGAAGAGTTTAATTGAATACAATGAATGTACAGGTAAGTTTTAAATTGTAAAATCACAATTTAGAAGCATTTATTAAACAAATATTTTAATAAACTTAATTCCAAAAGCAGGTGGTAGCAACAAAATGAACACAGTACTCAATTCATTAAACACTGCCAAAATACTATGCAATGTCATAAATCAAGCGGTTCCGTTAAAGGCTACCGCTAATAAATATTTATAACGGACAATCTATCTCACCCATTGTTACGGTCAATCCATCCTGCGGATTCATTAATTATATTAATAATTCAATAGGTACATTCGAATTAACGACCTCGATATTTAATTTTGATAATAACAACATTTTAAACATGTATTGTATGGCTTAAGTTCATTCAGCCTAATAACTTTAACTTAAAATAAATCATAAGTAAAAATAATTCAATAATGCAAACTAATTAACCATTAATCAAAAAGAAAAGAAAACAATAAAATAAAATATAATAAATAATTAATCTTAAATCCCCAAGATTATATCCGATTCCATAGGTATCCTTACATACACAAATTTCCGTTCCAATACACGCAATACGCATATCATAGCATCACATTGACAACATTATATCACGGAACTCACTCGTGGGTAAAGGGACGCGGTACACGCCCTCCCGCGGCGGAGGATGGCGCGCGATTGCCGCGTACACTGCAGGCAGGGAGGCCGGAGGGGACACCCTCGGGATCAATCTGACGCGCCTGGATAGGGTATGTTATATATTTTATTTTACAATATTATTTATTTTATGGACTGAATTAATTTGTTATTAAATTTAAGTAATATTTTATTTACATATTATGTGAAAATAAAGTTTTGTAATATTTATGAAAAATAAATTTGGATTTTCTTATTAAAAACTATATATCGAGCATTTTCTTAATAAAATATTAAATGAAAATGTATATTTTTTAAAAATCACTCTAATATAAAATACAAATAACACTGTACTTTATCATAAAAATTATAAGAGACAACCCTAAATAAAAATACATTCCCTGTTACTTTACGCTGGGATGTAACTTGTGAAATGCTCTTACTTCCTTCCTAACTTTTATTGCCAACTTCTTTATTCAGATAATTTGGGAGGCGTACAGGGGCGATAAATAAAACACGTATCTACAATAGTCTACAAATTTATAACATGGTTTCAAGTGGTAATAAACAAAATTTATATTTTATTTATACTTACTACTACATAAAGATATCACAATACTTTAATAGTCTTTATTATGGATAAAATAATCTATAATAAATTCAAACAATTTTATTTACATTTTACAATGGGACGTAGTCATGCGAAATATATTTAAGTCACAAACTAGTATACTGTTTCGAAAAGGTAATACTATATTAAACTTTTAACCCTTAAATGTACACTGTTGCTTGGAGATACAATATAATTAGTTTTTTTTTTTTTAATTTTAGCAGGTTAGTTGTAACATTTAGTTTCCGCTCAATTTTCGAGTTTTGTTTTCAAACACCTCCAACACATTAAGTGTTTAGTGGTGCTAATCAACGCCGGGTTTTGCGTTCTTACCAGAGGGAATAAATAAATTTCATTTTCTCAATTCAAGTTATTAAAATGCCTATAAGTTTAGATATATCTATGATATAAATATTTTTTGGCAGAAAAACGAGAAATAATTCGTAGACGAAAAATAATAATTTAAGGGTTAAAAAGTTAAGATAATGTAATAAATTGTGGATAAGTCTTTGAAATATACTTGCCGACTAAATATATTTTTAATATGTCTGATTATAATCTATTATATTTTATTGATTACAGTAATAACAATTCATGTTTTTGCTTATATTAAACGGATTTGATCTCGCGTTCAAATAACATACGCGAGATAAATGTGTTGAAATAGCATTAGTTATAACAATTATTGCTCTATGATGCTAAATAAAAGTAGTTGAATTAACAAAAAATAATATAATATGATAATAATATTAATTTCTAAATCTAATTGCTGGTCAAAGTTGCCTTAATACTAAAATTACTTAATAATTGGACTTTAGAAATACCAATATGTACCAATTTGCGATCAATATGAAAAGATAGTATATTCAATTAAAAAGTGATTGTTTATTTGACAAATTTTGTTACTGAAAAAAAACTTTTAACATACAAGTACCTACTTTCAATTTTCCAAAAAAAAAAACGGAGAAGCAAATAATCAAATAATATGAATAAATAGATAAAGTGGTATTTAGCATTTGGTATCATTCTCTAAATATGTATTAATTTACATTACTAGCGCCATCTAACACAACACAGTGTAAAGCCTCTCTTCAATATCTAATAAAAACAGTTTTTCCATATAACAGTAAATTACGACAAGCTGATGAATGACATACCAACGAAAAATGAGTCCAAAGAAAATAATAAAAAAATAATGTTTACACGAACATATCTATCTGTTAAAAGGTAAAGCATAGGCCCTAGGCGCTAGGTAAACTTCTACTGAACATAACTTTTAATAATTCATCTTGTGTCCATTGTTTATGTATTGTATTTGATTTGAAATTTCCATTTTCTACATATAAAAGCAAATTCAGAACTATTTGTTGTTCTTATTGTTATTTCTAGATAAATGTATAAGCAATAAACATTATATATGTATAACCCGTGCACAAAAAGCCTGTAAACCAATATTATTTATGAGAAATCATTATTAAGATATTTTTATTACCATTATTTATACCGATATATTGTAATTTGTCAAATATAATATTACAATTATAAGAATTATTACAAAAAGTGGCATTGGTACATTTTTCTAATATGCTAAGAAAATAAACTGTATTTCTTTAATTAAATCATATGAATTAGCAATTCCCAAATAAATGAACTAAAAATAATGATATGAGAAGTTTTTTAAAAATAATAATAATATTTAATTATATAAAATGAATGGACATACAATAATGTGACAAGCTATAAACACTTTTGTTTTTACTTAAAATTATAAGTTTAAAAATTAAAGTTAACACATTATTGTATATCTACATATTTTTATTGAATTTAAGAAATATATATATTTAAATGAAACTATTACTAATATTTTGCATATGTTGGCAATAAAATGTACTTGTAATTCCTATGATATTGATCTATGTCACAAATTCATCATGTAAATTAGGAGTAACTTAAACAAAGTATAAGAAATTTAGATATTATTAATTGTATCATGGGTGACATTGACTACAATTTAATTTTTAAATATCAAATAATTCACACAAAGTTCATAATTGAATATATGAAACAAATAAAGCATATTGGTTTTTCAATATTTTATACATATACTTTTTTAATATTAAATTCAAATCCTTGAAAGAATAGTATATAATTTATTTGATTACACAGATCAAACTAGATTTTTAGAAACATAACAATGATAATGTGATGTTTTACTTTAATTTATTCAGGCTCGATAAAAATAGAAGCAATTTATGTATTAATGTAAATATGTATATGAAGAACATGAATAGTGACTCAATCGCCTATTATATTAAGCTCCTTTGAAATTAAAATTGGCCATATTAAGAGTACGCCGCGCTTTGTCTTTTTACTAGAGCGGAGAAATGAACATAATTTCTTTCCTATACTTTTTTAATTATTTCAACATACTCTCGAGAGAGAATCGAACCCACAATCGTCGCGTTACTGTCTGTAACACTGTACCACTGCGCCACGACGATCTTTAAATATCCAAAATTTGAAAAATATTTGGTGTTAATTAAATATTTTGTTTGATATAGAAAATATAACTATTAATTAACAAGCAAAATAACCAAGAATTATCGACATGTACTAATCACATTTTTTATGATTAACTAATTAGTAAATATCAATTATAATAACAGTTGTGAATGTAAATTACATGTTTGTATATAAATACTACATTTATATAATTAATAATACATAATACAAGATTTTTTATGTGAATTTGACATTTTCAATTTAACTAAATTGAGTCCATTTGGTTTTTTTTTCATATTAAGACTTAGAATGGACACATAAAGTACAAGAATATAATTACTTCATAAATTCTTTGATTTTCACGATTATTACACATTTTAAATGAAAATATTAAAATAGTTTCATTTAAAATAATTACTTCAATTATATGTTTTTTTTTTATTTTACAAAGAAACATATTTTTTAAGAAACTTAGTAATATTTTGATATATTGTCATTGCCTAGGAAAATGTTGAGAACACATGACCAATATATATTTTTAAATATCCCAAAAGGCCAATGGACAAAGAACTTACAAATAATAATCAATATATTCAGTTACATGATTCATTATATGTAGAACGTAATGTGATAGGAACATTATGTTTATCCGACGCATGTCTTCCAAGCGAGACCGCCACATGCCATTGCGCCAACTAAATATATGGCGAACGCAACTATTAATGTCAAAATAACATACATTTTTATATTCTTCCAGAATAGCGAACGTTGTAGAGTCCTTGCCGAGGTGCGGTATGATACCGACTGTAAAGGAAATTATTATAAACTATATTATAAAAACAAAAAAACAATAATACATACCTATAGGTAGGGTTAAAACTATGTATATTACTTTATAGTATAGGATGCAACTAATGAAAAAAATATTTTTTTTCAGCTTCACGCTGTATCCCACACACAGCAGGGTAGGCAGAGAGAACCTAGTGTTAAGACACTCCGTTCCCCACTTTCTGCCGAATTCTGGAGGAATTTGCGTGTTCAGTGGCAGAACTCAACGTCGCGCTTAACCTCGACACCAGAGCGAAGAAATGGAAATATAAATTTAAGTAAATATTTCATCTCGAGGGGGGATCGAACCCACAACCAGTCGGTTTTACAGTCACACTTTGTGCCGCTGCGCCACGACTGGCCTCAGAATGAAAACATTGATGTAATATAAACTGCTTGGGTAAGATTTTTAGCATTACTATGCCAGATAATAGGCTTCTAGTATTTACTATAGCTTTAGCTATACAATGGCTAGGCAATCTAAAGTTACAAACATATTTTGACTACTTTGGTAAGCACAAACACAAATGATATAATAAGCAATGGTAAACTTACACTTGTAGCTAAATTATCAGCTTTGTCTACGAGAAGCTCCAATTTCTCACCCCGCGTTGCCATACTATCTGTAACATAAAATTTTAGAATATATCTTAGTTTTTGAAATTTTAACTAATAATCATTCCCTCATCTTAAAGACGGCAGAGAGAATTTAGTGTTAAAATACTCCTCTCTCCACCTACGTCCATCCCTAAGAAACCAGCTCTTTCATTTCTCCAGAGCAAAAATATAATTCACTCTTCAGAATGAGGATCATACAAACTACTATTTTATTTACACACACACAAATAATCAAACTCTGTCAAACTGCACCAAGATTGACCTCAAGGATATATGTTACTTTTTTTATCAGCTTTACATTGTATCTCGCATATAACAGGGTAGGCAGAGGGAATGTAGTTTTAAGTATTAAGCTATTCCATTTTCCAATTTCCGCCGAGATCTAAATCCCGAAAATTCTCCATTTCCCCAAATGGGAATCGAAACCAGAATTGTCGCGTTTATAGACACACACTTGTTCCCCTGCGCCGAAAAGGCCTCAATATATTTAATTGCTTATATTTCCATTACACTATACTTATAAATTAATAAAATTTGTAATTCAAATTTAACTTATCACACTCAATACAATATTGAGTAACAATATTTAATTAAATAAATATATGTTTGTACTTAAATACAGTTAATAATGGAAAAAGATTTTCTCATTGTTTTCATATTGTCCATTCATTAATTATGATAAGATATGAACTAAACTAGATAACAGGAATTTTATTGTTTACATATTAACAAGTTTTCTATTTAATATTATTAATATATTAGGATACATATATACAACTATACAATATGACAGATTAATTTTGAATAGAAAAAAAATGTTATTTAAAACAATCTGTAAAAGTGTTAAACATATACTTTTTTATTTCTATGTGGTATTCCATATATAGCAGGGTAGATAAAGGGAACCGAGTGTTGAGGCTGAAAATGGAAAACAGAGTGTTTAAGCATAAAGGTTATTCTGTCGACACTCTAGGAAAAAGCATGAACCTGCTTTCACTTTGTTTTTTCCTATTCTATCAAATGATAAAAATATCTATTATAATAATATAGTGATGAAATAAAAAATATGGAATTATAAAATAATAAATTGTATAGTTTGTAAGTGTATAAAGTAATAAGCTAACAACAGAAAATTGCATCTAATTTATATTTTATAACTGTAATAACAGCAGTTAAGTTTTGTTGTTCAAGGTCTTTATATACAACTGCATGTAAATATCAATTTATGTATGCAATAACATTGAATTTACTACAAAGAAGCCATCCATAAATTGTATAACACATTAAAGGGGATGGATGGTCAACAAAATATGATATTTCATTTATACCTATTCAAGGGGTATTCAAGGGGTGGGAAGGACTCCTAAAATTAAGATCTTTAATATGATATTACATTTTGGTATTGCTATTTCTATTTAATAATACAAGACAAAAGAGTAAAATTGCAAAATACCTATATACATAATTTGACACTAGATAGAGAGGTCTCACAAAAACTTGTGACAACGATCGAAGGAAGTTTTAAAAAATTGTGAAGTTTACATGACAATTCAAAAGGCCCTAAATACATTTATTACCATACATTGCTAGATAATATGATATATGTGAATTGATTTTATATCTAATAATAAAAAAGAATGGTACTGCAGACTGTGTGCCGCATAAAACACCCAGTTTTAGGTTAGTAGTATTTTAGGCAAAAGAAACCTACTAAACCTTCCTTTCTCAATGCACTGCACAATGTTTGAGATAACACAGTGCCTATCTTGTTACCAGAGTTAGGTAATGAAAATAATTCATTTACATGAGTGAGTAAAATAGCATTTTCAAAAATTGCAAAGCATTTACAGTTAGACACTGTGCTCCTTGTTTTAAGCTTTTCATATTCAATTATTTCCATATAATAATTGTTTACTACATTTGTCTTATCTATTTGTAATGTATATCAAAACAAATAACCAAGGAAGAATTTTTATTTACATGTCTCTATGGTTACATGTAAAAAAAATATTATTGAAATGAATAACAGGATAAAAATAAGAGTCTAAAGAAAGTTTAAATATGAGAAGAGTAATAAATACTAACCAATATTTTTGACCATAATATTCTTTAACTCATCTAACTCTCCATGCACTCTTGATATTGTTTCCAAGTCTCTGGATTCACTGTAATGCTTCATTTCAGTAGCCAAAACTCTAGCAAATTCACTGTTCATAGCATAAGGAATAGCAGTTTGGGCAGTGTCCCCAAATGCTGAGATAAATCTTCTTTTAATTTCATTTAAAAAGAGAAATGCTCTCGAACGCTGAAATTTCTAGAATACAAAATTGTTCATTAATATAAAGAATATTATAAATCCATAGTAAAATAAACATTAGATATAGTGAGTGTACTTACATCATCAGTAATGCAAAAATAAACTAATTTGTTTTCCGCGATATAATGAAATAAATAATTTCCATGAGAATAGGTAAGTTTATCATCGTGGGGTGGTATTTTGGACAAAATTTGTTCTGTCACTTCAGTGAAGTTTCCAGCACATGAAGCGTATTTAGCTAAAACTACGGTTCCACGAGCAATAACGCTGAATAAAATAGGCATTTTCGATATATTTGACGATTACACTAGGAACAAAAGAACCCAACTGAAGAGGTAAATAATTACATTAGTCACTTTAGTTAACTATTTTTAATGTTGCAAGGTTTGTTTAAGAACAATACAACAAATACTTTAAAAAATAAAGTCTATTAACAATACTTGAATTATTTTAGCCTTCGATATGTAGTAAAACTCAGTTTCAACGTACGCGAATATGAGGACAATAAGAAAAATTGACACAAGTTTTCTACCGTGAATAATAAACACAGAACACATATACCCAAAGTGATAATAAATTGACACAAGTGTCAATCACCCAATGACCCAATGTCATGAATATTTGGATATAGATATTCTGTGAATATAACCAAGCAAGGAACATATACTCTATATATAAATTTCATTTAAAAGATAAATATTAATAAAAATACAGTACAGGCTAAACGGGGTGAATAGAACTGGCAGGGTGAATAGACTCAAAACCAGGAAAGTTTTGTATTTATAATATCTATATCCTGTAGAGGAAGGAGGACCTTTTATCCCAAAAAGGTACACAAACAATAAAAAGATTACTTTATAGGTCACGAATAATAAAGTTATTATATATTTATAAAAATAACTATGGGAGTAATACTATGATAGCACTGTAAATAATACTAAATAACAATGTCTTTAGAATTTACACCGCTTAAAACTTATTAGAAATTGAATACATATGCTATATAGAAAATAATTTTAATCATTTAAAATTATTTTATTAAATTTTAAGCATTATTTATTGTATAGTTGACGTGTAAAAACACCTAAACGCAAAATTAGGGAACCTTATTTTTAAAATAGTTATTTTTTAATATTAGACTACTTGCAACCTTTCTTTATCATATCATACTAACATATATGGGAAATTACGTTACTAATTTTACTATTTTATGCCTTTTATTTTTTTATAATTTATCCGGTAATACGAGTGATACGAAATTGTTTTTCTTATTCTGTAAGAATCACTCAAAGGTTACTGAGGCGGTCGTAGCGGAGTAGTACAGTCATGTGATTGTAACACGACGATTGTGGGTTCAATTCCCACTCGGGGGAATGAATTATTATTTATTAATATTATAATTTCTTCGCTCTGATACCAAGGAAAATAGCACGGCGGTGAGTTATATCACTCAGCACGCAATGCCTCTGAAAATTCGGTGGAATGTGGAGAACCGAGTGTCTTAACACTAGATTCAATTTACCTATCCTGCTATATGCGGGATACAGTGTAAAGTAAAAAAAACACATTTACTAGAAATACTATTACTAAGCAAACTTTACTAAAAGTAAATAATTAAGAATAAAATATATACGATATTTATGTAGCATGAGAATCATAAATGTATTATTTACTTAAGTAAAAGTTTATTATTTTTAATTATGATTTCCTCTTCAATAACGTTCTTATGATACAGTAGGTAGATAAAATTGTTCGAAAGTAGGACACGCTACTTACATCATTGTAATATATTAAAGTGATATATGTACAATATGACAATATATGTAATAAATACTACAAGTCTAGGACAGTTCACCAATACGAAAAATCGACTCAATGTCGTATAATATTTTACAAATTATTAAGTGGTGGCATAAATTTTTTTTCAGCTTCAAGCCTAAATTTCGCAAAGCAATAAAGGCAAAGAGAATCTAGTACAAAAAAATTCCGTTTCCTTATTTTTGTCCAAATTCAAAACCAGGGACAGAACAATACACAAAAGTTTACGTTACGTTACGTTAACATACGAAGTATACAACCCGTCGACCATACTGTAATTCATTCCGTCGAGTGGGGAACAAGAACCCATAACTTTCGATCTACAGTCAGTCAGATCTATTACGCCACGATGACCTCAAAAAACTTCATGTTAACTGACCTAATTTCAATTACAGTAAAGCCAGTTTAACACGATCACGTTTTTTACGACTTTTTTTCTTATTAAAACTTTGATTTACGACGGTTTTTGAATCAAAGCAATGACGCACTATAAAAGAAATATTAATACATCCGAAAAGTAAGAAAAGTATAAAAATCTTTTCATCACAACAAAATTATCAATGATTGATAATAATGTTTGATATAATGTAATTACAAACATATGTGTATAGGTATTGCATTATATTTGACAATTTTATAATTTAATACCAATCATCTACAATAAAGAAAATTAAAACAATGTTTTATTTTCCTGTTTTAATTTAAGATGAGTATTTTGTCGGGTCCCTGTGAAATAATCTAAAGCAGGATTTACTGTATTTATATTATACAAAATGCATTGGAAATTACGCACTACGAAAAACAATTCTTAAGTTATTTATGAAGTTTACACAATGTTTTGCTGAATAAATCACCTCAGAGTATATTAGTTTTATCAGAAGAAACTAAAATTATATTAGTGTCACACTTTAACAGTAGGATAGCGAGAGAACCTAGTCTGACTTTCTACTTTCCTCTAAATTTTCAAAACATCCTGGAGATAGACCTCAATGCGCTTTGTCTTAATAAATCAAGAAAACAAAAATAATTCACATTTACATAGTTACTGTGACTAAGTGGAGACCAACAACCATTGTGTTTATAGCTGATGTCAAAATAAATATAGTGTTTAACATACAACCAAGACTTAATGAAATAAAATATACAGTGTTTTAGGTAACATGTATTAAATAAGTAGTAAAGTTCCTAATAATCATTATAATTTTTTTTATTATGTTGCAGTAAAATGGAGGCAAGCGGTGTTCCTCAACTACTAGGTTTCCATCACACCCATCCATCTCCTCTAAGGAATGAATTCATACTTTTAGTCAAAATAATCATCAATGTCTATATCAGGATTAAGTATATCATCTCCAAATGGTGTAAGATCTATTTGATCAAGAATTAAATTTTCACACATTTCTTCCAAATCTGTTTCTCCAATAAGTAAAGCACCCTGTAGTCTTCCTTTTTGTAGTACAAATTTAATGTATTCATTACGAGGTGTTGTTCTAATTAATATTTCATAGTCATTTCCTAAACCTTGGCCATTATATTTACCTAATAAAACAATTCTATAACCAAAAAGATTTGTACAGTGAGTAAATAACTCAAAGCAGAAATCTTGCAAAACTTCTTGTTTTGTTATTCTAGCATGCATAGCTTTAGCAGCCATGCTGGCCATCTGTCGGGCTTGAGTCCATAGTCTCAATTGAAACCAATGAGGAGCATGTTCCCAGCATGCACTTGCAACATCACCTGCTGCAAAAACATCTTTGATGGAGGTCTCTTGCATTTCATTAACAGCTAAACCGCCATCTGCTGCCCTTTTTGGTACTTCATCCCAAGTAAAATTTACAGCAGGCTCAACACCAGTTGCAGATATAACAAAATCACACAGAATTTTTCTTCCATTACTTAAAGTAACATTGAGACAATAATCTTTATGATTAACCTCAAGAATTGATTCTACTTCTACTTTATATATTATTTCAAGTTTCTGTTCTCCACTTTCAGATTTTGTACTTTCTAATTTACGATACCAATCAGGGCCTAAAGCAGCTGATTTTAAATTTTTGTTAAGAGATACAACAGTATCTTCTTCAGTGAAAACATGCCTCCTTAATAGGGTGCCCTCTTGTTTATTTTCTTTACTCTTAAAACTTTCTTGAAAGAATTCAGCAGCACCAGGATCTATAAATGTAGATGATATATAATCATCTCTTATCACCCACACTTTTTGAATACCTTTTGTTGCATGAACAATTTCTGATGCAATACCACCATTACCAATGATTACCATTTTCTTGCCACTTTTTAATTTCTTTTCAAATTCTTTTACCGATTCTGTATCCCTTATACCAAGTATTCTACTACACCTATTTGAATCTTTAATAAGCCTTGGTATTCCTCCTGTACATACACATAAAACTTCATATTTTATAGAAGTACCATCTTCAGTAATTGCAAT
The DNA here is from genome assembly GCA_013403705.1 of Heliconius hermathena. NCBI lineage: Eukaryota > Metazoa > Arthropoda > Insecta > Lepidoptera > Nymphalidae > Heliconius > Heliconius hermathena. The sequence goes on from JAAIXJ010000023.1 coordinate 430,877, forward strand.
TTTATTTTTAGTATCTAAATATTTTAATGAGTCATATATAATTTCAAGATTATGGTGAATTTTTAATAATGAGCTCGCTTCTGTATCGTGAACATCGAACTTAACTACAGTTTTCGCATAGAAACTTACGTTACTAACGTTTTTCACTAACGAAGAAGCTGTTATTATTACAAGCTTTTCTTCAGGATGTAAAATAGCTAGTATTTCTACGCAGGTAACGCCAGCGATACCTCCACCGACAATTAGATATGTAGTTTTCAGGTTAGACATTCCTAACTATTTAAAATGTCTCATAAAAATATAGTACGCATTTAGACTTAACAAAATAAGTATATTTAAAATAATAAGCCTTCGAAAAGGTTTGTATCGTGTAAAAATATAAACAAATAACAATTATAAATAATAATAATAAATATTTACAAGCGTTTTAAACTTCTATTTTGTGTCAACTGTCAACTTGACAGTCGACAAAATTAACAGACAATCATATAACAATATACAGTATAACATCAAAATATTATTTATTACCTAGTTTTCTATGTAACAGACATAAAACATTTCTCTTTTAGAGAGAGCCAAAAGCAACCAGACTTTCATTTCATTATAACACCTGAAAGTTTCTGCGCACATACACCCTAGTCCCTACCCCAGTAAAGTTCTATTACCTCTCGTTTGCACGGAGGTTTTTCAACATGCGTTAAACAAGCGTTAAAATAGAACAAATACTTTTACGTAGATAAGTTCATACGCCAGCGCTTATAAGTGCGACCGATTTTTCATCGTGTTTGAAATAGAACATGTGAAACTTCTTACTTATTTTGACATTCTTACTATTATTCACACGAGCGCTAAAAGCTGTAGGCATTATATTCAGTACACAATGAGCATCAAAGACGTGAGCAATCACTTCCACATTATCCCAATAAGATTTAGAAGAATGGTGCCAGGATTATTTTTTATAACCAATTATAGCATATTAAGATAGAATGTAATCAAATAAATGAAAGTTTTTGAAACTCTTAGTTTGCTTTTTTATTTTTATTTTTTTAGAGAAGAGTTTTCCATATATGTTTCTAACAGCTAGCTGTATCGATAGCTTGACTCTATGATAAAAAAAAGCTATTTACATTTAAATAATTATATTTATATTTGTAACTTTGAATTACAAAAACAGTTATAATTATACTAAAATGTTTAGTAAGTAAGTACTAAGATTTTTTATTTGATTTATATAATATGAAACGGAATATATACGGAAACGGCTTTAACGATTTCCATGCGGGGAGCTTCAAGGACGATAAGTTGGTCTAGCTAGGTTTCATTTTTGGAAAAGGTGTTTCGGGGAATAAAACACTATTATAAAATATAATTAAAATACAAAGGTAAATTTCGCCATCGTGTATATAGTTATATATAACAGGCCCCAGAACCAAACCTCAGAACCAAAAGACTTTTACCTTAATAGAGTCCGGGCGTTTCCTGTTCGAATACCTTTTCTCTTTTTTGTCCTTTTTTTCTGTATACAATTTATATCTAAATATAATTATCAAAAAACATGATGAATATCGAAATGTAAAATCGGTCCTTGGTCATCCACGTACTATCTATTTAAACTAAAGAAAATAATTTAAAGCATCTATAATAATAATAACATAAAATCTTTATTTTTAGACTAAAATTCCAATAATAATATAAAATCTTTATTTCTAAAATAAAACTCCAATTACAATAAATTTACAATTAACATATTAGATTAGATTATCAATAAAAAGCTGACATCATATTCACAAATTAATTATTTGCACATAAATAACTAGGACAAAATTAGATTTTAAACCCACTAACTTTAAGTGAGGTATCAGATGAATGGGCTCTGGCTAAGCTAAACTTGAATTTCAGAAAAAGCTCTCGAGACCTCAAGAATTTTGTACACGGAACTCGAATTTTTTTATTTATTAAGGACGATATGCGCAAACAAAAATCGAGCCAACATCGATTTTGGCTAACATCGATGTTGGCTGACATCTATGTTTTTCTTTCGATTTTTAGTGAACATCGATGATTTAGCTTTGATGTTGACATCGATGTTTTTTTGATATCGGGCATCTAATTCAGCATTTGTAATATCAAGGATTAAGAAATAAGACGGTATTTTTTCGCTCCTTGAGGGCTATTGTTCAAACTCTTCAAACTCGTTAAGCACGTTAAAGTAGATTTAACACGAGCTAAAATTAACTCGAATTATTATTTGCAAAAATATTTATGAAAAATTATTATTTGCAAGAATATTTATTGTCTGCGTACAATATGTCAGAAATGATTGACACAGTGATCATCGCTCTAAAAACAAAATATCAATAATGATCTGAAACTGTATGAAATCCTTGAACAGAAATTATAATATTATAATAAAATGTAATATAAATATTTCGTAAAATAAATCTTTAACAGTGACTTGAAAAATTATCGTATTCCAAAATGTAAAATATAATCCCACAATATTCGCGGAAAATTTCAAACACTTCAGTAACAGTTTTACCTTGTTATTTAAGAGCGTAATCATGTGGAGATGGATCCTTTACGGTTTTCCTCCTATTTCTATATCATTATTTTATTACTGTCCTACATTAAGTAGTTTAGCGTACATATCAATTATTAGTGCGTGTGTTATATGTGGAGTTTTTGTTTTTACTTTATGGGGTCACTTAGCCTTGTCTTCTCCTCACCAAACTTCTTTATTTTTATTGGATAACATAGAAAAAGAGGCCCGCTTATTGGATACAGCAATTCGAGTGAGTAAAAAAAACTCACCAATTGTAAATTTATTTTAAATAATTATTTAATATATTAAAATAACATACGTACGGAATATCTATTAAAAATGTAAAAAAAAAATATTTTTTATAGGAAGATCAAAATAACTGGGTATATCTTGCCAAAAAGCCTCATTTACCTGTAATATTCGGAAGGACAGTAGACAGTCAATTGCAACTATTAATTGATTATTTTTTACGGGATTTTGTGTCTCGCTGGATAAAAGAACTTTCTTACAAACCAGAACCAGTAATTGATAAATTTAAGGAACACATTTGGAATGCAGTTCAAAATTTATATGACAGGCTTTTAAAAGTTGATGCAGAAAAATTACTAGCTAATGATATGGTAAATAAAATAACGCAACATTTTGAACGCATAAGAATTGCTAGAAGTTGTGCGTAAGTATCTTAAAGAATTGAATTGTTTTCGCTTTACATTTTATCTCACATATAGTGGAATTTGAAAGAGACTATCACAACACTCTGCTTTCTACTTACTGCATAAATTTAAGACATTATGTGTTGAATGGCAGATCGTAATGCTAAATTGTTTTTGCCACAGAGCAGAAATGAGAATAAATAATCTCTGAATGAGGATTGAACTTGTTGCACTTGATTGTAAATCCAATGCAATTGTCTATTATACAACAATGTGTATGTGTTTATCATGATATACATATTTCATCATATATAAAAACTTATTTAATAATTATACATAAAAGAGTAGTAAAAAATAAAAACTTTTCGTTTTGTAAATTAAAATATTTTAGAAAACTCATAAAAGCCAATTGTAAGAGGGACTCAAACCCAAGGAACTTTACAAGTTATTATTGGAGTATGTGTGTGACAATTTACAAAGCCTGCTGTACTCAGTTTTTTTACTTCTCATAAAAATATTGTACCATTCTTAGTTTGAAAATTTAAAATTATTAAAAAATGTTTTAGCATGGAACTAAATCAACCACCAGTATTTGCTCTAGCCTCACATTTAACATCAAGTGAAGCTGAGCTACATTACTTGAGACAAATAAGTGAGCTTATAGTGATGTTCCTGATGCCTCGTTGTTATTCATTGTCACCTGTTGCTCATCTTGTTAGGGAGATACTAGCATGTAAAAGTGAGTGTAGTATCTTTTTACTTTCATACATTTTTTTATAGCTTCATTGTACCTTCCATATATAGCTCTTTTCCACTTTTCTTTAATTTTCACTGTGTGTTGAGTTGGACACAGAAAAAAATATTTCATTCCCCTAGATAGAATTGAACCCACAACTATTACCTTTAAAGTCAGGCCAGTGCCACTAAACCATAACTGACATACAATGAGACCTTCATACATTTTTTGCATAGTAAAATAAATAAACATTCAGTGGGGGGAACTAACTCACTACCATTGAGATATAGTCAGATACCTGCAAATGTTTTACTACTATACATGTATATTTCTTTTAATAATGATTTTGCTGTCACCATATCTGAAAATTCTTATAAAAGTGATATCTATTGAAATTTTATATTTTGTGTCAGGTGTCACAGTTTTTTTTAAATTAGCTGGTATTTTCTTACTAAAATTGTATAATCTTTTTAACTGAAATTCCTTAAAGGGACTAATCGCGAATATATCGTTTTATACATTTTTGGAACTGATCAAATCACCTACATCAAAATGTTTGGAATGTTGGTTTCAAAATAAATTTTATAACTAAAATCGACTGATTTAAGAGTTTAATTTAAAATCTGTAAAATTCACAGAAATAAAATATCTCGTATGAATCTCCTTAATGTCTCTTAATATCTTTAAATTCATAAACCAATTATTAAAATTATTGATTCAAAAATTGTGTCATAGTTATTGACATAGATTTTAATTATCTTAAATACTTTATTTAAATAAAAATTGACATAGTAAACTTTAAAATTTTTTGCATTGATAAGGAATTTATCTCCTCCTATATTTTATAATATTTTTATTTTGAACATAATTAATATTTTTGTTGTATTTTCCCAGTTTTACAGCCAGCAATAGATCTAGTTACAGAACCAGATTATATAAATCAAAAAATTATTCAATATTTAGAAGCACAAAAAGAAGTAGATGCAATGCACATACGAACTCATGAATATGCCAAAACCTTTGAAGACTATATAAGACTTATAAACAGTTGTAATAATGTGGATACACTGAAACGTCTCAGGTAATATTCTTACTAGTTTCACGATAAACTATGTACTTTCCACTTATTCAAGAGTTATTGCGTATTGTGTAATGGATGTCGTGACGCAGTGTCACAGCATAGCGTATCTTATTGTCAACGCGATGGTTGCGGGTTCGATTTCCACTCGGGGCAATGAGTTATTTAATATTTTCATTTCGCTCTGGTAATAAGACAATGCGCCGCATTGAGTTCCGTCGCTCGGCACGCAATTTCTGCAAAATTCCAGAAAGTGCGGAACTAAGTGTCGTAACTCTAGGTTCCTCTATCAACCCTGCTATATATATGCAGGATATTGCACAACACAAAAATAAATGGTGCAGCTCATCGCCTCCTTCTGTACTAGAACCAGTTAAAGGAAAGAAACACAAGCATATGAAGATTAATTTTGTATTGATTTTATTTTTACATTGAATATATTTGCAAACAGTATTTAATAATTTAGAACTTAAAATTTTGTTATCTAATTTCCACTCTAAATTTATATGGCAGAATAATATCGCACACAATTTAATTTACTCTTAACCGGTAAGAAATTCCTTTAAATCGAAAGAAACATCAAGACAGTTTTGAAAAAATCATAAATGATAAAAAATAGATGATGAATGATATGTTTGTCTATAGAATTATTTAAATTGAATTGGACCTCAATACATAATATTATTAAGTCACTATTAGGAATTTCAAGCACCACTGATTCTGTTATGAAACACAAAAGTGAATTGTGATGCATGGACACGCGATGGTTTTTGTCTGTAAAAATATTCACATTATTTTTAGCTTCACACTGCATCCCGCATATAGCAAAGTAGGCAGAGAGAACCAAGTGCTTCCGACAATTTTCAAGACAATGCGTGTTGAGTGGCGGAACTAAACGCCACGCTTTGTCTTATTATAAGGGCGAGAAAATGAAAATAATTAATTTCCCCCACTGGAAATCGAGCCCATAAATGCACCGCTATTAATTAATTCTAAATATCTCCAATGTAAATAAATGACTTCACAATAGAATTATTAATTTTATGTGTAGATTGCAGCGGTAATTTATGTTTATTTTATAGATACGACATCGTTACACAAATTATGCAAGCAACCACCCTCCAAAACGTGAAAAGAGCTAAAGGAATCGACGTAGATTTATTAGAGAAAACTGGTAATCAAACAATAAATAGACAACAAGTGGCAGATGCTAAGAAATTAAAGAGATATATAGATCAATTAACTATAGCTAAAGCTGAATGTGAGGCTGCCTTAAGGAAATTAGGATGGGACGGCGCTTTTCCCACTGTGTCTGAATCTGACAGCAAGGTTATAATTTTTTTTAGTTATCATTTAACAGATTTTTTTCAGCTTCCCCTAGGTTAGAAGTTAGGTTTTCTGAACTTTTGCGCATTGTTCAATCGAGAAAAAGACAATCAAAAGTAAGAAAAATACTAAAATCTAATTTGTGCACCCATCTTCAGGTAACTTTAGGCCACTACTCACCAGTCGTAGTGTAATTTGATATCTAAGATACATTTTTATTACTTATTTTTATTTCAATTTCAGGCAATGCCGTTACACAAAGTAATGGAAAGTGTAACAGGTAGACGGTATCTATCGATGTTTCTAGAAACATTATGTTCTCAAGGCCTAGTAGGATTTTGGTCGGCAGTAGAAGAATTAAGGCACAGTCCTAGAAGTAGCTGGCATCAACTCGGAGCTGAAATATTTTACACTTATATTAGATCACCCAGTGCAGAAGTTAAAGTTGATAAGGTAAACATTAGTTATAGAATTTATGATGTAATCGCCTATTTTTTTATATTTTCTTTTGCAAAGTAAGTAAAATTCTTTTGCAGAGATGAAACATTTACACTTTTTTTACTATAAGAAAAAGTAACTTGGTTTAGTTACCCCGTTATCAGCTTTTATTTTATTACATTAGGTATTATTTAAATTTACGTTAGACAATGAAGCTTAAAATTCAGATTTATTAAGTTATTAGAAAAAAACGCCATTTTAAAAAAAATTACATTTGTATTCACTAATGTCGGTAGCAAGTAAACAGCTGTTAAAAAAATACTTACATAAAATCTCATATCCTAATGTACTTTTAGCAGATTTCACTATAAAAATAGTAATTGTGAAGTATAAAATTGTTAAGTGTTTAAAAATAAAAAAAAAAACTCCATTACCAATATATTTTTCTTTTTAAAAACAAACTTTAGTGTAAAGATAATTTAAAAGCCACTTGATAGTAAAAAACCAAAAGGTTAAATTACCATAGGTTAAATTACAATAGGTATAAGTGGAAACCACAGGATATATGGTTTCATTGTATTTGTTACATCAGGTTAAAATGTTAATACGCGGTTATTTCTAATTTTTAAACGTATACAAATAAAGTTTTCTTTAAAATTTGAAATAAGCGATAAAAAGCAAATAAAATTAAATATTAGGATATTTGAAAAAACATTATGTTTTCATAATAAATTATTGACCAAATATTATTGGACTAACCAAGACATATTGTGTAGTATTAGAAAATAAAATGATTATTTAATTATATACGCAAACATATATTTTTTTAAGTATTGCTGTTTAATTTGAAAAAAAAATGGATATTGCTGTAGTTGCTGTAGTTTGCACATTGACATGTGATCAAATTATTAGAGATATATGTACATACTAGAGGGCGCGCGCGGCTTCGCCCGCTTATTAGGAGTGAATTCTAAAAAAACCACGAAACACGTGTTCAATAAAATATTTTTAACAGTCTGAATTTAAATTTTTATAAAAATCGGTGGCAATTTAAAGATTTTTCCATATNAAACGCCATTTTAAAAAAATTAACATTTGCATTTACTAATGTCGGTAGCAAGTATACACATGTTAAAAAAATACTTTCATAAAATCTCATTTCTTAATGTACTTTTAGCAATAATTTCACTATAATAATAATAATTGTGAAGTATAAAATTGTTAAGTGGTTAAAATAAAAAAAACTCCATTAACAATACATTTTTCTTTTTAAAAACAACACTAAAGATAATTTAAAAGCCACTTGATAGTAAAAAACCAAAAGGTTAAATTACCATAGGTTAAATTACAATAGGTACAAGTGGAAACCACAGGATATATGGTTTCATCGTATTTGTTACATCAGGTTAAAATGTTAATACGCGGTTATTTGTAATTTTTAAACGTATAAAAATAAAGTTTTCTTTAAAATTTTAAATAAGCGATAAAAAGCTAATAAAATGAAATATTAGGATATTTGAAAAAATATTATGTTTTCATAATAAATTATTGACCAAATATTATTGGACTAAACCAAGACATATTGTGTAGTATTAGAAAATAAAATGATTATTTAATTATATACGCAAACATATATTTTTTTAAATATTGCTGTTTAATTTGTAAAAAAAAAAATGGATATTGCTGTAGTTGCTGTAGTTTGCACATTGACATGTGATTAAATTATCAGAGATATATGTACATATAATATTATTATTATTACTATTTTAAATTCACGCTGTATCCCGCACATAGTAGGGTAGGCAGAGTAAGCCGGGGAACCTAATGTTACGACACTCCGACCCCGTGGAAGGAAGGTCCATGATCACTCCAGCATAGACCACCATCACCCCAGAAATTTCACTTACAACAAGATTTACTCCGAAAAATAAAAAACAACATTTACACGAACATCTGTTCAAAACTAAAGTCCAGGCATACCCACAGAAACATCTCTAGATACGCTAATGTTCGTCCCTAATAAAACACGGTAAAATGGCGGGATTCGACACCACACTTTGCCTCGTTATGAGAGAGAAGAAAAGAAAATATTAAATATTTTATTTCCTTATCCTTCTGTGTCGCGGCTAGCTTCTTACTATTATTATTTATTCTTATGAAATAATTTTGTCATGTAATTTTAAAAATATTGAAAGACAATTGCATAAATTCACGCAATTTTTTTTTTATAATTTTTTATAACATTTTCTGTTATTATTAAAAAATCAAAAAAGACGAAATTGTTCTGCCGACTGTAACAATTATAAAAAATATAAATCAAATCAAAAAATCAGCTTTATACAGTATCCCGCACACAGCAGGGTAGGCAGAGGGAACTTAATGTTAAGACACTCCATTTCCCACTTTCCGCCGAAGTCTGGGGCATTGCGTGTTGAGTAGCGGAACTCAACGCCGCGCTTTGCCTCGATACCAGAGCGAAGAAATGAAAATATAAATTTAAATAAATATCTCATATCCTCGAGTGGAGATCGAATCCACAACCAGTCGATTTTGCAGTCAAACTTTGCGCCTTCTTAAAAATATATATATATTATACCAAATATATTTTGCCTACCCTGCTATATGCAGTATACAGCGTGAAGCTAAAGATAATAAAATAAAACCATTAAAATACTTTTTAGGAAACAAGAAAGAGAATGGAGGCATTTCTCTTAGGAGACAAGGGACCAGAAGTGTTTTATGAAGTACAAGATATTGTAGTTGATACTATTCAAGAAAAATATTATCATTCGTTTTTACTTAGCGATCAATATAAAGCATTGATTGCTGAACTAGCTACCGAGGAGGCTAATACAGGTATTATTTTAAATTTATGAAAATGTAACACGATTTTAACGTTCTCTCTCTCTCTTAATTTCTTTTAATGCTTAAGTGGTCTATAAATTTTACTGCATGTATATAATTTATTTGTATAATGCATGCATATTTTGAGAATACTAAAATAAAAAACATAAAATATTTAAAAAGTTTTGATGCAATACTTATAGTACCTTACCTCTTCCTCACTTTAGTTCAACCTATTTGATAGATTTTTAAATATATTTTTTACGAACCAATGTTGATTATTTATAAACGTTAAAAATTTACATTACCTTTAGTAATATACAATTATGTATACTAATAATATTTTAAAGCTGAAGAATGATTTCTTTATTCTCAGGGACCATAGGTTCGTAATGAAAAATATGCTTATTGCATCTGTGGTTAATATTATTGCGGACGTCGTTGCGTTGGCGTTTTTTCCATTTGAGTACAAGTCAAAGCCGCACATAAAAATTAGTAAATTTACATTTATTCAAAAAACATTAAAATACTTTACAGAACTATGTTCAGACAGATCACCCATAGAAGACCGTCAGCTATCAAACGACTCGGTGTCATCAGCGGAGAGTGCCGGTACTGTACATTTAACAGAGCATTCTACTTATGCAAGAAGGAAATTAGACCAGTTACAAGAGAGGCATAATAATAAAACACAGGTAATAAATAAAGCGCAGTGTTGAGTAACCTTCGACGCATTGCCCAAAAATTTAGCAGGAATATGCGTAATACATAAATGGGTGGCATGAGTATAATATAATAAAACATCACGACAGAAAGTTGGATTATTTATCCAACAAGTTTCTTTATTTTATACTAGTGGGCGCGCGCAGCTTCGCCCGCTTATTTGCACCCTTAGGGGTGAATTCTAAAAAAATCACGAAACACGTGTTCAATGAAATATTTTTAAGAGTCTGAATTTCAAATTTTATAAAAATCGGTGCCGATTTAAATGTTTATTCATACAAACTTTCAACCTCTATTTCATCCCTTTAGGGTTAAAATTTTTCAAAATCTCTTAGTGGATGTACAGATTATGAAAATAAACATCTGTCCAAATTTCACATTTCAACNTATATAAATGGGTGGCATGAGTATAATATAATAACGACAGAAAGTTGGATTATTTATCCAACAAGTTTCTTTATTTTATACTAGTAGGCGCGCGCAGTTTCGCCCGTTTATTTGCACCCTTAGGGGTGAATTCTAAAAAAACCACGAAACACGTGTTCAATGAAATATTTTTAAGAGTCTGAATTTCAAATTTTATAAAAATCGGTGCCGATTTAAATGTTTATTCATACAAACTTTCAACCTCTATTTCATCCCTTTAGGGTTAAAATTTTTCAAAATCTCTTAGTGGATGTACAGATTATGAAAATAAACATCTGTCCAAATTTCACATTAGAAACGTGACGTGACGCACATCGGTTACGGCTGTGCGTGCGTCTTACCTCAGTCAGTCAGGTACATGTCCTTTTATATATATAGAAGATTAATATATATTTCATATTTTGTGAAAAGATGGAGAAGTTTGAAACAACAAAAAGGGTTGTCACAGAAATTATATTCATCTTGTCACAACAATAATACAAATGTTTGTAATTGAAAATTAAGGCGCTGGCAGCCCTGCGCGCGTCGCTCAAGCCCGAGTCGCCGGCGCTGGCGATGCTGGCCAACGAGGTGGAGCGGCTGGCGGGCGAGCAGATGCGGCTGGAGGCGCACCTCGCGCGCACCGACACGTGGGCCGACCACCTCGGCTACTGGCGCGCCACCGTGCACAGCGCTGAGGTGCATATACGCATATAACAATTTCGAAGTAGCTTGATGAGAATGTATGGCTTAGTGATCAGAGTGCTTAGAATATTTTTTTCCTAAGTTGAAATAACATTTGTAAAACTTAAAATAATATCACATATATTTATAACAGATAATAGATGAGTCAAAACCACCACAGTTCGTTATAGTCGTACACATGGCGGAACAGGAACCCACTAACAATGAGGAAAAACCAGAACAAATATCCACTGGATGGGTATTATTGAGAACACTTAATGAATTTCAGGTATTTAATAAACTTAGCTTAGGTAGATTTCTGTAGCACTGACAATACTAACATTTTTATAGTGCTTATAATGGTCTAATTAAATAAAAAAAAATCGATTTTTTAGAATTTTCTTATATATATTTTTTATTTTCAGGAACTGCATCGGAAGCTGAGGCCTATGTGTTCAGAATTAAAAAATTTAGAACTACCGTCAAATTCATTTAAATTTATATTCGGAAAAAATGACAAAAACTCATTGGATAAAGCGAAATCCTTAATACAAAAATATTTAGAAGTGAGTATAAGGCACCATTAGGTTTATATTCGTACGTCGTGGCGCAATGAAAAATTTTCGTTTTCTTGCTCTGCGGTATTGAGACCTGCCTTTTGACAAAAAATGGTTTTAGTGTACCATTGCGTTCCTATTATCTATCCTGCTCTATGAGAGATACATCGTGTAGCTAAATANATTAATATATATATATATATATATATAGAATACACATAAATATATATATTTTTTTGTATTTTCAGTTTGTTTTAGAAGATGAGAAATTAAATCAAAGCGAAGCACTTTATACATTCCTAAATCCAAGTTCAGAGTATATGAAGCAGGGTGATTTGCCAAAGAAGAATAAATTTTCATTTTCCACTTTATTTAAAAGGTATTTACATAATATAAATTATTAAATTAGCTTCACGCTGTATCCCGCACACAGCAGGGTAGGCAGAGGGAACCTAGTGTTAAGACACTCCGTTCCCCGCGTTCTGCCGAATTCTGGAGGCATTGCGTATTGAGTGGCAGAACTCAACGCCGCGCTTAACCTCGACACCAGAGCGAAGAAATGGAAATATAAATTTAAGTAAATATTTCATCTCCTCGAGTGGGGATCGAACCCACAACCAGTCGGTTTTGCAGTCACACCTCGTGCCGCTGCGCCACGACCGGCCTTTTTTTTATTTTATTTTTTTTATTTACATAATATCTTTTTTATATAGTTTAATACAAAATGGCCTCGTACCAATTTTTATTTTTTTCCAACATCATCATCTTTCATCAAAAAACGCAAAAGCTTTTTTAAAAAAGTGAACCTAGTGCTTAATCCATTTTTTGGCTTTTTTATAATTTCTACTCATTTCTTTATCCCGGTTTTATTTTCAAAGGGTTTAAAATTTACTTTGCAAAACAGCTTGTTTTATTGACTTTTTGAGAACATTGTGACGCGGTGGGACAACATCTCGCTTTCGCTGTAAATACTATGATTTTGGATTCGATCCCCATTTAGAGTTATCAATTATTTCCATTTGCCGGCTCTAAAGTGCGGCGTTAAGTCGTACCATTCAAAATGCATTGTCTCAGATTCAATCGAAAAATAGAGAAATGAATACTGGACTCCTATGATGATATAAAATATTATTATAATGAAATGATTTTAAATATTACGTCATATTAATTTACACATAAGTAAAAAAAAATATTATGAGTTCAGCACAGTGTAACGGATAGTGATGAATGACAGATGTCCCTCGTATGTTTTCCATACAACGTGACATTGGCGAAATGAAGTGTGCTCAACTGGCACACTCGAAACGCCATAATTTAAGAAATCAATCAATCAATAAGAAATATCTTTACTTCTCCACTCAGGCAAGTAAACTGCATCTGTTTCCTTTTATTCTAAATATCAATTTCGTTACAGCACAAGTAGTGACACGACAAACAGATCGTCTCAAGAAAAAGAAGCGTTTACGCATTTGTCCGCCGATGAAGACGAGATTTCTTTATATTTAGATGGAAACGGTGGAGATGGAAATAATAAAAATATGACTAATTCTATGCGAGGTAAAATTTTTACACGAAAAAGAGAAATATTTTAGAAACAAAAAAAAATTAAACCGGCGCACGTTCGAGTAACGTCCCGTATTTTATTTTTTACTTGTTTTTGTTAAGAAAGTTATTTATTGTCATTTTATAAAATGCCTTTAAATACCAATTGTACCAATCCTGCCTTCAGCTATTGATTTTATTAACATTTGCACATCTCTTCTGTGAATTCTAAATTAAGTATTTAGAATTATCAAATTGATTAAGGCCAGATGTGTCGTAGGTCCCCAAAGTGTGTCTGAACGCGACAGATTACGGGTTCGATTCCCACTCAAGGAATTGAAATATTTAATATTTCCATTATTTTCGCTCTGGTCTCGAGGCAAAGCCCAGCGTTGACTTCTGCTACTCAACACACAATGCCTCAAAAAAATAAACCATTGATATTAATTATTATCATTACGAGGCCATCGTGGCACAGTAGGACGGTAAAACCACTTATAAATTAACCTTAGTCCATTTTTCCACTCTGATATGACAAATTCTGCCACTCCAATTTTCGCGGAAAGTGACACACTTTAATAAAGTGAAGTTAACGTATAACTATTACAATAATAAATGTGATTATTTAGACAGGATCCACACTATAGTGCCGGTTGCGGTTCGTTGTCTTTCCGATCTCACTCTGTCAAAATATTCTAATATGAGAAACGACGAGAGCATTCATACTATAGTTACGGTCAAGTTCCCGTCCAATCACGCATATAAAAATATTTTAAAAGGCTGCGACCAGACTGAAAACAAACCAGCACTACAGTGTAAATCGAGCTTTAATTATTTTTTTAAGGGGCTGGTCCCATAGGCGAGGAAAGAGACAGCATAGCGGAACCGTTATATGCATTATTAAGTGAAGTATTTGACATGCGAGGCGTTTTCCGTTGGCTGAGGAAAACACTTGTTACTTTTGTGCAAATCACTTATGGGAGGACTATTAATAGGTATAATTTGTATTCTAATAGTATATGTAGAGTTTTTAAACTCATAGGATAAGAGTAAATAAAAAATATTTTTAAGCTATCTACGTTTTGTTTCAATGTTGCTTACATTAAAATATTGTATAGTGATATATTTAATATTGAGGTCTCCATAACGGTGTGACAAAGGCTCTTACTAAATGCAACCATTATATTAATACATCTCCACATATTTTTTAAATATAGTAAAACTAAAGAATCGAGTGATATTTTAACTGAATATATTCTAATTTGATTAATAATTATAGATTAATATATGTAAATTGTTACAGACAAATCAAAGAGACGATATCATGGTTATTCTCAGAGCAAATGTTGCACTATTATACGAGTATAGTGTTAAAGTCATGGTGGCCGGGCGGAGTGCTCAGCGAGACCACCTCCAATAGAAATATTAGGGATAAAGGTAACTTTTTTATTTGATGTATCCTTGAGTATTCTAGGTATGCTTGCATTAATACTGATATACCTTCGAATACTCTGGTGTGTTTGCACTAGTACTGATGTATCCTGGAGTAATCTAGATTTGCTTACACTAGTAATGTATCTTTGAGTACTCTGGGTATACTTGCATTCCGCAATTTCTGAGGCATTTCGTGTTGAGTGGCGGAACTCAACTCCGGGCTACTTGCGTTGGTGCCAAAACGAAGAAGTATTAATAAATAATAATTCATTCCCCCGAGTGGGTGCCGAATCCACAACCGTCGCGATACAGTCACACCCTTAAGTTTGTACGCCACGACGGCCTCAACAAGTGTTTAGTTCCCAATCCGTGGGCGCACAGAGCACACGCGCACGCTGGCGCTGCAGCAGCTGAGCGAGAGCGTGGCGGGCACGCTGTCGTCGCTGGTGGGCGCGCACGCGGCCGCGCGCGGCGCGCACACGCTGTTCCACACGCTGCAGAACACCACGCACAATAAGCAGCTGTTTTATGTGAGTCATGTCCAGCATATGGCAGAGGGTACCCAGTATTCAATTTCTTTATTCTCTACTCACCGCCCTATTTTCAAGACATTACGTGTTAAGTGGCGAGGAACTCAATCCCGCGCTTTGTCGTTTTACTAAACAAAGCAAAGAAATTAAATTAATTCATTTTTCCTAGTATGAATCGACACCACAACCGTCGCATTTACAGTCAGATGCTGTGCTGATGCGCCAAGACGTCCTCTTTTATTTATTTTTTTTTCATTATATGATAAACAATTTTGTTGATTCTTAATCCAATAGTAAATACGTATTTTACTGAATGCTTTTTTATTCTACGATTATTAGTTATTTTATATGAGTGCTTGGTAAATGTATAATAAACAAATAAAAATCGAGCGGAAAATGTAGAATTCATTATTGAACTCTATATACTACCTTGCTTTATGTAGATATAGTATGACGTTTTTGTTACAAAAATTATAATGAGAAATATATTTATTACAAAGTCAGTTGGGATATTCATTATCATATAACATTATTATTTTTGGGTTCGGTACCGTAGCGTTTGGCGCCCCTTTGTCTCTGACTACCTTGTTTTCTTACAGTTTGGCTGAACAAGTAAAAAAAAACGCCGCATTTATGAATTTTAACATTTTGTAACATTTTATTTATAATGATTTTAGAATATTTATACCAATTTTTAGCTTTATTCGTATTATGGTGCTTGTTTGTTGATTTTAGCCGGACTATTACACTTTAATTAACCGTATATTCGCAAATATGAATGTTAAGAGAGGAGTTCTATTTCAATTTACTAAAATATTTTATTCACTGATGCTAAATTCAAAGAAGTTAAAATAATCTTTAAATTAATTTAAAAAAAAATCTATTAAGAAAGATATAGTTTATTATCTATATTCTACTCAATAAATATATTAAAACAACAGCGATAATAGCATACGTTGACGGGTTAAATATATAAAACAAACAAATAGCTATGGCAGCAAGCGTTACAATATAGGTAATATTAACATTCGAAGATATGAACGAGACAGTCATGTGATCTGGCGTTTTTTCAATATGTGAAATAGTCTGAAAGAAAGAGACAATATTATTAAATGTATTATATTATGAAAAATATTTACATTAATATTTATATAAATTTACTTGCCGTGTATTTTAAATTCATATCGTGGTTGACTATCAGTAATTTTTCACCTAATATGCTTTCTGAAATATTATTTAAAAAATATATTAAATTTGTATAAAACATTTTTGTATTTTCAATTTTGATTATATTTTCCGAAATATTCGACTTAATAGCACGCCTATTTGATTTAACACAATATTATTTATTAGTATTTAAATTTAACGTATACATACGCACCGCTACTATCTACTCCTATAGTATTTAGTTCATCTATTTCTCCTTTTGTAATGATTATAGTGCTACAGTCCTCGTTGTATCGGTACATTTGTTCAGCTAAAGTTGACGAGAAATCACTACTAATTATTGTCAAAAAGCGACGTTTTATTTCATTTAGAAATAAAAAAGCTCTTGATCGTTGGCAAAGCTGAAACACAATGTTTCGTTTAAATTATTGGTACCTAGTAAAATTTGGAAGCCTTTTGTATAATTAAAAAAAATCTTAAAATAGTAAATAGTAATTTATTTAAAAATTTTGATTCCAATAAATTTTACTAAACTCGAAATTACAACCATTAATTTAATTTAAAATTTGGGTTAAAATAAATCTCATTACAGTCACACTTCGTGTCTCTGCGCCGCGACTGGCCTCAAATATTTTTTGTTATTCTTTTTTGCGTCCAAATTCATATGTTTTTGTAAGTTGTACATGAGGCCAGTCGTGGCGCAGGGGCACAAAGTGTGACTGTTAAACCGACTGGTTGTGGGTTCGATCTCCACTCGAGGAGATGAAATATTTACTTAAATTTATATTTCCATTTCTTCGCTCTGGTGTCAAGGCAAAGCGCGGCGTTGAGTTCTGCCACTCAACACGCACTGCCTCCAGAATTCGGCAAAAAGTGGGGAACGGAGTGTCTTAATACTAGGTTCCCTCTGCCTACCGTGATTTTTTTTTATGTTTTCATATCTAATTCACATATGAAATATAAGTTCCGTAGATTAAGATAATCGCTATGGAGTATAGCCAAGATATACCCCTACGCAAACCAATGGAATTAATTTTGATTAAAAATATCATCTTCTATATTTATACAAGAATCCAGATTAATATAAATTAATCGTATATCTTGTTTTTCCACGTTGCAATTGAACGTTGCCAATGTTTTTGTACTAAATTAAATATTTATTGGCATTTGATTCTTAGCAATAATAAAAGTTTAATTAAGTACAAACCTTATCAGTTATGCAAAAGTACAAATGCTTATTTTCCGATATATAGTGTAACAAATAACGACCGTGCAAATAAGTCATTTTATAATCTCCATTCGGAATTTTTGCCAACACCAAATCTAGTATTTCTTCAAAGTTTCCATCACAAGAAGCGAATTTATTTAAAACGTCTTTTTCCAAAGACACGGCACTAAATAGTATCGGCATTCCTGAATCTTCACTTTAACTTCAATATAATTTTCATTTTATTTGTATATAATGTGCTTTATTTTTATATTTTTTGTATACAACATTTTATTTAAAATAACACTCTAAAACAACTTTTCAGCGTGGATGTAAAACCGCGTGTGAGACGCTGGTCGTATTCAGGGTCGACGAATTCTTCCGCAAATTTACAGTCGTACCGATATCATATAGATATCACACGTTCCAAAATTAGTACAATATGTGGGCACGCTCTTAAAATGTGCTACGCTAAAACTGTCGCATCCTATAAGCGATCAATCCTTGTTGATGCAAAGTGACATCTTCGAGGTGCATGACTGAACTAACAGACGTGTTTAAATTAAACTAAGTTTCTTAGAACTTTGCAAAGATTTTGGGAAAGCAGTGAAAAATTTGTATAGTTACAAGCGCGACGTAAAGGCCTTTCAAAATATATTATTTATTTTTTTTTCGACGTCACGGGACATGGACTTTTGTGGTTATTTACTTATAATTATTATATATTATTGAGTTTTCTGATTCCGCACATTTTTAAAGCGTTATATAGCATCAAAGCTGTGTTTCGTTTGGCCAAACTAAAGTTTATCAGTATCATAAACAAATACGCGTGACTCGATAGAGTATATAAATTCATAATCATCGTATTTTTTAAAATTATATATTGTAATTATATATTCTTTTACTATTTATTGTATTAGTTTTATTACTTCTTGCATTATATTACAAATAATACATACAGGATTTTTAATTAAAATATTTTTTACTATTTTCAGGAAATCTTCGAGTTAGTACTTCTTGAAGTGTTCCCTGAACTTAAACGTTATCAATAAATGTATGAGTATTACTTACTTAAACGGGTATAAGGAACAAGATAATATATGTACAGGGATGATCGAAACAATGAATATAAATCACATATTTTCATATTTGCTTCAACTTGGCTATATTGATTCCAAATCAGTATGAAAGCGGCTGAAATACGTTGACCATTAAATCGTATGAGTCGTATATTTCGTACAAAACTGATAACCATTTATATATATCGATATCTATATTTGAGGCCACTCGTGGCGCAGGGGCACAAAGTGTGACTGTAAAATCGACTGGTTGTGGGCTCGATCCCCACTCGAGAAAGTGAAATATTTATTTACATTATCATTTTTTCGCTCTGTGTCGAAGCAAAGCGAGGCGTTGAGTTCCGCCACTCAACATGTAATGCCTCCAGAACTCGGCGGCAAGTGGGGAACGGAGTGTCTTAACACTAGGTCCCATCTGCCTACCCTGCTGTGTGCGGGATACAGCGTGATGCCGATTTAATTTTAATTTGAATTATAATTATTATATGTATGTTAATTGAAAATTTATAAATTAAATATAACTTTAGTCTATGAAATATAGAAAATGATAATCTAGAACTATCGATCACAATATGTCAGGCTAATAGGTTAGCGTAATGCTTAGATGTATGTTTTCTGTGATTGTTTCAGCAAAATTAGCTATATGTGCCAAGACGCTCTCTACTTATTTATTTCTGCCGCTTTATACGTATCACGTACAAAGCAGCCATTATTTGTACCTGACTTTGTATTTGGGTATAAAGAATTTAATTGACCGCTAAACGTAATATTTTCGGTTAGAGTATTCGGTTAGAGTAAATCTTATTTGAGATTTTTTAATCAATTTTTTTTTATGCTGAAAATATTTCTCTTGTTCGGCCTATTATATTTTGTTTGCCTTTGTAATTTATTCATTCAGTTAATGTTATTCGCCAATACAACCGCGCAATACTATATATTTACTTGTTTTAATTTAGAATTTTAATATATTTTTTATTTTTTATAAACATATTACTTACAAAAATACATTATTTTGACAACTTTACTAGTATAAAAATAATAGCAAAAAAAGGATGAATTGATCTTTGTGTTCAATCGTTATACAAATTCATAATTATACGGAATTACCTGTCTTGAATGGGTAATCCTGAAACTATTTGGGAGCTCAAAGTTAAATACAAACAAAAATATTTCCTAGATATTTCCTAGATCAAAGATTTTTTTTTGTTATAGACACCTTTTCTCATACTACTTTGCATTTCTATATACTTCATAAAGTATATTTTACCGCAACTGTAATAATCGTACAATAAATGCCTTACTACATATACAGTAAATTGTTTAAATGTCGTAATTTTTAAGAAAAATAACTTCAAATTTAATAAATCATGAAATTTAATAAATATGTATATATTTTTTTGTACATTTTAAGCTTATTTGCTGAAAAAAAAACTATATGATAACTGTCTAATAATAAATATCCTTGCTTAATACGTTTTTCAAAATAGTATAATACAACCTATTAACTAATGTCATAAAGGCGTCAATTAAAAAAAAATGAATTATTATTAAAAATAATGTTGTAACTTCAAGTATCGAGCGCGAAAGAGTACGATAGATATCGTTTAATTTCTTCAATCATCGTATCACCGCAGGTGCGCACTAGCGCGTCTTCTGACATAGTGCCGTTAACACCACTGCCAGGTGTTCTTCCTTCTGAATCACTGTTAAATACACGGTAATCCGGCTGATGAACTGTAGGGTAGGTTTTCTCTTCAAAACGGGTGTGGCTTCATTCACATTGCTTCTGAATGTAAATTGCATATTTTCCAGTTCTTGTTGTGTACTGAATACGTGGTATTTTGACATAAAAATACAGTTTAAATAGTTTGTTGAAATAAATATCTCATAAACCACGTAGGAATATTTTTTGTATTTTGCTTAGAGTGCCTAATATCTCAACTATGATGTGTATCAGGATTATCCATTTTTGCGGGTACCCATCCATATATACATATAAATTTATCTGTGTTATCTTTTAATACTCATATTCGAATTTTTGAAAAAGAATTAAAAAAACGTTTAATCCTGAAAATTTTGAAAGTAAGCGGCGTTTTATACTTTATTTCTTGTCCCTAAGACTTAGAAACTTCGCTTATTACATTTTTATTTAAAAAAAAATAATACAAATTACTTTGCTTATGTTATATGAATTTTAAAGTTTTAATCTTATCAATATATTTGGACATGGAAATCTCATTATATTCTTCAATCCTAGTTGCATTACTGTTTTTGATATAACAAATCATTCAAGCTAAATAAAAGTTGTTGTTGTTCAATGGTATGTGTGATAGTTACGAAATATATATATTTTATCTGTGCATTGATTTTTTTTAAAAGCCAAAGTAATATTTTTTATCTATACTAGATTCACATATATTTTTGGAATTTTATTATATTAATTTTAAATTATTATTTAAACTTTATAATTACATGTTAAATTTTAAAAATCCTATTTCTAGAATTTATTGGCTTTTGTCGCAGATAATGTATAACTAGTTAATCTGCTATTATATAATATATTATATGTGTTTGTTCATGATGGCTTGTGGAAACAATTAGACATCTAAGCGACAGCTGTTATAGGGTCGCATTTTACTAAAAGTGATTGTAACAAAAAATAAATCTGCCTGTTATTTTTGTAACAATAATAAAATGTATGAAGAAAAGTATTAAATGAAGCGATTAAACATTCCAAAGTATTCCTTGTATTTGTACAAAATGTGTTGATTTGCGGATGCGAGCTGTATATTCGATTGCTCGATTTCGATTGTTACAATCGAGTCATAAATATCGATTATGCATCCCGTCATCGCGCATCACTAAATACCACTAAATAGCTTATTATTCGAGGCCTAATCATGAATAGTTATTTATGATACAATTTGTATAGATCTGACTTTAACTTATTGTTTGAAATAAATATATTATTATTTTATTTTACTTTGTTTATTGACAATATTATTACGGTAACATGATTAGGCCTTACATTCTAGACATATCGTGTTACTTTAGACAACTTTATTATATTATATATAGTCAGTCTGCTTTAATATATAGTTTAATTTTTAATACAAATATTTAAAAATAATGACGATATATGACATATAAATCTGTATTTAAGCTATCTTCACTAAGTATAACACAATACCAAAGAACAGTTGCCTTTAGTAACATGTAAGTCGACTCGACTGTTTTCTATTGCACAATTTATAAATAGTAACTAGTCTAAGCTACAATAATGTATTAATTTTCTATCTAACCTTTTGCTAAATGAAATTGTAGGTACTAAATATGATTAAAAAGTAATTTTGGAATTTATCTTTGAGAATACGTATTAACTAAGTGTTACACTATTTTGAGCGTTGACTAGGTCTAATATGTATAAGGGTAGTAGCTAGTGTGATCACCTTCGCCTAATTTGCTATACCCAATACTTTAAATCGCTAAAAGCCGTTTTTTTTCTAAATTCAAAATGTTATTATGACGTAATTTTTTTTATCTTTAATGTATAATAATATGCCTTTCGTGTTCCATCAGCGTAGTTGGTCATGTGAGTTATTGCCCTTTCTTGTATTATAATTAACTGCATGTACCTACTATATTAAAATCTGAATATGTTTTGTGCTGTGTTTTATTTGTCCTCAATGAAGCCTTCTTTTTTTAAACATTTAAAATACAGAGGTAAGTCGTGGCGCAGGGGCGCATGCGTGGGACTAAACGCGACAGCTAGTGGGATTGATTCTCATTCGAGGAAATGAAATATTTAATATTTTCATTTCATCGCTCTGGTAACGAGGCAAAATGCGGCCTTGAGTTACACCACTCAACGGGGAATGCCTTCAGAAATCGGTCGAATGTGAGAAACGGATTTTGTTGAGAACGGAGTGTCTTAACACTAGATGTCCCTCTGCCTAGCAGAATTGCTGGATACAGTACAAATAAACAAATGTAAATTTAATAGTGGCAATTTTTTACTAATTAATTATTAATATTGTTGGGTTAGATATATAAAATAAAACACCAATTTATTCGAATAATTTCTATTTTAAATCTCAGTACAATAATAAATCATATAACAGTTTTAACACCTCTTTATAGGAGGCTGAAGGTGTAAAAGCTGTTTATTGACCTTACTCTTAATCATATTATATTTAAACTTAAACTAAGGTAGATAATATAATTATAATATTGCAGACATTGATTTTGGCACTGCATTTTGAAATATTTTTTATGTAATGGATTTTACATTTTACACAATATTTCCTGTGCGTTTTTAGGCACCTGATAATCTGAAACAGTCAAACATTTCAAAGAAAAAGGTTAAACACGCCACTTGTTATCCACTCAATAGCCCCAAAGCATCTTTATCACAGCACTCAACGTTCTTTCTCTTAAAATCTACATGTAAAGAAATTACGAGGAGTATTTTTCTTGGCACATGAAATCTTCTTTCATTTCGATTTTCAATCGAAATCTCATTTATTTGCTTAAAATTAATAGTAATAGTTTAATTTATAGGCTTGTTATAAAGTAAATTGTATTAAAGTAAAGATATAATCTTTGGTTGTGCGATCATCATCGTAAATATATTAAAAATGAATTAATTTAAATACAGAACCCTTAATCTTTAATATAATAGGTACCATTTGTAAATACTCCTCGATAGAGAAAATCCGACTTAGAACTAATACGAAATTTCATAAAAAACGTTACAAGACATTCCTTTATTCCGCCAGCCCTAAGGGCTCCTGTTAACAAGGAGTGACATTCCAAATTCAAAATATATATAGGTATATCAAATAGTGTTTACTATGCACTATTTGTTATTTGTTATATATATATTTTGAATAATTCTTTGCTATAAATTTATAGCATACCGGTGACATTTTGTAAAAAAAAATAATAATTTAAAGTAAATGTAAAAAATACGTATAATATCATTAAACGCAAAGTAAAAGCTTAAATGTCGTTAATAGGAACCCATTGGGAGTGTCTCTTAACAACCATTTCTAAATTATAGCTTTTGCTTGTTAAATAAGAAATGTTATCTTTTCACTTAAAATATTAATAAATTTAAAATATTTACATAAGTATAAAAGCTTTAATAAGTAAAGCAATTCTGGAACGATCACATATCACTTAATCAAATGATAATCTATATATCTATTAACTTTAAACCGATTATTGAGAAATCCAACAGAGTATATGAAGAGTAAATATTTTTATAGTGGTTTTTGTTACACTCAAATATGCTTATATCAAGTAAACTCTGAACTCACATAGTACAAAATATAAGAGAATTAAATTCTCACAAAATATAATTTAATCTATAATGTAAGTAGAAACCTATCATAGCGGAACTGTCGTTTAATAACGTTGATACAAATTCGATTCTTTATTGTAAATAGCAAATAAAGTTAGCAATATTATTCTACATCTCGGCAACTTGAAATAAATTAATTTTGAACATTCTATACTGTTGCAAAATTGCAATATTTCTGTGTTTAAAAATAATAGAAATACACGATATACGCTTGTTTGTTGCTGTGTACCCGTTGACACCCGTCCTAACTCTACCTTAGATTAAAACACCCTGTGAAATGATCGCCTCCTGGTGGCGGCAGTAGTTCTTGGCATAGAAAATGAATTATATAAACGTAAAGTTACACATATCTTAACTCGCACCTGACATCACACCAGCTTCAACATAACCTCGACATTTAATAACATCAAATAATTAAATACCTAATTAGTCTAACAACGAATCGTGTTGATATGAGATGTTCGTGACGTGGCGGTCACCAATCTGGTCACCAATTTATAGTCAAAATAAAATTCACATTGACGTGACAAAAATAAAAATATTTACAAATTGCATTTAGACAAATATTTGTGATTAGAACTAATTATTTACACTGATATATTATTGTCACCATATTATTTTGGTGAATTAATTCTAAGAGTAACGTTTTACCTAAAACGTAGTAAACGAAAATGTAATACGTATAATATATAAATAATATATAGGTATCATATGAACAGCAACCATTCACTGCCTGAAATAAAGAGGTAGGGATGTCACTCGTGCTGAATCTTATATAAAAATAAGTCCTCTTATCCCGACCCCTTAAAACTATCTATGATTTATAACATTATTTCTAACAACAGTCGGCTTCGCTCGTTTCCCGTGAGCCTGGGGGAAGCGATTGATGGCGACATATACAAAAATAATACAAATATTTCCTTAAATACCTATAAAATGTATTATTTTTTTATGATGATAATTTGTTTTTTTTTTAATTTACTAATGTCGTTCAAGACAGGTGGTAAATTTATAGAGTATAGCTTCTGCATTAGGGAAGTGAACTGAAGTAATATTGCAGTGCAGATTATGTTATATATGTAAATATTATATACATATATTAATAGAAGAGGTTATTTTTTTTTCTATTATAATAGATATAGTACTTTTAGTTTCTTTTTATATAAATACATACGTATGCCTCTAAGACATTTGGACACTCAAATATTATTTTCACGATATTATATTCTATGTACACGGGCATTCTTTCTCTATAACTATAGTATTAAATTTTGAGTAGGTAAATATGTTTGAGCTTTCTCATGGGCCTTACTTAATTTATTATATGAAACTACAAATTAAGTGGTATTTTTTTTAAATTACATCGAATATATAAATGATCGTGCAATATAATACTTATACAAATAACATTTCATTATTTCCGGAAATTGACTTTAATTAGACAATATTTCGTGTAACTTCTTCAGGTCAGTTGTGTATTTTGGCTGGCAAGTATTTTTAGTAAGCTTATAAAACTTGGAAAATATCCATTTCTTTTAGTAAGATTATTAATAAGTCTCCTATGTGTGTATATTAAGGTGATTACCAAAGTCAATATACAAAACTTGAGTTTTATGACATCTATGTACAGAATGCCTCGATTTGAGGATATTGTTTTTGCATTATTAAAAATATGAGAAAATGTTCCAAAACTTGCAATATGTGGTACACCTTACTATACATACATTATCGTAAGATGCCTGGAACTGCCATCTAATATTGTAGTATTATAACAGTAGTAGATATTTTATCTACTCTAGAAAGGTAACGCGACCTCTACCACTAGCTACTAGCACTTATAAAGACACCCAATAGATAATGTGACACGTTCATATATTGCGTAGTCAAGTATGCTTTATAAAAAAAATACATTAAAAAAAACACCCCAAAATTTTTTCAAGGTTTTTGTTGATGTGTTAAAATAAAGGCTAAACACTAATATGTTTATAATAATATAATTCGTTTCATGAAATTATTATTAACCAAAATATATGAAATTATCACATTCTCTAATTTAATGTTGTCGTAGGTTGTATAATCACGTGTTGTCAGCATTCAAGCAAAGGGATGCAATGTGACTGGTTCGAAGTCGTCGTTGGCGGGTCTCGGGGGGAGTCTGTGTGGCGGCGGAGGAGGCGGTGGCAGCAAGCTGGTGCCCTCCGGCATGTACACGTTGGTCACTCGACCCTGATAGTTGTTAAAATATATAAATAATATATTTTTGATTATGTTAATATATAACCAGCTGTTGAGGCCAGTCGTGGCGCAGCGGCACGAGGTGTGACTGTAAAACCGACTGGTTGTGGGTTCGATCCCCACTCGAGGAGATGAAATATTTACTTAAATTTATATTTCCATTTCTTCGCTCTGGTGTCGAGGTTAAGCGCGGCGTTGAGTTCTGCCACTCAACACGCAATGCCTCCAGAATTCGGCAGAAAGTGGGGAACGGAGTGTCTTAACACTAGGTTCCCTCTGCCTACCCTGCTGTGTCTGGGATACAGAGTGAAGCTGATTTAATTTATTTTAATTTTTAATATATAAATGGTAGAAAATTTATCTAAAACCTGAAATTATGAGCTTTTCACCTCTTGTAATTCTTTACGTGGTATATTTAATTTACAATATATGTTTATAAATTTACGTTTTCTAAAAAAAAGAGTAATAGTTTATTACAATAATGCATATGTTATATATTTTTAAAAGCTAAGTATATCTCAAGAGTACAAAAAAATGTCTCATAGTTATTTATCACACAGAAGCACATTAATAAATGTTACTGTAGTCTTGTTCAATAATATAAAAACAAAGTAAGGCAAGTATCCTGACAATTAATAGCTTACCTGACTCTTGTCATATTTAAAAATTCCTTGGAAGCGATTCTGTCGTCTTTCAAGAGGCTCCCCAGCAGCCGTCGTACAGCTGTAGTTGGGATTATGAAACGATATGTGACCCGTTGATTCTCGATAATTTTCCTTTAATTCTGCTCCATGCTCTCGACGTATTTTGACTTTGAGTAAATAATGGCCTAATCAGTACATATCAATTATGTAATATTTGACATTGAATAACAAATTTAAAATGAAAAACTAATATTAATGATGTTTATTAAATAAAAGCTTAAAAAGTAGTAAAAATGTAGTTAGCTAAATTATTATTATATTTGGAATGCAATGGCTCCTAAGTTATTTATTTTGTTTTATATGAACTGCAGGAATTATACAAGGTGGAAGTGTCAGCACCACTTTAAATGAAACCATAGTTTTAACTACTCCATAAAAGCCTAATATTACAATTATTATTTTTTTTCCCAAAAATGAAAAAGTGCTTTTTTCAAACAAAATAAACAATAAAGTTGTCGTTTTAAAAAAAAACGCCATTTGTCAAGAACGACGCACGCACACATAAACCTATCAAAGGGAAACCTACCTCATTCCGAAATCAAGTCGTAGGTATTGGCGACAAAGTTCTAAGTTGTGTAATCTTTAGTAGTATTTTTGTAGTAGTATGTGTTTACGTCATTGGTATCTATCTATACGTAACTGCGTTACACGAAATACAGGTATGGATAAACATCGTGAAATGAAAAAAAAATTCTACGTCTAAACTGTTGAGTTATCTTGATTAATTTCTTTAGGTATGGGTTTGAAATATTTTACCCTATATATTGTTTCCGTAAAAGGAGCGCTGCCTCTACCACCCTGTATATTTATTTTATTCGCATACTCGAAATGATTTTAAGGCCATAGTTAATATAAAAATTTTCAGTATTTTTTATCTGTGATTTAAACTAAATAAAAAATTTAAGTGGACTTACGGAGAACCACAGCAACCACTGCAACTACGATTAGAAGAAACACAGCGATTGCTATTCCGATAATGACCGCTCCGTAATTCGAAGTAGGGGCAGCTGTGGGTGGCGGCGCATAGTTTGGATTGATTTCCATATCTGTGTAGTCGTAAAACGAGGGGTAATGGGATGGCATACGCAAGTCTACACGAAGTTTTGGTGCTGAAAATATCAAATTAAAAATTAAATCTTATTTTTTTATTTACTTACAATAAAACTTTGTATTACGTATTAATAAATAAAATTATATGTAAATTATATTTACGCAAGGTATGTTTATTGGTCTTACTTGTTGAGCAAGTTCTGGAATCGAACGCATCTGGGCAAGCACATACATAATCATGTCCTCTAAACAGGCAGAGATGTGAACATCCACCGTTGTCTTCTTTACATGGATTCCAGCCGTGCTGTTTGTCAGAAGATACTGCTTTTATTTCCATCACCATTTCTAAATCAGTGCGGATCGCAGTTACGTTTTTGCCAGTTCTTTTGTCCGCTCGCATTACAGATTTCTTGTACCAATCCGTCCAATATATAAATTCATTAAACTGAAAGAAAAATATGTATACCGTGTACTTGGCCTAATAATATAGAACTTATCGTATTATATTTAATGTTATCTTTCATTCACAATTAATAAAATATATAATATAATCGGTACCTGAGTCATTCCGAAGGGATTTTTAGCTTCAGGAACAAGTTGTACTCGGTGTTGACCATTTAAGTCAGATGTATCTATTCGATCTTTTAAGGCATCAGTCCAATATAATCGTCTATCTTTATAGTCAATTGTAATCCCATTGGGGAAACCTAAATCGTGACTGACAATAATTTTTCTTTGACTACCATCTAACGCTGCTCTTTCGATATTTGGACTTTCTCCCCAGTCGCTCCAGTACAAATATCTAAAAAAATATCAATAAATTTGAATGTGTTTATTTTTTATTTTATAATTAATGTGAAGTTATTAGTTAAATTTTACCCTTTTGCGGGGAATAAAGCCAGTGCTCTCGGTTCTGTCAATTCACTAATTAGCGTTTTTCTAGACGACCCATCCAACTTAGCAACTTCCACAACCTGTGACCATTGAATTTCAAAATTATTTAAATTCTTTAGTACAGAAATAACGTATTTACAATAATTTTTCCACAAAATTAAAATGTACCTTGAAATCATTGTCAGTCCAATAAATGTTATTAGCGATCCAATCTACTCCCAAACCATTTGGTGTATCTAGTCCCGTGTTTACTACTACGGTTGTTTCGCTCATATTTTCCATATTTATAGATCTAAAGAACAAAAAAAAATGCTTACTTTAAATTCAATAACAAATATAATTAAATAAGACTGAAAAATAAAAATATTAATATAAACCTTATTTCATTGTTATTAACATCTGTGAAAAATATTAGCTTCCTCTCCCAATGGTAGTCTACTGCCACAGAATTTTGTATTCCTTTTACTGGTAATGTAATGTCCCACTGCTCAGGTGTATCCAAAGATATCATAGCAATGCTTCCTCTTGCAGCAAATACAAGGAAATTATCGGGATGTTTCTTACAGATTTTCGGATTGTGTTCAGTTTCATTTTCGAATAATAGTCCAGTAGGACAAGCGCACGAATATCCTTGCGGCGACCGCAAGCAAAGGTGAGAGCATCCTCCATTGTTCACACCACAGGCGTTTTCCAATATATGGTCGCCCTGTAAATAAATTTATTATATAAATTTCTTATTTTTAAATAGATAGCTTAAACGATTATAAAATGAAAAATATTTATGTGCATTAATTTAATTTTTGATTTATTTATTGTATACCTGTATTGCTCTTATATCCATGAGTCCTTCAAGATTCTCTCGTATCGTAATTTGGTCTTCTCCGTTAGTTTTATCCGCTCTGTGAAGGGCTTTTGTTTTCCAGTCAGTCCAATAGATATGCGGACCAACAATAACAATACCATATGGATATGGAACTTGATTCAGAAGCGTTTTGCGATCGCGACCATTAAAATCTGAGCTTTCTATAGTTAATATCTTAGCGTCGTTCCAGTAAAGGCGACCTTCAATTCTATCAATTGCTAAACCGTTGGGCCATTTAATGGAATTTTCAATAATGACTTTCCTGTAACAACAGAGCATTAATATAGAGCAAATATGTAAAGAAATTTTGTGTTTCTTCAAGGTAGTACAAACCGACCTGTGTTTACCGTCCATATCTGCTCTTTCTATTTTAGCTGAGGTACCCCAATCTGACCAAAACATATATCCATATTCATAATGTAATGCGATGGCACGTGGGGAGTCTGGAAAATGATTTTATGTTACTTAATGTAAATATAGCTTTACAAACTAAGACTCTATAATATAATTTTAGTATGTGTTCTTACCTAAACCAGTCCATACAAGAACTTTTCTGTTCATGCCATTTAAATCGGCTACCTCAATACTATTTCTTCCACCATCAGTCCAATAAATCTAAATAAAATATATTATTTTAATTTAACATATAAGAAATAACATTTGAAGCTAAAATTTATCTGTTCATATAAATACATATTATATTATGTATATTTTATTCTATTTTTAACCTTTCGTCCAGCTGAATCGATAGCAATTCCATCCGCAGTATGAAGTCCCCTTTCAATAATTGTTTCGTTTTGTTGTCCACTTTTGTTTGCACGCTTAATTTTTCTTTCCCCAGTATCAGTCCAATAAATAAGTCCTACGAATACAAAGAAATGTTAAATAAAAAAATAATTATCTATGAAATATGAATTATAATAAATTATTTTTAAATATGGTTGAAATTACCAGTTCTTTGATCTACGTCGACGCCGAGAGCATTTTTTAATGAAGGCAACGGTAAAACAACATCAACAAGATATGGTACATCCAAAGATACTATCCTTATATCTACACGATGAGCAAATATCAAAAAATTTATAGGCCCATTTGTACATGTCCTTCCATCCTTCTGTAACGTGAAATTTATTTAACATTTTTATATTGTATGGTATAGTGTCAACATATTAAATAAAATAATGTATTTTATGAACAATATGCTGATTACATACGCCTATTTTTATTCCTATAGGGCAGGCACATGATCTTCCTTCAGGTCTTAAAAGACACAAATGAGAACATCCACCATTGTTTTTGCTACATCTGTAAATATATAGAATTAAGTAACAAGACGTTTGTCTTTGTATTAGAATAATATTTGTGACATAATCCGTAGATACCTATTAACTCCTCCTCGTCTTTCTTTATGAAATACTCTGACGTCCATTAGTCCTTCAACGCCAGCACCTAGAGTTCGTCGATTTTTCCCTGTAAACTTGTTAGCTGCTTGAATTGACTGAGTTTCCCAATCTGTCCAAAATACCTCATCTCCATACAAATCAAGCCCGAATGGATGTGGTAAATGTTGACCTGAAACGAATAATAAGACAGATTTTCCTAGTTAGTTAAATCATTCGTACATATCATTGACTATTCTAGACATTTTAAAATTATTACTTATTATGCCCATTTAAGTCAAAGCATAAGAAAATAACAAGCTTATTCAGGAAATATATACCAATCAACACCGTTCGTCCAGATCCATCAAGATTAGCATATTCAATGGTAAGGTTTCCACCATCAGTCCAGTAAATTCGATTATTCACTAAATCCAAAGCTAATCCATTTGGCCAAGTCATATTGCCAAATATTAGTTGTCTTCGATTCCCTCCATCCATATCGGCCCGTTCGATGCATGGAGCAGCGCCCCAATCTGACCAGTACATTACACCGCCTAAAAAAATTACATATATACATACAGAGTTCGTGATAAAAATACTATGTATACTTCAATATGTTTCTTTTCAATTGTAAATGTTTTGCGATAGAGTTTCATTACAATATTTTAGTGATAATTATTGTTATCACTAGATAGGTTTTATCAGTGAAAATATACCTATAGAATCTAATACGATGTCTCTAGGTTTATCAATTTTCTCCCATGCCAGTAAAGTTCTCATAGTACCATCAGCATTGGCTACCTCAATCCTATTTGTCCCAGCGTCAGTCCAGTAGAGTTTATTAGTTAACCAATCATAGGCAAGTCCAGCTGGTGATACTGCAAAAATATAAAAAAAATGAATAAAAAGACAAATTCAATAAACTTTAATTTTATTAATATCACAGATTTATAAATTGTGTTTTAAAAAATTATATAGCTCAATTTGTAAATTTTGTTTTAAAGAGCCCTTACTTAAATTGGAGCCAACAATAATAGTTTGTTGTGAGCCATTCAAATATGCTCGATTTATAGTATCTTTTTCGACATCAGTCCAAAATATAGAATTGCTGTTATGATCCCAATCAAGTGCAACCGCAGATTTTATATTTTCCACGGGAATAACCTGTAAATTAATAAATAAATTGAAAAAAAAAACAAAAAAATTAACTTAAAATAAAAAAAAAAAAAAATTAATTTTGAGCAGTGTACATACATTACATACCTAAATATACAAAAACCTATTACTTGTTAGGTAAATTGTCGTAAAAGATATTGTTATTTATCTTATTTACCATTTGTACGTAGTGTTTTCTCATATTATATACTAACTTTTATAAATAAACAGAAACAAAATAATTCACCATATCCAAGGAATCCATTTGCTTTCTAGGGTGTAATTGTTTAAGTCTAATGTCCTTGCGTCGGGCATAAAGAAGCAGTTTCTCTGGTGTCTCTTCACATGAACGACTGTAAAGAGATATCTATCATAATGATACTTTTTTATATAAAAATATTATTTTTTTTCCTCTTGCTTTAAATTCATATAGTTTTATATCATTTCTGGTATTAATTAAAACTTTATTTAATTGGTAAAATTATAATCGACTAAAATTGTAATAATAATTACCCATCAGGATTTAAGTTAAAGCCAACAGGACATCGGCAAGAGTATCCACTAGAATTTGGGAGACAGAGATGAGAGCAACCACCATTACGAGTGCCGCATCGATTTTTGTACGTGCGAAGTTGACGCAGAGGATGGTAGCTGCCATTAAAAAAACATTGAATTATTTCATTTCATTAAATATTTACCTAAAAGGAATATATAAAAGTAATAAAAATCGTGATATTTAACCTTTGTATATCCATTGGAACATGTAAGCTGGCGTGTACAGTCTGTATACCCATTCCAGTTTTCTTATTAACTGTCGAAATACTTTTAGTATGCCAATCAGTCCAATATATTGCATCTTCAAATAATGTTAGTGCGAATGGGTGGGGTAATCCTTTATTTGTTATCTTTAAAAAGAAAACAAAAATTTAAAGCCATGTATTGTCTAATACCTTTAAAAAAGGTTTAAATTCAGTAATATAAAAATACTTACTCGTTTCCTTTCTCTTCCATCAAATGTTGCCCTTTCGATGACATGATGTTTAGCATCAGCCCAATATATTTTGGAATCCATGTAATCAATAGTTAAACCATTAGGCCAAAAAATTTCGCTAACAATAACGCTCTTTCGATTACTTCCATCCATATCCGCTCGTTCAATTTTTGGATTAGGACCTATGAAATATATTAACATTAAAAAATATATTATTTCAAAATATGACAACATTGCAATCCTAGTTTAAAAATAAGAAAGTATAAAAATATTTCAATACCCCAATCTGTCCAAAATACAATTGCGTCTCCTGGATGAACCGCAATAGCTCTTGGTTTGTCAAGATCACTGGCCGCCAATACTGCTCTTTGTGATCCGTCCAATGTAGCTACTTCAACTCTTCTGGTACCAGAATCGGTCCAGAAAAGGAGATCGTGAATCCAATCTACAGCAACTCCTCCAGGTGTTTCGAGACCCCACCTTATAACATCTTAAAATATTTTATTATAAAATACTTGAACTTCTTAAAAACTCTATAGATTATCTTTAATTAGTTATGGTAAACATATAATATACCTGACATATTATTACTATCCATTCGTGCAACTCGTATAACTTTCATGTTGTTCTCAGTCCAAAATACCAAATTCTTTTCATAATGGTAATCTAGAGCTACTGAATTATGTAGGCCTTTTAAAATTGACATATAGTTGTCTCCAGTGAGCCAAACCTAAGGATTAAATGTGTTAAACAAATCATAAGCCATACAACAATAAATAACATGATAAATAAGTTAGACTTTTTATAAAAATACGCACCTGGCGAATTCCTATCCTGTTGGTAAATAGTAGTGTCGGTGATTCTCCCGTTGCTTTACAGGACCTTCCATCGGGCCTAAGAACGTAACCAGTCATACAACCACAACTGAAACTTCCTACAGTATTGGAGCAGGTTTGAGAACAGACTGGATCCTGTTCGTACATACACTCGTCAACATCATGGCAACTGGAAAAAATGTATTGTTCAGATTTTTTAAACATAAATTATTTCATTTAACAAAGTAAATAAACAATTTTTTATTAAAATTGAAACATTTTTTTTTTTTTTTATACATGTGCATATGTGTGTATAAAAGTACGTAAAGTTTAAATATAATAAAAAATATCTTTAAATTATTATCTTACGTACCTTATACCATCCGGTGATAGCAAGAAGCCTAAAGGACAATCGCATCCAGGCAACCCGTCGTAAGTAGTAACACATAGTTTTTCACATTTATCTTCTGGACCACACTTTCTCTTAATAGGACAGTTCTCTTCATCATCTTCTCTTGGACAATCTTTCATGCCATCACAAACATGTTTTCTATTTACGCAGCTCCTAAATGCGTCATTAAAAGCAGACTTGCACATATACTGGTCTACTTCGCAAAATACTTGGCAATCCATTTCGTCTTCACCATTTGTGCAATCGCGGACACCGTCGCATAACCAAGTTTTCTGTAAAATTTTCAAATTGTTAAATATTATGTAAGGAAGATTACTTATTTTATAAAATTTTATCAATAAAAAAATAGATATTCTCTTTACCGATATGCAACGTCTGTCTGCACAAGTGTATTCATCCGCGGTGCAGTTGCGCATTCCATGTGGTTCACAATTCAATTCGTCATCACCGTCCGCACAATCGCGTTCCAAGTCACAACGCCAACGATCCGGGATGCATTTACCATCGCTACATCTACAAAAATGTGTTGTAGACAAAATCATAAAGTGTATGTATATTATAGTAGGTAAATATATACATTCTTTTGTGTAATAACGCTTAAGGAATTTAACAATAGAAAAAATATAAAAAGTCTAATCTTCTTGATTACCCGGTTCTATTAAACTTACTTAAACTCGGCAGAGTTGCAGCTCCCAGGGATAATCGGACAGGAGTCTTCGTCAGTCCAATCACCACAATCGTTGTCGCCGTCACATTGAAAATCTTTACGAACACATTTTTTGTTGTTACATTGAATCTCATTTTCACCACATCCAAGCAAATCCAGTGCTGCAAACATAGAATTTAAATAAACTATATATATATANATATATATATAGAATCAATGGAACTTTTAATAAATCCAAATAATTAAATTGTTAAATGGATAAAATTTGAAATCTAGACTATAAACAGAAGTTTCTTACGACACTCTGCTTCGTCGCTATTATCGGGACAATCTGCTTCTTTGTCACATCGCCAATGAAGGGCAAGGCATTCACCCGATGCACAGGTAAATTGATTTTCTCGACACCTGCAAGTAAAAAAATAATAAGTACAACATAATCGTCATATAAAAAAAATGGATAATTTCGAGTCGATCTCGCCGACCGAGGGTTACGTATCAATATCATGATTGTAGGTGAAATGAAAGGGAACGTGATATATTGTAAAAGTCGACAAACGTAAATTTGCGGGCGCATGCACTTATATTGTATAAAATAAGCTATAAATATAAGTTTGCAATTATTTTTTTCTATGATATATTCGGATTTTTTCTTTTATTTGTATTGTAATTTTTCATTTTTGCTAAATTTCATAATTGTATTATATTATAGGGTATGCTATATATTTTGAACATGCGACGTATCTCAATGCTCGTATCTTTTGATTACGTAGACTTAGATTTTTTTTCTGTGCTCCTTGAGACCGTTTACAGATATTTCCACGTGGTCTTGACAGACGGACAGACATATTATACAAACAGACGGATAACAAAGTGATCCCAAAAAATAGCATAATAATCCTTTACGATTAAATCATAAAAAAATAATATCTTAACAACATTTAATTTTCCTTATAAGATGTTAAAGTATGTCATTACGTTTACAACGGATTTTTTTTTCAGTATTTATATAATAAATAAAAGGCTGCAATTAGTAAGCAATGGGAACGAGGGAATTTTCGACACATTTTGTAGAGTTCCGAATTTTGAACCCACAACCGTCGCGTTTATAGTTACGCACTGAGCCACTAGGCCAAGATGGCCTTAAAAAAAATTGAGGCCGTAGTGACACACAGCGTCTGACTGTGTCGTTTTGAGTTCAATTCCTACTGGACGTAATTATTTTGATATTATAGCCCTGGTAGATAAGCGTTGAGTTAACACGCAATGTCTTGAAAATTGGACGGAAACTGAGGTAGGAGATACCTCCTATATCGCCCGCTATCACTACGTTCCTTCTGCCTAGTGCCTACCCTGCCATATGATATGAAAATCTAAAACAAACTAAACAGGTTTGCACTTTTTTATCGTTCAAAAATATAAAGAAAGTTTATGATTTTACAATTGTTTAAAAACAAACTTATATAATTTCTTCTATATATTGAATGTCAATTCTATAGCAAATATTTATAAGCAAGAGCTATAATTTTAATTTACGATTTAGGAAATGCAAATTGGTTTTGTTAGTGTTCATTTGTATGGCACACTCTTGTAACGTGGTAGTTTAAAAAAAAGAATCTTTATTAAATGAATATCATTGTAATCTGACCTTTTGAATAAACTAATGTGCACCTATAAACATATAGTATTAATAAAATAGAATATATAAAAGTATCATAAAACGTAAAAAAATAACCTTTAAGCACAAATTATTATAAAAGTTATATATAACATTATTTATTTTCTTGCAACGACCTCAATATAGAAGGCGTTTTTTCTATAGAAAGCGGAGGCGCAATATCGATAGTACATGTTGTAGGGGCGGCAATATTCTCAAAGCTATTTTTGTCTCGTAATTGGTAAACAGATATATGTATCAATCTATATCATTGAAGCTAATCGAATTAAGATGTTAGTGTATAAAATGTTTTGGTTGCAAAGAGTCGCCCACGGAAGTTGGATATATCGGGTCTCCTTCACGGGACAGAGGCTTGCGCGTGGGAGTGTTGCCATGGTAGCGGGGAACCTCCCCCTCCCTCGTAGCACCCCCTTGCCCGCGTGCGCCGCTACTTCCCCGCTCCTTCCCACGCTTATTGATCTCTCGGGCAGCACTAGAACCGCGCTAGTGACACAACAAAAAGTCAGTCAAGCTTGAGTAGACTTGCAATTTTGTTTTGTCATTTGCTCTATTTAATTAATTTATAGAAATTAACGATTAGATGTTTTTTATTTCGTCCCGTTATTGTTAACTTTATATTTGTTTGTCTTTTATTTATTTATAATAATATGTATATAGTATGTAGTAGGAACCTGGGAATTTTCGACACATTTTGTTGGCTTCCGAAATTGAACCCACAACCGTGGCGTTTTTATAATAATAAGTACATATTTTATAAATTTTTTTATACGAGTACACACGAGACACACAATTTATATTAGGTAATAATTATATAGGTATATGATTTGATTAATTAATAATAGACAAACAGAACCTGACTATATTAATCATAAGAAATAAATCCTTAATTTTGTATGATAGGCCTTCGATTAAAAATTAACTTTCTAAAGTCAATTACTATAATCTTTTTATTTTTTTAATTAAAGTATTTTTAAAAAGTAAAGTATATTTTATTTTTATTTTTGTATCCATTCGTATAATTAGCCATATTTATATTTGAATGTAAATTTTAGTGATTTAAAAAATAAAGTAACTTATAGGTACCATCTACGTTTCATTACGTAATGAACAAAAAAAAATCAAAATGATTCTTAAAGTAAGTCCTACACCTAAATCGTAGATAAGTTTAACTACATATATAACAACACTTATTTATAAATTCAGTAACAATTTGAAATATTATATTCAATAATAAAATAAACTGGTTATCGTTACGTCACAGGTAAATATGGAATATACGAGTAGGGTGACAACGTGCATTTCAAGTCAAAAGTTAAGATTGAACGGATATTTTGGAAATATGAAAAAAATATATAATAATTATAATTTTCATATACTTGCCGTTTAGTAAAAATTAAATCTTTTTGTCACGCAATAAATTTATTTGTAGCATAATTTACATAATATATAATATAATAAATAATAATAACACGGGCTTAGATTTAGATGCTCGCAAAAATAATATAACTTTCATTAAAATATTTCGTGTATTTATTAATTTATTATGTTGTTTCAATGTTCATTTTAAACTATGTATGAATTAGGAGATGAGATGTATTTATTAATATAATAAATAAAATAAAATAATCATTCCAGAGGCCAGTCGTTGCGCAGCTGCACAAAGTGTGACTGTAAACCGACTGTTTGTGGGTTCGATTCCCACTCGAGGAGATGAAATATTTACTTAAATTTATATTTCCATTTCTTCACTCTGGTGTCGAGCAAAGCGCGGCGTTGAGTTCTGCCACTCAACATGCAATGCCTCCAGAATTCGGCAGAAAGTGGGGAACGGTGTGTCTTAACACTAGGTTCCCCCTGCTTACTCTGCTGTGTCAAATCAAATAAATCAGTTTCACGCTGTATCCCGCATACAGCGTGAAACTGATTTATTTGATTTTGATTTTAAATATAATCATGTGCGTCTCATTATGTCCAGTCGGGTAATTATGTGCATCCCTACATTTCTATTATTCCTTAGAATTCGTATTTTCAAACGAAGTTGTGGATTTGCAATATCCGAAAGTATGTTGCAGCTCCACTGTGATTTTTTAGAAGTTGCTACGTATAAATTAATATATTTTTTAATGAATTCAACAAAAAATAAAAATAATATCTACTATGTTGTACCTTCCATCACATAAATTAAAGTACCATAATATGTGTGACAGCAAAATACGTTTTCTGTTATATAACATGATTCCAACAACACGTTATTATTTAAATAACAAATCTATATATATAATTTATGTATGTATTGATTGACATATATTTTTACTAATTAGCGGCTCCCCGCGGCTTCTTGCTCGCCTGCTTGAATTAAACGAATATATTTATTAATATATTATTTAAGAGTATTTAGTGAAAATTTATTAATAATTTAGTGTGGTTATCTTTACTGTTATGCACTTAATAAATCGTAACTTCAATCTTTTGGGTTTTCACGACAAATGCGGTTTTTTCTGCATAAATCCCGATCCTGACGAAATTCCGAGATAAAAATATATATAGCTATACGGTGCTCCATATCCCCCTCTATCTTTCTAAAAATTGTTTGTTTGTGTTTTGGTATTATGTTAATAATTATATGCACTTAAAAAAATAGGATTATTTTGAAATCACAGACTGATAATCTTTAATTTTATTTATACGACTATATAGGTAAGGATTAAAATTTGTTTTATAAAGAAATTCTTATATTATGATAGAAATTGAAATTCTACCGTATTTTGTCCTTTTGCATTTTTTTCCATATTTCTTACGAATGACATGGTTGTGGACTTAATATTTTATATGCTATTTCTCATAAACCTCATTGCAAGTTTTACAGTAGGTTTAAAGTACGTTACTCAATAGGTGCACAATCGTGTAATCGTGTAAAGAAAAGAAATTGAAATTTTTTCCCACACTATTCTGAATAACAAAAATATGGTGGCCTTAGTCTTAGTCACGAGGGGATTCACTACAAGGAAGCAAGGGAGCGAGCTATTATATGCAATTTGAACGAGTGCTTACGCTTTGTTTGTTCAATTAAATGATGTTTAGAAAATTTAGAGGGATAGTTATTGCAAACGGCTTAAGTGTTTATTGGTGTTGATTTATGAAGTTTATTTTATTCACATTATTGTGGTACCAATCTATTTACCGATTATTCTACCACTCCTGTACCACATTATTTTTAGGCATTTTCTCGAAGACGTCGCCTATACAATGATCGTCGCTCAGACTTTCCTGAAGTACTCTTCAATCGTACACCTAAATCAAATAGTAAAATAAAAAAAATATTTTGTAATGTGTGCTAGTAGCAAAAGTTTACTTACTTGCCCTTAGTGCAATTCGCTTCGTCGGAGTTGTCGCGACAGTCGTTGTCGCCGTCGCAAAGCCAGTCATTATGGATGCATAGCCCGTTAGCACATTGAAACTGCTCTGTGGTACAGTTTGATCCGCCTGGTGATTATTAATTTCATAAAACAACAATATTATCAGTAGCAACTTAAACGTACGGTTGAGAACAACAACATTTCCTATCGTTTTTAGGAGCCAACGTAATTTAAGCGAAGCTTATTACAAATGTTGAATAAAATCAGTTTGGTACAATCAGGTCAGCAAATTACAATAAAGAAAGCTATTGAATGATAAATATGAAGAAAAGAAGATAAGATGTAAGGAGAAGCAGTGCGAGTGCAGTCTCGAGATCTTGAATTATAGAAATTAAAGATCTCGAGAGCATGTTACTCAATTTTTGTTTTCTATCTGTAGTAGGAATATGTAGCGAAAGCTGTCACCGTAACACATTGCTTTCTATATATATAATAGCATGGAAGAAAATGGAAGATTTGGTGTGGAACTCTTTACTTTTGGATTTTGGAACTCAAAAATCCTTTCTGTGTACTGATCATAAAAAACTCTACTAAATGAGATGGTAATTGATCAAAAAACTTTCATCAACAGTTGACATTTAAAAATGATTCAAAAAACTAATATTCCCAAATAGATTTACCACAATGAGTTTCATCAAAGAAGTCGCCGCAGTCGTTGTCGCCGTCACAGATCCATTCACGAGCAATACACACACTGGTCGTGGGGCAGATGGTTCGGTTTTTGTTTTCGTCGCACGACGGCGTGCAACCGGCTTCGTCCTCCGCGTCCACACAGTCCACTATGCTATCGCAACGTTGCTCCATTTTTATACATTTACATGATGCCTATAACAAAAATTATATTCAATTATTCTTGTATATTTAACATAATAAAAATATAACTGAAGGAACGAGCTATTTGAAAAAAAAATATTAAATATTTAATTGACCTGACAAGAGAAAAACTCCTTAGAGCATGGAAATGGACATCCTCCTTCTTCTTCGTGGTCCTCAATATCCTCGGCGACAACATAAGATCCTTTGGAGTTGAGGTGGATGCGGCCATTGGCTATAGAAATAAAAAATGTTAGAAAATTGCCGTAAACGATTAAAACAGTAAAAATGTAAGTTACATATCATTTTATTTTCTATTGAAAATAAAATTATTTTAAAGACATTATTGGATAAAAAATAATAAACTCACGATGCCAGCCATCTACTCGTGTGTAAGGGCTGTGTGGTCGGAATCCAGGTACTTGCATGCCCGGAACACCGATGGCCGGAGGCTGATACGGCGGTACTCTGCCGATTGCGGAGCGCGTGTCAGGTGCTTCCGCGGTGCCATTGCCGACCGGCCGATTTGCAACCGTCTCATCTGCTACGACTAATTCAAGACGAATATTATTTAAAAAAGTCCGTTAAAAAAAAGGCCATTCCGTTCCCGATTTTTCGCCGAAGTATGGAGGCGTTGAGTGTTGAGTGGCGAAACTCAACACCGCGCTTTGCCTTGGTACCAGAGCGACGAAATGCAAATATTTTTTTCATTTTACCCACCCACAACCGAATGGTTGTGGGTTCGATCCCCACTCGAAGATTTCGATCCCCACTCGAAGATTCAGTTTAGAGTCACACACTTCTTCCCCTACGCCACGACAGGCTTCAATATTATTTAAACGTAGATTCAATTAAATAGACATTTCATAAATACTATATTAATAACATTTTAGCAGTAATTCAACTTACTAATAAGCCAGGAAATCGTTGAATAAAAGACAAAGATCAGCACGGCCGGCATGTTGGCGGCGTCGGCCAAAGCGCAGGTGGAGTATATTTAAGTGACCTGCGCCGGGTCCGTGCGAGCTATCTCTCTCAGCGGCTGCAGCATGGCTCGCCTACGCTACCCACGGCCCACTATCCTGGAATACATGTACTGGATCAAATATTGACTTGATTAGTATGATTAATTTAATTTTGCCTTATGCTGATACGCTATTTTTATCTAAAAATTAAAATTGGATATCACAGACCTAAGATTTAGAATATTAAAGATTAAAAGTCTGTTAATATCAAAAGTATACGTTTTTTTTTTAAATACACACCACATTTTGTAACGCTAAACTGGAAAAACAAAATAATTTAAATATAAACATTACTTATAGTTGGTTACCACGAAAGAACCATACGTTGCGTGTACAATCAATCAAGGATTGCCTAAATACACATTTAAGATGATTGCTGGCCTTTTTTTGTAAAAAATGTGATTAAATTATTCAAAATAAATCAACATATTGTAAATTAAAATAAAACCAAACATCAGTCCCAATTTAGTTAACTAAAAATACATAACTGCATACATATTAAATAAATAAATTAGCTTCACGCTGTATCCCGCATACAGCAGGATAGGCAGAGGGAACCTAGTGTTAAGACACTCCGTTCCCCACTTTTTGCCGAATTCTGGAGGCATTGCGTGTTGAGTGGCAGAACTCAACTCCGCGCTTTGCCTTGACAACAGAGCGAAGAAATGGGAATATAAATTTAAGTAAATATTTCATCTCCTCGAGTGGGGATCGAACTCACAACCAATCGGTTTTACAGTCACACTTTGTGCCGCTGCGCCACGACTAGCTTAACACATTAATATAGACGAAAAGAAGTATTATCGTTGATAGGGAGGTGCCCTATCCACGCGGTGAGTGCACTTAAGAGTAATTATATTAGCATAAATCTATAATTCACCTCTGTCATACATTATTCATCACTACTATAAGACACTTATTCTATTTTATAAATAGGTTCATTCACAATTTAAACTACAACATTCCACATTGTCTTGACATGATGACGTAAATAAAAAATGATAAGTAAAAATATATCATTATTTTCGTCAATAATCATTTCATTGCAATTTATACTAAATAGTAATGATTATAAATTATAAATTAAAATTAAATCTGTTAATAGATGCGGCCATATTGAAAATTGGTATTTGTATTGGATTATGTTAAGGCATGCGCGACGTGGCCGCGCCGTAGCTACTTGTTGAGCATGCTCCATTCACGCACCCCGACGCGCATTACGACTTACAGTTACCCACAACCTCATAGCTTAGAAACAAAAAAAATATATTATAAATATACTAACTTATGT
Source organism: Heliconius hermathena (assembly GCA_013403705.1). Classification (NCBI taxonomy): domain Eukaryota; kingdom Metazoa; phylum Arthropoda; class Insecta; order Lepidoptera; family Nymphalidae; genus Heliconius; species Heliconius hermathena. The sequence goes on from JAAIXJ010000023.1 coordinate 474,574, forward strand.
TATTATTTTCCTCAATATAATGTAAATTAAGAGTTTTTTTTACATTTTTAATATTATAATTGAATACAAACTATCTATAGGTACTTAAAATAAGAGCATCAATTTATATGATAAACATATTTACAATATCGTTACATTGATTACTTCTGTTTATTCTAAGATATAAAGGAAAGTGTATTAAGGTTATCAATATCAAAGCGTTGTGCCATTAGGTATTATTTAAATGAGTAATATTGCAATACATGGGACAAAATTTAAGTATTTTATATTTAAATATATNCAATATATATATATATATATTTTATTGACATTACTTCATTTAGATTTTCATATTTGCATTTATTTCTCCAAGATAAAGCTATCTTTATCTTTCTCATTTTAAAAAAAAAATACATATGAATTACCTATTTTTTTTTTGTAATAGGTCATCTATTGCTTTTATATTTGAATTCCTACTAATTATCGCAACATTAAAATCCAGTAAATATTTTAATGAACCTTAAATATATTAATTTAACGATTTGAAAACAGTCATTAATTAAAAAAAATACTTCAAATGTTCTAACGACGACATTCGTTCCTTAACAATATATCCATTCTAAAAGAATCTTACCAAAATATTGACTCCTTACACAATTCCTAAATTACTAGACATAAAATAATTTTATAATTTTATATATATATATAACAATAGCAAAATACATTTAGCTTACATAAATTCTATTTTTAGCACAAACGACATGAAGGCTTATCTATTCACCTCTAATGGTCATTGGGAGACTTACATACGAGTATATCCGAAGCCTACGTGGATCACTGAAGCTGTAGACTTTAACTCAAACGTAAACTTGAGTCACTTGACAGTGTAATATAAGAAATAATGAGGAATCTAAAATAAGTTTATTATGGCAATATTTACCGTGCAACTACGAGAGAGCGATCAATACAGGGAGGGCTGCGCGAGTGCGCCCACGCCCGCCCGCGACCCTACCGCTACCCGCGCTGAGCGCCTGAAACTGAACCTGCCGCCCACTCAAATGACCATGAAATTTTTTACCACGTCAGTGTGGACGATAGCTTTAAGCTAATATACATTTATACTTTCTTACTTAAACAGATACGTCTAATATATATAGAAATATAATCGATGTCTATATCGATTTTTCCTTATTGTTACGATTATTTCATTCACTTGACTGAGAACGGACTCTTGCATCATAAAACAATATGTATTCATAATCTAGATTTCCAAACGTACACTCTTTTAACAAATGTATACATAGATTTATTAGAAAAAAGGAAATAAATATAGTATAAATAAAATAAATACCGTATTTCGAAGGCAGATCCAACTTAGCACAGGTCGCACAACACTAGCACAGAACAAATTCACCAAAAAACCGCTCAACTCTATAGTCACTTTAAGATGATTGAAGCTTTTATTTCACCAAAATAAGTAATAATATCTCGAGAAGCAACACGGATTGGCCCGTGGCGCGACCGCGGAGGTACTAGGCTAGCTGGAATCTGGGAGCCTCCCCCCGCGCAGCCGCCCCGCGCTGTCTGCGCCTCGTCGATGAATGGAACAGATCGTACCTAGCTCCTATTTAAAGTCCCTTCAACACTCACCTACATTTGTATTGTATCGGCTCCTCAATAACACTCGATCAAAATAGATGTACTTATAAATATAGTGGAATAAACCTATATCATTTCAGGCTTAGTTTCTACGTGCATGATATATAGTAGCGGTCTGTAGAGTTTTGTTATAGTAGAAATACTTAAAAGAAAACGATACGCAAATTAAGACAGGCTCTATCAACTTCCTCTCAGTTACTTATATAATGATGACGCTTCAAAGATTTTTTTTTAATAAATGAAAATTACTTTATGAAAATATTGTATTGTAATACGTATTTTTTTTTGTTTTTTAAAATTTATGGAATCATCTATCTATTTGTGTCTATGTGTTACCTATTGACTAAAATGTTATTTTTTAAGTGATATATTGTAAAACATTTGGATTATTAAATAAGGATTTTGATATAGGTACCTAATAGGGTTAAAATAAAATGAATAGGTACAATTGCCTGCAAAAGAGGGCGCTAATATCAAAAACTTTTGCTCTTACTTCTAGCTTACAGCCCTTGCTTATTTGATATAGGTCTTGAGTTATGATATATATTTATATTGAAATAAAATTTGAGTCATGCAATTGAATAAAAAAATAGAATAGAGGACATCTGTCGATTATTAATGAAACTACGTGTATGGTGAGGTTTTCAAGATATCTGAGAAGGTTCTCTTGTATCACAGTTTATAAGAAGACTTAGGTTTCAATCTTTGTTAAATTGACAGATGTCGCCATATTTTAAAAGTTTTAACTCTTAGCTCTTCTTAGATCTAAGCACCATAAAAAAGCTCTATTTATTATAATTTGGACGAAATGCTTTTCGATACTACGCTACTATAAGAGTATTGACACTAAGGGCTCTTTGCCTACCCTACAAAAAAGAAATAATATATAGTTGAAGCTTACTGACCTGTAACAGCCTAATTTATTTAGTCTCGTATGTTTTCGACTGTATCGACTCTAGTCCCTGTTTAAGGTAGAAAGCATGAAGCTAAAATGTAAATTACGTTTTGGTTGTCGAGGTAACCATTTCTTTTTTTCCCGTGAAGAAACCCTGTTACGGGTATCCGCATGCCGGGTGAAATGCGATGCTGATTATGTGAGACTCATTCTCCTGCGTCCTACTCACTAAAACCCCACGAAGGTCCATCTCTCTGCATTTTTTGAAGCCGCGACTTTCGTACTCTACCGTGACTTCGAAGCAGTTGCTTAATTTGCTAAGTATGTCTTCTTTTTACAGCTTTCGATATTATTGATCACGCGCTAGGACCGACACGCGTCTTCTATTAAGGATATTTACTTATACGATGGCAGCTTCCCCATATCTGCTGTCCATGCAATAGGACAGGAGAGTAGGTCGCGTCGTTTGCGACCTACTCTCCTGCAGCGAATGGAACCAGATAAAGCCTTTCTCTGTTTTTTTCTGCTGTTCCTTTTGCGACATTACGTGTTAACAAAAGGCGCCGTCCTAATCCATGCCTGCGACTACTACTAGCGACAAGTCAGCGCCAAATGTCTTAATTAGGTGTTGTCATGGTTATTCCCACATAGAACACGCTTGTAACCTGCACGAAACCTTCAAGAAAACCAAACTGTCTATCTAGATCACTAAATGTTAAATTCTGGACTATGCGAACCGCAATAATTCGTTCAAAAAACTTGACTTTAGCAGAAGTCCATCCGACTTTTATTCGACCTTCTGCTCCTAACTATTTACCCACCGCAACAGAACATCGCACCCATATTACGCCAGTGCTATTAGCAAACCGTTTAGCATCTGCTTTAATCATTTCCTCTGAGCAGGCCCCTTTCTGAGCAACGGCAGAAATTACGTAATTCGTTAAAACTGAATCATTAAGATCCGGGATCCTCATTTCTGCACATTTTACAGTTCAAACTACGCCCTCAGACCTCTTTTGACTTTTATGTTTTTTTTATCTCCCAAAATTGCCGCATAAGTTAATCCTTGTTTTTCTAGCTCGGGTATCAAACAACTATTGTCATGCAAGGTGGGCGTAGCCGTACCGCTCGGGATCTTTTGGCAGAAGTTTACGCTTGTAAGTATCTGGCTTGGCCTTTTTAACCTTTTTTAGGCTATCTTTTTTTTTGGGCTACTACTGTCCAGCCACCTTCTTTAGTCACAGCTTCAATTTCAATTAGAGCCTGTAAGGATAGCTCCTGAATCTTATCGAAAAAACCTGTCTTCCTTTTATTTTCTTTCTTGCTCTCCCGTCTTTTCTGTTTCTCTATTGCAATATTTTTTGATTCAATTTCAGATTCTTTGGTCATAGAAATCCTCATTTGATCAGCAAGTAAAGGAGGTCTCAGCTTTTCTTCTGTATTGAGCCTCTCTTCTAGGTCCTCCAATCGAATATTTAACAATGTACCGACATGATGGCTTGAGTAAACTCTTCTATATTTATACGTTGTGGTTTGAACCTGTTATTTACAGCCGATTCCTCTATTTCTTGTGAGCAATTTTCAATTTGTGAATTTAAGCTATTTTCTTTTGATCGTGTCATATTGGCTTTAAAATCTTCTACTTTTTTCGGAGATCACTTAATTCCGAGTTTAATCAAGAGTAGGAGATGCAGAATCTGCAATATGAGAACAAATAGCAGTTTCTGCACCCCCTCCAATGATGACCTCTTGTAAAATACAATAATTGCAGCTTTTATTGATTCTGTAGCATCCTTTAAGACATATTGAAAAGTTGTCCTTAAGTTCTCCTATCTATTTGCCCCTTTTTAGATAATATCAATATCTTCATGGACTTGCTGATTAAGAGTGGCTGCCAAACAGACATCCCTACCACTGGAAACCAATCTTAAAAATTTCCTCTTTTCACGGGCAATACGAGCTTCCTGTTCAACAATTTTGCCAACTTCTTGAGCTGTTTTCTTCGATTTGTAAAGCAAAAACTCCTTAATTGTACAGGGTGCAAGTGTCAGCATCACTTTAAATGAACAAAATAAACAAAAACAAACAAAATAAATAATTAAATTATTGTTGTAATATAAAACGCCATTTGTCTTGATGATTTGAAATGAAAAAAAAAGATATTTTGATCAATTCTATCTTGTTAATATCTTATTATAATTCTTCTTTAGGTGTAGGTTTAAAATATGTCACCCTATATGCTGTTCCCGTAAAAGGAACGCTGACGCTTCCAACCTGTATATAATTATATTTTTTTATGTATTTTCAAACTTTTAGAGAGATTTAAATTCTTTATTTGTTACTTTAAACTGCTTCTATGCAATAGCTATAGAACTTGGAAATAATTCCCGACTGCTAAAGAAGGATTATGTTTTTCGCGCGTATCTTATATGTATATAAATAATATTCTTTATTACCTGATATCTCCAGAACCGCTGAACGGATTTCCACAACTGAGGAATCATTAGATTCATATTAGCAGCCCAAATGTTCTTAGATAGGTGACGTTAAAAAAAAACAATCATGGTAGCTATGGCATGCCATTAGACTTAGTGAAAAAAAAATCGTTTCAAACTCCACAATATGGGTATCAAATTTAAGCGCTTAATACGAGGATTTCAAAAAGGTATATCATAATTATCATTATATATCTTTTTATAATCCTCGTATATATAATATCATATAATACTATAATGAATCCTAACAAAAAAGTGAAAAATAAAAAAATATTTGTAAAAATAAAAGCCCCGACTGCATAAAACTAAAACGAAAATAAACTAGCCTAATAGTTTATTAGGATTAACAGTCGGGACCTATAAGTAATTCTTCAATCAATAAAATCTTTACCAGGAACCCCGCATAATTTAAGGAGGTCCCGACTGTTAATCCTAATAAACTATTAGGCTTGTTTATTTTCGTTTTAGTTTTATGCAGTCGGGGTTTTTGTTTTTACAAATATTTTTTTATTTATTATAATGCCATTGTCTTTTTATGTTCATTTCTTTATAAATCGCATTCGTAACAATCATACAGTATTTTTACCATGATATTCAAAGAAAACGACTGTTAAGTTGATATTAAATTTTATTTTATAACGATTTATTATTTTGCATCATCTAACACAAGCATAAACATTTCTTCTAATAGATATTAAAGATTTTAAATTATTTACAAAGTAACATAATTGTCTTTATCTTATTTAATTAGATTTTATACATTCGTTATAATTCATTCAATTACTTACAGCTTTTGGTATAGTTTATAATTTAATAATAAACTAAAAAAATACGATAGATAATTTATTTATACTTTATCTGTTAACATTGAAAATATACTACTTCTTTTATTTACTTTATTACTTCTTTTGCATTCTATTTTTTAAGTATAATGATAATCGTATATAATGATTATCAGTATCATATGCTATCGTTATTTTAAAACTTATATTTTTTCTTATAATTTATTATATTACTTTAAAATGCAATATATAATATAATATATGGGAGGTAAATATTTTTCTTTATTTTATGTATACGTTGTTCATTATATTATATAAGCGATTAACATTTTTTATTTATAAATTATGTCAATAGTAGATTACAAAATGGCAGTTTCTGTATAATATGGTACACTTATGAAATTATGTCTGAAGAAATTTAAGCCTTAATTAGTTTTTAGCATAAAAAATTAAAACAACGCTCTGAAGAAATACAAAATTTGGCACATTAGAGCAATTCTAATATATATTATTTTTACTATTAGTATACTTAAATTGAACATATAATATATTGCTAGAGATGCTTAATTAATATGTGCGATTTTCAGTACGAATATACATATTTTTGCTACCTAATACATACATATATTGGTAAAATGGGCATTATTTTCCATATATCTAGAAGTAGCAGGCGTTGGAGATGGCAGCACATTGACAGCACTAAACGCTACTATGACCAATTTAAGCCAAAAAAGTTTACAATAGATAATCTAAAATTATGCAACAGTAATCTATTATGTGATAAAAATTTAATTTATTTTTATAATAGTCTTAATATATAAGTTAATATATTTAAAATTATTATTAATTTATACAATAAATACCAGATACTAGGTCCGTGATTATGTTTATAAAGATGGTCTGATCTCAATAGTTTTAAATATCTAATCAAAAATATAAAAGGTCCAATAGATTGCATTGAATATAAGAAAACAAATGGGAAAAATAACACGAGAATACGTGTCTATAACGTTTACGTCCCGAATCTTTGGCATGGAGGCTTTGATGACGGTGGCGCCACGTTTCAGCGCGTGTATCATTTTTGGTTTATTTGCACCATCTAAAAAGTCATAAAAGAAAACCTGTTAATTAATAATTTATATAAAGTAACATATATTATAATAGATGAGTTATATGAAAGTCACTTTTTAGCTTTATCCTTTACTCCTATATACAGGGTGGAAGTGTCAGTACTACACTCCATCCTGTATATGTGTATTACATGTTTATTCCGAGGAAGCCCTAAAACTCATTGTTCACTTTCCGTCTCTTTTTGTTCCCACATCGGCGATATGTAAATAATCTAAACAGAAACAATCATTCCCCGTAGTGGGTATCGAAACCAACAATACTTTATTTTAACCAACCTTTAAATTTTATCTGTACAAGATTAAAAAAAGTAAAGTTACTATAGTGGACACATACTTCTAGAATTCCTAGAATGCGGGCGAGTCCTATATCGCAAGTTGGTATAGTCTCGCTGTAAGCGCAACGAGGGCGGCGCCCCAGTGCTGGGCGGTAACGGTCGCGATCGTAGACTTGGCAGTGGCGAAATACGACCAGAGCTGGTTGTGTATTCTCGAAGAGCTATAATTTCCTCGGGAGATCGAGAACCAGCTGTAACAGATTATATTTTTTAATTCCATGCAACTTACACGTTTCACGTATTAGTTAGAAATCCGTGTAATATGTCATGACCTTCTCCACTTATGTATGTGAAAATGCACATGTGGCCAGGCAGTGGAAGGAAAAAAGCGTGGACACGCTTTTCTTGATAATACATTTATTATAATTAGAAAGCCTAAGCGCGGATTTCGGAATTTACTAAAGCGCGGCAGATTAATATACTGGTGGAATCCTTGTACTCGGTAAGGTACTTCCAATAAATATGAGTCCCATATATATATTTCTGCCCGTCTACGATAAAAAATTGCACAAGTGAGCAAACGAGTCAGGCTCGCCTACCAAGGGTTCCTTACAAAACAGCTTTTTCTGAAATTCAGGCGTAGCTTAGCCAGAGCCCTTTCATCTGATACCTCCCTTGAACTAGGTAGCGGCTTTAGTACCAAATTTTGCCCGCTTTTAAGGTTTTTGTTTTTTAGGACTTAACCAGAAATGTATAATTTTCTGATTTTTTCCTGAACTAGTACTATCTGTAAATGCTGCCAAATTTCATAATTCTAAGTCAACCGGAAGTACCCTATGAATTTTGATTCCCTTTATAGTATCGAAATATGTGTTTTTTGTGATATAAAAGGCCATATATTTTTTCTAAGTAAATATAGAAATATGTTATTTATCAGGAAATCATGGGACCGTATATTTAAGTATATGGTTTGAATGTCAACTGAATGTCAACATCTCCAAGCGTTCTTGAGATAAAGGGTCTTGACATACAAACAGACAGACGGAAAACAGGATGATCGTATAAGGGTTCTTTTTTTCCTTAAAATGTATGGAACCGTAAAAATGATTATATAAAATTCTCGAACACATCAAATTTAGTTAGAGTTAGTTAATTATATACTAAATCATGTATATTCCACTAATCTGACAATTTGAGAGCGACGTAAAGAAGGCGAAATAGAGTACTTGCGGTTAAAGGTAGTACTAGTTCAGGTAAAAATCGACATCTTTAGAAAACTATACATTTGTGGTGAAATCCTAAAAATAATAATATCTTTAAAACGGGGGCAAAATTAGGTATTAAAGCCGCTAGTTCATGTTAGGTATCAGATGAAAGGGCCCTAGCTAGGCTAAGCCTGAATTTCACAAAATGCTCGACCTCCAATTTTTGTACGGGACCCTCGGTGGGCAAGCCCGACTCGGCCTTGTCCGGTTTTTTTTATTCCTTGCTAATAAGAAGCCTTATTTTCACAAGTTTTTTCTGGCTCTATTGTTAGTAATACTCACACAAATGCAAAGGTCAATCTAATCTTTTCGGTCTATACCTACAGAATAATTTTGCATTAACAGCAAACTAATAGAAGTATACAATGATTTATCACATACTCACTCTCAGATTTTAACCCCTTGTCCACACTAGTGCTTGTAGACATTTGTTCGCGATTTTTTAACTTCGCCCGTTTCCTAGCGCGAGCTCCCCAGTATGTGTAGTTAACCGCGGCATATTCTAGTAACGCCGCAAAAACAAAAAAGAAACACATCACTAGGTAAATGTCGATTGCTTTTACGTAGGATATGCGAGGCAAGCTGCTCCTTACTCCAGTACTTATTGTGGTCATTGTGAGGACAGTGGTAATGCCTGAAACAAATAATTCGTATAGAAAATGTGTTTTTAAATGTTGTTTAACAAACAACAACAAATTAACATTAAGTAACTTATTGTTGAGTAACAAATTCGGCGTATTAAGTCTAGTTTACATCTTCTTATAAATATTTTATTCGAAATGTGTAATACTAATATTTTACCTGTATTTAGTAGTATTTTAAACAATGTCTTCTTTACAATATTATATATGTAATAGGAATTTTATGTAAAATTTACCTAAAGCTACTCTAGCCGAAGTTGCCTCGTGGTTGATCCAAAACGAAACCCAAGAGAGCATCACAATCAAAATACTTGGCAAATAGGTTTGAAACACAAAATACCCGATATTTCTGCGAAGTTTGAAACTGAGAGATAACCGCTGATAGACGCCTGTCGCCAACTTCTCCTGGAATTCAAGTCTTTAATAGGTAAAATTTCTCTGGCACGAGACTAATTGTCTTAGTTAAGAAACTTAATGATGCTACAGGTGTTTCTAGCAAAAACAGATAGATGGTATAAATAATTATAAGTGTATATATTTTTGTACATACTTTGTTTACCAATAGAATAACATTTCGTATATATAAATTGTATTTAAATCAGCTTCACGCTATATCCTGCACACAGCAGAGCAAGAAAAGGGAACTTAGTGGAACCTACTCCGTTCTGCCGGTCGTATTTGTAAAGTTTAAAAAATTCTAAACCTTTCTATCGTTAGTTTCGTGTCCAAGAATAGAAAATTGAGGTAGCTCAGCGTCCTCCACTCCTCGTACTGGAGTCTCTTTCCAATACATCACCACGTCTGACACCGTGTAGCCATCTGCATTATAAGTATTATGTTAGGATGTTGTAATGAGATTACATACTGTTCGAGTGAAATGTACATTTTAAATTATTATTACTTTTGAAATCTTTAGCAGACAAGCATAAGGCGTCTGACATCAAATGGGATAACAATGAAATAAGCTAATACAGAGCACTTCGTAGTTACGCTATACTTAACAATTTATTTTTGGTTATAATTTTATCTCGCCAATTATAAGCAAAAGCACAAAAAGAATGACAAAAACACGCTTGCAAACTGAAATAACAACACTCGATGGGCAAAGCAAGCGAGTGATGGCGAGCTGGATTAAAAATATAGAGTCACACAGCTTTCAATCTCGACGGTGCAGTTTTGGCTGTCCAGCGGATAGTAGTGTAGATCCATCATACAAGCCAAGGTAGCGGTAAAACGCATCCCGTACGTGACGCTGCCGTCGCCCGCAAGGCGGACGAGCTTATTGCGCTCCGTAACGTCGTGGAGAAAACTGAAAAAATATTTAAAAAATCAGCTTCACGCTGTATCCCGCATACAGAAGGGTAGGCAAAAAGAACTTTGTGTTAAGACACCCTGCTTCCCACTTTTCGCTGAATTCAAGAGACATTGCGTGTTCAGTGGCCGAACTCAACGCCGCGCTTTGCATCGACCCCAGTGCGAAGAAAAGAAAATATAAATAAATAAATAATATAACTTATTATATTAAAGAATATGTATTAATCAAGAATATTAAAATTTTAATATATTTTATGGATTCACTAATCTCTATATCTCACCTATTTTTGTCATTTGCAAAGAAAGTATCAGGTACCCAAATTTTGTCCGCGAAATCTCCTGACAGCGTTAAAATTTCGTCGTGCAAACCGAAACCTAATCTTTCGTCCTTCCAGTATTGGTTGAGATAGAGTGTTATTGTATAGTCCTGAAAACATATGTTGCCATTATAATATCTAGGTGTCATTCATTGTAATTGTTTATGTAAGTTAAGGAAGACAACAATAAAAATGGTTAAAGATGACATCGATTCGATGAGTCAGCTCTGCCCCGCGGTCACCGGTCACCGACTACAGATATGTGTCAAGTGTCCACGGCCTTGCTCTCTTTCGCTATTAAAAGCTTAATGAATTACAACGAGCGATCGAGTGCGTCCCTGTTTTGACTCAAAAGCAATCTTGATGACAAAATTGTTGACGTGTCAAAATTGAACATACTTCCGAAACTCAAGAGGCTCGATTCTTTGTTTACGTTACGAGGTCAACAACATATTACAATGGAGAGTACGTTTTTGTTAAGATCAAAAATAATTTACAAGTTTATATATATGTGTATATTGTATTATAATATTTAGAATTTTATTTTAAAATAACAGCAACGTTAGTTAAACAAAACGTAAATGTATAGATATTTTTTTATTTACGAAATTTCTTTTTTTTCTCAGTTTCCCACTGTATTCCGCTGATAGCAGGGTAGGCAGAGGCATAGGTGTAGGAATAGAGGTGGCCGGAAGGTCCGTGCCCACCCCAGAATAGTTTTGTGCCCATTCCTGAAATTTTACTAACAAAAAAAATTACCCCGTCAAATAAAAAAAAACCGGACAAGGGCAAGTTGGGCTCGCCCACCAAGGGTTCCGTAAAAAACTAGAGGTCTTGAGCTTTTTCTAAAATTCAGGCTTAGCTTAGCCAGAGCCCTTTCATTTGATAACTCACTTGAACTACCGGTTTTAATATCAAATTTTACCCCCCTATTAAGGCTATTATTTTTTAGGATTTAACTACAAATATATAGTTTTAAGATTTTTTTCCTGAACTAGTGCTATCTGACAGACAGACCGGCATACCATATACAGACAGACGGACAACAAAGTGATATTTTATAAGATTAAGCCCTTATGGATTGCTTTTTATCCTTATAAAGGTACGAAACCCTAATAACAGCATTTACACGAACATTTCTTGTCAAAGCTAAAGTCCAGGCCGCCCCCAGAAAATATCTCTAGATTCGCCTAAAGGCAGGCGGAATCTAGAGTTAAAACACTCCGTACCCCAATTTCCGACGAATTTTGGAAGTATAGCATGTTGAGTGGCAGGACTCAACGCCGCGCTTTGCCTCGTACCAGAGCGAACGGAAGGGAAATAAATAAATATTTAATTTCCTCAAGTGAGAGTGGAACACACAATATTTCGCATTTGCAGTCACACGCTTATGCGCCACCAGCTTCAACATTTACGTATTGCACGATATTTCACATTTCAATATCTTATTAATTTACTGTGAAACCTATATTGATTAAGATTAAAAAAATGAAACATTTATATAAGCTCACCATATTGACTTCAGAAATGGCATCGAAACTTGCAATGGTTAAATCCATGCCGACGTAGAGTGGGTCTCCTGTGGAGTAATAATATTTATGCATGGAAGCAAATCACATATCTCGAATATGGAGCATCGCTGACGAATCCCTCCCTGATTACGTATTATATCAAATGGGGATATAATATTATCTGAGTACTCGCATATTTAAAATTATATTTACAAAAACCTATTTTTGAGTAGAATTAGAGTTACGTTTTCTAAATTATATTCTCAAAATATTTTACTTATTGGATAAGAATAGAACAAAGTTGTTGAGAAAAAGTGTGTGTGTCACTTTTCGTAAAATTTGGAAGTTTGGCTTCGAATTCTTGTAAATGTCATTTACTAATACGTACGTGCAATAGTAAATCTATTAATTACAAGGTTTTCCTTGCAGATTTGCTTTGTGGTCAAATGAAATTGTAGAAGAAACGCGACGTTTTATAAGTGCCCGAAGTTACATTTCACAAACGATTTTTGCAATGCAATATAGCCTGTATTATTATAGGCTTCTTGGATAAATGGACTATACAACACAAAAATAATTTTAAAATTCGAATCAGTAGTTCTTGGTATTAACGCGTCCAACTAAACAAGTTCTTCAGCTTTATAATTTCAGTATAGATATGAGCGTAAAATTGGCAACCTTTGGCACAAAGCCAAAAATTTTGAATTTGATTTTTGTAAACAGAATATTATTTATTCTTGTGGTGTGAATATTATTCAAAATTTATATATTAGAATAAATGTATTCTTATCCTTTAAAATACTTTAAATAAATATAAACATAAAAGAAACATAAGCATACTTACCACCGAAGTTAGGGCGAAGTCGAATATCGTAGCCGTCAAGGATTCGAGAAATGGTGTGCGTAACGTTCTCCAAGCGGTCAATTGTGACAGCGCGATCCACTCTACAGAGAAATGTAAAATATTCAGCTAAATTAAATATGGTATATTGTAAATTAATTAGTTAATTTAAAATCCCTACGTTTTTGTCTAAATAATGTCTTTTAAATTATCAAATACTTATTTATTAAATTCACAAATATAATTGTATCTTATATTATATATAAATTATATTTGTTAAGTGTGTTTATTTGATAAGTATACCTTATACTTATTGAATATAAAATTTCATTATAAAAGTAAGGCTATCGCGTTACACAAGCAAAATTAGGAAACATACAAAGAAAAAAATTGTAGTTACACATCTCTATAAAGGCTGCAATAACGTGTTCGTGCACAAAACCGTGTAAAGTGTACATTTGCGTGATTATATAAACGGTAATAATAGATAGGTAATAATAGAACAGAATGTTCTATCTATTATTAACGTTTATTTAAATAACATTTGTTTTTTCAAGTAATCAAAATATCTATTGAGTAAAATTACAATTAATGTCAGAAAGGCAAACTTTGTTTCATTTTATACCTGCAGTCCGATTTTATAATATGTTCGTAGGCCTTCGTAGCTTGGTATGTAGTGTTTAGTTTAATGTAATCACACATTTCCAATAGTTTAAAAAAAAAAAATTAAATCAGCTTCACGCTGTATCCCGCACACAGCAGGGTAAGCAGAGGGAACCTAGTGTTAAGCCACTCCGTTCCCCACTTTCTGCCGAATTCTGGAGGCATTGCGTGTTGAGTGGCAGAACTCAACGCCGCGCTTAACCTCGACACCAGAGCGAAGAAATGGAAATATAATTTTAAGTAAATATTTCATCTCCTCGAGTGGGATCGAACCCACAACCAGTCGGTTTTACAGTCACACCTCGTGCCGCTGTGCCACGACTGGCCTCCAATAGTTTAAAATTATCTTTTATGGTCAATAAAATATTATGGAACATTATGAACGTTATGTAACTTGACTTAAAGTTTGTACATATACGATTATTTTACTACAAAAAGCTTTCACGACAAGGATTTTTCTGAAGTGCAAAATCTTAATGTAATAATGATAACACAAATTAAAATAAATATTGATGTACTAAAGTGAATATTTACTATTACATATGAGGTGGATATTGTAGTTAAAAAAACACTACTATACCATACCAAAATATTAAGTGAAAATGTCAGTTTAATTATACGATATTGGATCCTTATCGAATATATTTGATATTAGGTAAATTGCTCTTATTGTAAAATACGTACTAACTAATCTAAGCAATGAAAATGGGAAAACGTTTGGTTTTGTTGCACATTTGCTAGATATACTTACCTCATAGATTTAGAGCTATGAAACGTTAAAAGCTTAAACAAATAAATGTGTAAAATTTCTAAATTTAAAAAATAGTTAAATACTTAGAAGTCACAGAAAGAATTTACAATTACCTACTTATTAACTTATAGAATTTTAAAATATTAATCTCATAATCCGCATCCATCTATGTCTTAAGTATAATACAAAAATAATAATTTTATAATACGCCAGTCGTAGCGTAGGGGCAAAAGCGTATCACTGTAATTGTGGGTTCGGTTCCCACTTCTGGAAATGAAATATATAATATTTTTTGAGTTCAACCATTCAATACGCAATACTTCCAGAATTCGGCGGAAAGTGGAAAACGGAAGTGAGATCCGTATCCGATCCGTATCCGCTGTATCCCAGGGATACAGCGAGAAATACTTCCCATTGACATAAAAAAATATACGTATATTGAAAAGGATATTGATTGATGTGAATATTAAAAATCTATATTTAAAAGTGTCATGAATTCTAATTGTTATTCATTAAAACCACGCGTGTACAAAGCCATCCCCAGCTCTTAAATTAAAGCCTCATATATACATACATATGTAATTTGTATATTGAAGGGCTATTTAAATGAGATTCCTGTCGGCTTAGATAGAATTGGCATTTAGCGGAGGATCCCCCAATTCCAATGTTAAATTAACTTAAGGTGTCGACTAAAAGCTTTAACATTTAAGTTATACCACTACAGATTACTACAGACTAATTGATTTACTTTTTTTTAATTTAATTTTTTTTTGTAATTTATTTTTTTAGGTTTTTTATAGATATATATTTATATTTATAAAAAAACCTAAAAAAATAGATTCCATTAATATTGATAAATCAACAATATTTTGATATACATTTTTTTATAACTTTACAATAACTGCCGTCGGCAAAAAATATTTTAGCGCAAGATTTTAACTAGTTACGACTAAATTTGATATGTACATGTATAAATTTGATTAAATATGGCATAATATGTTAAAGAATATGTTACTTTATTATTTTATGTTTGTTTACTTTAATGACGTTTTTGTCAGTCTGTTTAAAAAGTAAAAAAGAAAAGACTAAAAAAATCTCCATTAAGTATTAAACAATGATGCTTAAATAAATAAATATATTAAGTTATGCATAACGAAATATTTGGCTATTTTATATTTTTTTCCAGGCCAGTCGTGGCGCAGCTGCGCGAAGACTGTAAAACCGCCTGGTTGTGGGTTCGATCCCCACTCGAGGAGATGAAATATTTGCTAAAATTTATTTTATCATTTATTCGCTCTGGTATCGAGGCTAAGCGCGGCGTTGAGTTTTGCCACTCAACATGCAATGCCTCCAGAATTCGGCAGAAAGTGAGGAACGGAGTGTCTTAACACTAGGTTCCCTCTGCCTACCCTGCTGTGTGCGGGATACAGCGTGAACCTGATTTTTAATTTTATTATTTTTTTAATTGAGTTTTATAATTTTTTTCTTTTGGATTTCATTATTATTATTAAGTCCAGCTTTTGTACATATAGATATATTTTTAATACTCACTGTGATTGCGCAAAACAAAATAGTAGAGGAAGTATAATCATAGGCGCGACGAGACGCGCGTGCAGGCGAGCTGGACGCGCGGGCGACGTGCGCGCGCTCATCGCGCGGCATCACCGGCACCACGCGTCTGCCCACATCTTCATCTCTGAACCCCACATATCAACTTTCAAACGTTTCTACAAACTCTCATCACCGACCAAGTACAAAGTTTCGTCGCGAAACGCAATAGAAGTTATCTCGGGCGCGATCGCGGTGAGGCGTGAGCGGCCGCGGTGGCAGCGGCGTGCGGAGTGCCGTCGCGCGTGCGCCACGCCTCCTTCGACACTCACAACTTTGTATCATACTTTCTGTGATTTTTTTCCTTCCAAGGAAGTTTAATTTACAAATTTAATTATTATCTTCTTAGTTTCGTTTCTAACTGCTCATAATAATATGTAATATTTATACTCAGTACGTACGGATTATAATTTATAAGACGAATTTGAATAAATGGAAACAGTACAGTACTGAAATTGAAAATTACCAATAAATTATCAGTTAACACATTTATTATTATAGCTGCGATAACGATAATGCGAGACATATATTAAAGTCTTGTATTAATATAATACCTAAGCGGTAATTTAGGATTTATTTGTTTCTTTAATGACCATTGAGGCCAGTCGTGGCGCAGCGGCACGAAGTCTGACTGTAAAACCGATTGGTTGTGGGTTCGATCCCCACTCGAGGAGATGAAATATTTACTTAAATTTATATTTCTGTTTCTTCGCTCTGGTGTCAAGCCTAAGCGCGGCGTTGAGTTCCGCCACTCAACACGCAATTTCTCCAGAATTCGGCAGAAAGTGGGGAACGGAGTGTCTTAACACTAGGTTCCCTCTGCCTACCCTGCTGTGTGGGGGATACAGCGTGAAGCTGATTTTTAATGACCATTAGAATGTAGATAAACGATAATATTTGTCTTTATAAATAAATATATATATTTTTTTTAAATAAAACATGATTAATACACACATTTAATTTAAATTACGATGTACTTTCTATATAAATCAAAGAACATCATTGAAACACGAGTCTCTCACCTTAAAGAACTGAGAGAACCCGAACTAAATCTGTCATCTAAGTTAGAGGATATGCCGCCTAAATGGCTACCATCAGAACGTAGCGCACTCGATGCATGTTCCCCATAGGTATATATGGAAACTGAATGCATGTTGTCAGAATGTTCTACAAAGTGTTATGTGGCGCACTCGGCAGGTGCGGAAGTTATTTGCGAGGCGGCACCACGCGTCCGCCCGCAGATTAGACTTGACGCTAGCGATGTATTCGATAGGCACCCGTGTATTTGTACTTGGGAGTGGGAGTGGGAGTGGGACATCAATGTTACGACCTAAACGAATATCGATTATGAACGGTTCAGTGCCGCAAATGTCGCAAATCCTTGTATTGAGCTCGGCAACTCATCTGTCATGATTCATCACACTTAACACAGCTTATGAAAAAATGATAGTGACCGCGTGATGAAATTTATTAATTTTCTTTTCTATATAAGAAATATTCATGTTAGGGTTCTTATATTATATCATATAATAAGAACTTGAAGAGAAAATGTAGCATACATTAGAAAAGGCAGCAATATGCTGTAATACATTTTTTTTTGTATCTCCAATTGATTTCATATTATATTTCTTCCAAGCCAATAGGTTGAATAAAACGATCTTATCGTATTACGAATCGCAATACGCCAGATACCCATCGAGCGCTTCACCGACGCGTGAATAGAAAGAGTTGAAAAAATAGGTGTGAAAGTTAAGGTGTTTTATCTCCTTAATATCATTTCATCCCCTATGCTTAAATGTGTAAGGGTATTTAAAAAAAAAAAAACTACAATAAATAATTCTTTACAATAATATCAATATAAACAAGTAATTTCTTAATATGTGTTTACTCATTAATTGAAATTTAGATTCCAGTAATTTTTCAACAATAAGTCTACGAAAAATAGACAAATTCGAATATTTTTAATAAATACTAAAATTCTTGGCAATGAACACGCAAAAGCAAAAATAGCTATAGCTTAGCTCTAGGCAGAGAGAACCTGGGAACCTTTCGTTCCCTGCTTTTTGCCAAATTCTCAAGGAATTACGTGTTGGGTGGGCAAACTCAACACCGCTCTTTGCTTCCTTAAAAATAAATATATTAAATATTTCATTCCCAGTGGGAATTACCCACACCCGTCGAGTTGTCAGAAGTACGCTTGTGCTGCGCCACGGCGGCCCGAAAACTACTTTTCATTAGACAAAATACTTGTAGAGCTAATGCTTTACGTGAAAATTTTTAACTTAAAACCAAGTATTTTCAGGCCAGAAGTGGTATATCAAGCGAAACATATAAGCTTCTATCTAATAATAATTATCATAAGATTTTTATTTAGCTTCCCACTATATCCTGCACATAGCAGGATAAGCATAGAGGGAACTTGGTAACCTACCCTAGGTTAAAAAAAGAAGATACTCCGTTCTCATTAAGACACTTTCGTTCCCATTTTCCGCTGAATTATAAAGACGAACTCTACTCCGCGCCTTACTTCGTTATCACAGCGAGGAAATGAAAATTTTACTCGGGTGGTATTCGAACCCACAACCCGTAGTGTTTACATTCGCACGCTTCTGCCTCTGCGCCACGACAGGTCTCATAAGATTAGTTAGAATATAATTTTAATACATAATTAAATGTACATTTCCTACTTTACAACTAAAAGACATTGAACGCATCATCTCAAATGGCGCTAACATCGTAATAACATAAGCTTAACTGCGAAATACCTTAGAGATATAACGTGTACTCAAAATAATGTGGCCGTTTACATTTGCTAGTGTTTTCACTTAAAGTCCCATCACCCTCTAAGAATGGCACTCGTTAAAAATGTGGGTACGCACCATTACTGAGGTTGCGGAGATATTATGTAAAGTAAATGTTCAATACTTGTATCGAAAATAAATTATGTTTTCGAAATCTTTTTTTGAATACCTAATTCGTTTTTATTTACCCTTTTTTATCTAATTCATCGTCTCCAAGTTTTGTATTGGTGAAATAAGTAACTGCAATTAGATTCAATATTAATCTTATTGGCTAGTAAATATAAGTATTTGTTGTTGTGTGGTCACTTTAAAAGAGTACAGTTATATTAAAATAATAACCAATAACATTTTAGATATTAACTAAATAAATAGATTTGCAATGCCTCCAGAATTCGGCAGGAAGTGGGGAATGGAGTGTCTTAATACTAGGTTCCCTCTGCCTACCCTGCTGTGTGCGGGATACAGCGTGAAGCTGATTTATTTATTTAATAGATTTGGGTTAAAAACTACTATTATTAATTAAAAATCCAAAAAAAAAGCTATATTCATATAACTAAAAATATTAGATTTTTTCTAATTAAAAAAAAACAAAAATACTCTAATATAGTACAAACAAACTACAATTTTATGCTGATGTGCAAATAGGAATCCACACGGAACAATTCCACGTACATAATGAAAGCCATTTAAAGTTTCGCTTATAGTGGTTTGTACTAAACAAAGTTGTCGTTTAAACCGATTGGTTTGGAGGCTTCGCGGGAGATGAGATGAGATCAGCGCATGCGTCCCAAGGAGCCGTCGTAGAGCCGCGGCAGATACCGAACGCGCGAACCAGCACTGGCTACATCGACGCCACCGACCGGGCAAAACTTGAAACTTGTCTTAAATAGTAGGAAATTATAAAATCTATTGTATATTCATATAATGTTACGCAAGTCATGTTTATGGAAGTACTCGTATATCGTGCTTTTTCTTTGGTAAGTAACAAAATTGAATTATTTTCGCCGCTTCATAGAAATTAACTGTTTAGCTTTATTTGTTTTGAAAACTATATTAAACACTTCATACTGTTTAACAATAAGATATTAAAGAAAATAATGTGATACTTAATATTAATTAGATTAGATCCCGCTGGTGTACGCAAGCATTCAAATTGTAATAAGAGAACCCTTGTCAAACGTCGGATTCAGTTTATTTTTTTAAAGAATATGAAGTTTTTTTTTAATTTTTACTAAAATGAGGAGAGTTAATATGAATTAATGTACTATGTCGATTTACAGGTTCCCTGTCGTACATAATTACTTAAATATTCAAACATAGACTCTTTTTA
The DNA here is from genome assembly GCA_013403705.1 of Heliconius hermathena. Classification (NCBI taxonomy): domain Eukaryota; kingdom Metazoa; phylum Arthropoda; class Insecta; order Lepidoptera; family Nymphalidae; genus Heliconius; species Heliconius hermathena. The sequence continues at coordinate 494,831 of JAAIXJ010000023.1, forward strand.
AAAAAAGATACGCAATTTTTTTTTTTTAATTAACAAAATATATAATGACCTATTTGATAAAAATAAGATAATATTTTGCTTTATATCAAATATTAATATACAAATTTTATTTGATAAGCATATAGAGAGCTATATTAAAACAAACCTTATGCATAGTTCTGCATATCTTTCAATTCCAATTTACATGTTAGCATTTATATGTAAATTAAAATTAAGAATTACTTTTACATTAAGAAATAAAATGAATTCCGATACAATGACAATCTAATAAACATTATTAACTATTATTTATTTACGAATTCGGTACTATTTATAGTTTACAGTTGGTACATATATACATAGAATTATCAAATAGTAAAAAAATACATTATTAACTTTCTCAGTCACTTTGAATGATTCAAGTTGGTTATTTTCGTGTGATGGATCTAGTCAAATGGATTAATGTTTTACCGGAAATATTTTAAATTGAAGTTTAAAGTTTTTATTTTGATTAGTTAAACCGCAATTTTTCAAAAGTTAAGATCAAACGAAAACTTTTAAAGAGTGTGGATTCTGAGTGTAGATTTTTAACTAAAAAATATCTCAAAATGTAAAATTTTTCAAATACCTATTCCTACTACTATCTTACGTTGGCGTAATTTAGATTTTGTTAGGGAATTTATTGGGTTAATTTTTTTTTCTTTCGACAAAACTTTTAGAAGGATTTAAATAAAAAAATATTTTGTACATTTGCTTCATATTCTTTTTTATGAATACTCATTCAAACATTCTAAGAACGTTTTATACATTAGTGATGTCTAAACCCGACATTTATAAACTGCGTAAGAAGATATATTATGAGCTAAACAACAATTTGATTTATACTATATCATCTTCATTTTTTTAAGCATTAATTTTTTTCTGAGGCCAGTCGTGGCGCAGGGGCACAAAGTGTGCCTGTAAATCAACTGGTTGTGGGTTCGATCCCCACTCGAGGAGATGAAATATTTATTTACATATATATTTTCATTTCTTCGCTCTGGTGTCGAGGGGAAAGCGCGGCGTTGAGTTCCGCCACTCAACGCGCAATGCCTCCAGAAATTGGCGGAAAGTGGGGAACGGAGTGTCTTTCTGCCTACCCTGCTACATATGCGGGATACAGCGTGAAGCTGAAAAAAAATCTTCATTTTTTACAGTTATGAATATGTTTCCCTTATCCTTCGATGATGACTTTCTTTTTTATTTTATCATTATTGTAGTGGTTTTCTGTACTACTTGAAATATTAACAATTTTTATTTTGCAGCACATCAGTGCTATAAAATAAGAAATTAAAATTGTTTATAATTTTAACAATATTATATAAGCATCCCTTCACTATATTTCTATCTTACTTTATCTCTTTAATCCGATCTGAAGCATAGAACAGCCTCTATGAATAATAACATCCGTAAGATTTCTGTAGGTTTAATTTAGGCACAGGTAGAATGATAGGAATTAATGTATTATCCAAAAAATAAATACAATATCACGTTTTGTTTAGAGTAAAATTTTGATTATATATTTTTAAAAAATAATTAACAAAGTAAATTAATAATAAAAATAATAAAATAAATGACGTACCATACGATATATTTTATTATTTTTGCAGTAAAGACTCCTCATATATGTTTAATATGTTATTCTTTTAAATTGCCACACACGCACAGAGAAAACTCAGTTAATAAAAGTACAAATAAATCTAGGGATACCAGTTCATTAGTAGTTGAATGTTAATTATCAATTCATATAGTTAAGTGGCGTTGAGTTTCGCCACTCAACGCGCAATGCCTCCAGAATTCTGCGGAAAATGGGAAACGGAAGTATATATAGAGTGTTTTAACTCTAGGTTCCTTCTACCTACCCTGCTATGTGCGATATATACCTTTAAGCTGAAAAGGAAATAAAAAAGTTTAACATCTTTATAAGTATTTTGCTTTTATTTTCTGTCTACACTTTGATACATAAAAGCACTCAGGAACTCGATGCCGACAAAAAAGGAGATTAATTTATGTACGTATTGTTTTCAAAATTAAATCCTTAAAAGGAATATTAAAGATAAGTTACAATATTGGTTTTCCTTTTTTTCTTAGTTTCTAGTTTCTCTTTAATTTTAATTAAAGAGAGAGAGATTTACACCTGCTTAAAATATGAACAAGTTTTACAAAACCATCAATAGCATACAAATATATAAAATCAAATCAAATCAGCTTCACGCTGTATCTCGCACAGAGCAGGGTAGGCAGAGGGAACCTAGCGTTAAGACTCTTCGTTCCCCACTTTCAGCCGAATTCTGGAGGCATTGCGTGTTGAGTGGCAGAACTCAACGCCGCGCTTGTCCTCGACACCAGAGTGAAGAAATGGAAATATAACTTTAAGTAAATATTTCATCTCCTAGAGTGGGGATCGAACCCACAACCAGTCGGTTTTACAGTCACACTTTGTGCCCCTGCGTCACGACTAGCCTCATACAAATATATGTACTATATTAATTTTCATTCAGCTGTCTAAATCCTTACAAATAAGATCGATTTATTGCAAAAAGTAAATACTATTTTCGTAAAACCTTAACAAAGTTGTCACATTAAGGTAACAGAATTTACCAGCGAATGCGAGCAATCTTCGCCTTGTGCGTTACGCATTTTATTACGTTTATTTTTCAAATTAGAAATTGAGTATCAAATCAGTGTTAAATGGAAAGTGCCTAACTGTTCAGGAAGATCGTAGGTTTCGTACCTCAAAAGATGAAAACGGAAGGATCAAGTTGTTGTCCGTCTGTCAAGACCATTCATCTAGAGATCGCGTGGAGTAATCAAGCTGAACAAGTTGGTATCTTATATTTAGCTCTATGGTCCCTTGAAACATAGAAAAAATAAGCTTCTAAGTTAATGTAATCTAACGATACGAGCATTTTCCCATCACTTTTGCTGCATTTTGTATGAAATTCACGCGTAATCAAAAAAATATGAGGTGCTTTCCGTGGATCTACAGTTATGAAATCATGAAGTGGGCATGAACAATACAAATAAAAGAAAAAATCCGAAAAGTGAAAATTATAGATTTCATAGAAAAAAAATTTACAAACCTATTTTTATAGTTTATTTCTTATAAAGCGAGTGCATACGAGTATGTACGTAAACTTAAATTTGTCAACTTTTATGACCCGTTGACCTATAATCCTGAAATTAGTACGAAACCTCGGTGGGCGAGTCCAACTGGTTTTTTTTTATAAAAAAATAGATATATGTTTAATCAAATGCTTATATCTATAATATTTGAACGTGGCGTCACGTAGCTCTATTTTTACATTTACCAATAGCTGCCGACTCGTTAGGAACTTCAAACATATTTGCCAGCCTTGCCTCGTTTAACTTAACAAACCTTAAATGTGTGATATAAATATTTCGATGAAGTACTATTTTTTCTCTTATTATAAATTATTTTATTTCATAAAAAAATTAAATCTATTAGAAAACATTATATTATAATAGTAAATTGCACTGTTTAAAAAAATAAAAATAATGAAAGTAGCGATACGTCTAAATAGTTCATAGATTAGGATAATCTATTTAAAAGGCCGTCGTCGCGCAGAGGCACAAGGATTTGACTGTAACGCGACGGTTGTGGACTCGATCCCATGTCGGAGGAATTAATGATTATTTATTATTTTTTTCATTTATTCGCTCAGGCACCAAGGCAAAAACCCAGCGTTAAGTTATACCACTCTACACGCAATAGCTCAAAAAAATCGACGGAAAGTGAGGAACGAAGTGTCTTAATACTAGGTTCTCTCTACCTACCCTTTTATGTAGCGTAACCTACAGCGTGTTTTCAAAATAGATAGTTAGGTACACAACTACACAGATACATACATACTAAGTAATATAAATATTTTAAAATATATGTAGATTGTAACCACTTGCCTAAAATTTTTATTTTATATGCATAAAAAACAACATATCTTCAACATCTCTAGAGTATAAGCTGCTCTGAATTAATTTTCCTAAATACCTATCTAACAGTTTCCTTACATATCTACGACCTCGTTCCCGTAATGAGTGAAATGGAAGTCTAAGCGTAGTAGCGGATGTTATATAGCAAATACGATATTCGAATCGCAATGATTAGAAATAAAATGAATTTAATTTAAACATAATATATTTTTAAATATATTTTTTGATGCCAGTCGTGGCGCAGAGATACAAACGTATGACTGTAAAAGGTTGTGGCTCTAAATCCCACTTGAGGAAATGAAATATTTATTGTTTTTAATTTCTACAGCGATACAGCGTGAAGACATTTTTTTTAAAACTACACATAGTAATAAATTGCTTAAGAATAAAAAGAGACAATTTAACTTTTATTGATACTAGTTTAGGACTAGAATGCTTGTTTAAGTGAATCGTCAAAACTAGTCTTCAAGCCGATATTGGTTATGACTGTTGTATCATGTGACATCACTTTAGGGCTTATAAAAGATATCTTGAGTTTTTATTACATCCTAAAAATCTTTTAAATTACTGGAGAAGCTAGATCGTCAGACTGGAACCGTCAAGTTAAATGGCAGCCTTCGTCGAAAGAATTTATGTAGTAATACATTAGATATGTTTTTTTAATAAACCAAAACATTAATAATACTATTATAGTAATAGTTCACTTTTATTGAATATTACTTTAATTATACATTTTCTTGGCGGACCTAATTTGTCTAAATTACCTCACACAGTAGGATAGGCAGAGGGAATCTAGTGTGAAGACACTCCGTTCTCCGCTTTCCGTCGCATTCTGGAGGCATTGTATACTGAGTGGCCGAATTCAACGCCACGATTTTTTTTTAAATTATTACCTATTACTAATTATTTACAGCATCAGCTTTAATTTCGAATTATATTTTTTTTGTGAGATTATATTTATTTGATTATTTATAAAATATTTCAGTAATATTTTGACAAAACAATACGTTACTTTTTAATTTTATTTTATACTAAACATGATATGTACAATATATGTTTAATGTTTGTTTAAGAATCCGTAAACATATATTTGATGCGTTGCATAGGAATTCAATAAAGCGTCTACTATCTCTTGTTCGCTCGAGGGTGTTAACTGAAAATATCGCATCCCCTACGTGCTTATCGAACTGACATTGTATATAAAAAGATCTTTTCAGAGCTCGACCCTAAACATTTTAAGAATATTGAAATTTACGACTGCCCGTCCACTGGGACACTCTTATTCACATTTAAAAAAAAAGAAATGAATGGATTCACAAAGCGAAAAGATGGGTCTTATCTAATTACAGCCTTTATCAGATTTTTTTTACTGGTTTGTAACTGAAACCTTTAATCATACGAAAGAGTTTTCTAAAGGTTTTTCTTGTTTAAAAACATATATATTTATTTTTGATTTAACTGGAAATAATACACAGACCGTCTATTATTGTCATGAAGTTCTTTTCTTTCGTAAATATGTAAATATACTGCATAATAGAGTTAATTATTTTTCTCATGTTCAAGTGCGCTTTTGCAAATCCGCTTCAGAGGCCTTGACTGAATAAAAGATCCCAATTCCCTGTTTAGAAATTAAAATTAGGTTTCCGCTTCTATGTTGTCAGTCGACTCGCATTGAAGCAGCGGCGAGCAAGACCTAAGGTTATTGTTAAAAATATTTCAAATATTTAAATTAAAATTCAACAAAATCAGAGTGTGGTTATATGTATTACCCACATACGTTTATATTGTATAAATACATTTAGTGAATTTTCTCTGCTCTTCTTCTTCTTCTCTGCTCAATTGACTTTAAGTTCTGCAAATTATGAAACTTATTTTTACCATTTTAAACATGATATTAAAAGAAAATATGGTAAGCGTCACACTCATATTTTTTTAATTTGTAACTCCTGATAGCAGGAAAAAGTTAAGTTCCTACTTAAATTTAAGGTCTCATTTCTACACTTAATTTAATGAAAGCAGATAATAAACTTTTTATTAAACTTAAAAAATTAAGTATGTATTAAAGGCCATGTTATTTCAGTTTAATATTCAATATATCTTACTCCAGTTGTGGCGCGTAAACGCAACAGGTTGTGGGTTCAATTTCCACTCGAGGAAACAAAATATTGAATATTATCATTTCTTCACTCTGGCGTCGAGGCAAAGTTCTCCCACTAAATATGCAATGCCTCCAGAGTTCAGTGGAAAGTGAGTAACGGAGTTTCTTAACACTAGGTTCCTTCTGCCTACCCCGCTACATGCGGGATACAGCGTTCTTAAATATTGAAAACGCTGATCGAAACAATATAAAGAAAAAAGATTTTTTTGTATTTACACTTTTCTTTGATCTAATAATTAAAAAATAAATAAAAATAAATCAGCTTCACGCTGTATCCCGCACACAGCAGGGTAGGCACAGGGAACCCAGTGTTGAGACACTCCCGTTCCCCACTTTCTGCCGAATTCTGGAGGCATTGCGTGTTGAGTGGCAGAATTCAACGCCGCGCTTAACCTCGACACCAGAGTGAAGAAATGGAAATATAAATTTAAGTAAATATTTCATCTCCTCGAGTGGGGATCGAACCCACAACCAGTCGGTTTTACAGTCACACCTCGTGCCGCTGCGCCACGACCGGCCTCTAATCTAATAATTGTTGTTAGTAAATACATACTATACTTTGTAAAGTGTTTAAAAGATTTTTTTTACATTTTTTAAAGTATTATTCCGCACTAAGGATATCGATTATAGAAAAAATATAAATGCACAACACAATGTTATTTTTAAGTGGATTAGGTTAGTAACTATAAAATTGGCGCATCGCGTCTCCAAAGATCTCGAGTGTTTTATCAAGAACAGGTCAGAAACTTGATATGCTGCCAATTTTTCTAAATGATTAGATGACGCTGTCAATGTCAAAGGCCACTCTACAGCTAAGTCATCGATCTAAGAACAGAGCTTTTATTCTAAATACAATGAAGTCGAAGCTGACCTAATATACCGTAAGAATATACAAGATGTTTTAACGAAAATATATATAACAGACACTGTAGAAAATTTTACTTTACTTTCAATTGCGTTTACTTTAGCTTACTATACCTACATAGAGAATATATTTTATCATTCTGTATTAAAGTATAATTTTAATAGTTTTACAGTATTTTTTTCATTATTTAAAGAGAAATAAATGATTGATCTACTCGTAATTCCTATTCAACTACACATTACTCCTCTGGCGATGTATGCATAGCTTTGATTGTCTACTTTTTTACATCTTTGTCGTGTCTTTAACGTCATACAAAAGTGAAATGCAGGTAATAAGTATCAGCTGTAAACCATTACAGCTTTTTTAATTACATTACTATTTTAATCATAAAAACTACACTATTTTCTGTTTAATAAATGTATATTTTTCATAAAAACCGGCCAAACGATTATAGCGGCAACAGAAATGTGTCAATCATCTTTGAAAAATTGAAGAGTCTAACTATCACGGTTCATGTGACAGACGGTGGATAGTGGAGTTTTAATAATAGGGCTCCGTTTTAGGTTTAACGTTACATTTTTTGAACCCTCAAAAATTACAACTAATTTATTATATAGGGGACCATCTTAAAATGTTAGTTAGAGCTTTTTGAAGTTCCTCCGCAACTATCGTAATATCTTAATGCAGCAAAACTTCACTGACACAAGTGTCAAAAGTTGGTTAAAAGTAAAATCAGACTTGAAAGTCTGATTTTAAGCATGTGTACATATACAATATATTAGATGAAATTCAACAACATCTTTATATTTATCTATAAATAATCGAATTACAGATATAGGGGAACTCAACGGTATAGCGGAACTCAACGCCGTAATTTCATTTTAGTATCTACCTGAGCGAATTCATTCCCGGATTAAAAATCGAACTCACAACCGTCGCGTTATAGTCATACGTTTGTGCCCTTGCACCACGACGGCCTCAATATAATTATAGGTACGTTACAAGATATTATGTTAGTAGGGGATTCTAATGCTATATCGTAGCTTAAGACATCATTATACACAAATTAGGTTTGAAAAACAAAATAATTTCACTTTTACTGTACTTTTTTAAGCTTGTAGCAGTAAAATTGGGATATTTGCAATTCAATTACGTAGGTATATAGGTACTTTGTAAAACAATAATCTTTTCACTTTATTTCAACAAATTATATATACATATAATATACATATATACATATAATTATATATACATATATATATTTTACAGCTATTTGATGGATTAAGTACATACAATATTTTATTATATATTCCCCAATACTGTGTCTAAAAACACTGTATATTTTTTATAATAATCATATTAAAATTTGAGTGTGTAGGTATCTAATAGTACCCTTGAGGTTCCTTTTATTCAACCTTAAGCCTCTACATAAAATAAATCTAGAAAGGAATTAGCCCTTTATGTTAAAACAAATACCAGATTTAGTCTGGCGTACCGCATCTGTGCATGGACCAATTTAATTTAACAATGGTTTCAGTTCCCTGAGATGAAGTACCTACTCGTCTTCTGTGCCGTCACATTATACTTAACTAAATTATGATTGTACTATTGCTGGTGGTAGTAAAGAAGGTTTATTGTAGTCCAACTTGGTTACACAACTTATTTTTTTAATTAAACTGTCAAGAAACTTCTTAAATTGACAGATCATGCTGGGAAATATAACAAAAATTATATCAAGTTAAAATATTAATGATTTCTGCAAGTTCAGTCGTGTCTACGCATTCATTAATAGAAGCTTAAAGTCTACTTAAAGTAGACGAATTACGTTTACAATGTAAAAGGAATAATATATTTTTAAAAAAAAGGACAGAATCAAACAGTTATTACGTTGAACAAGTCAGTTAATAGATTTCTATTGAATATTTATATGAAATAAAATTTCATATTTAAGCCAATTATTATTGGAAAAGAAAAAACACAATGTATCAAATATATATATGTGGCCTATTTTAGTTACATTACCTCTTTTTGCAGTCTTAAATTGAAGATGAAGTACAAGTAACAGTGACGAAATTGTTTTAGTACAGCCACCAAATCAATATTAAGTACTATTACATAAAAATCGTTATATATTAATAATTCTTGTATTTCCCACTTAAATATGTATTATGCATCTTCCGAATTGAAAATCCAGAATATGTCAGGATTTATCGACTTGAGCAAATGTTGGAGCTGCAATCAGTTTTAGACGTATATCTGCCGTATTTCGGGCATGCTCTTATGACTCTAGGCTACATTCTAGAGCAATTTCAAAGTGTTGGCCCTCCTCTACCAAGTGCTATAGTTCTAATTGGACATCTCTGCGTACTCACAGATCCCAAGGCCCTATCTCCAGATCGACCGGCTGTACAAATAATAAATTTAATATTTTTAGCTGGTAATATTTTAATGTTTATTTACGACGTAATCATATCCTTACAGGTGTCGTCAACCAATGCTGAGAATACACAATAAAGATCAAATAACTAAATTATGTTTTATTTTCAAATATACATTTAATAGAATCCGAGGCCGGTCGTGGCGCAGCGGCACGAGGTGTGACTGTAAAACCGACTGGTTGTGGGTTCGATCCCCACTCGAGGAGATGAAATATTTACTTAAATTTATATTTCCATTTCTTCGCTCTGGTGTCGAGGTTAAGCGCGGCGTTGAGTTCTGCCACTCAACACGCAATGCCTCCAGAATTCGGCAGAAAGTGGGGAACGGAGTGTCTTAACACTAGGTTCCCTCTGCCTACCCTGCTGTGTGCGGGATACAGCGTGAAGCTGATTTAATTTAATTTTTAATTTTTAGAATAGAATTCACATTCATTTTCATTTACAAAATTGAATTAGACGCTGAGGAAAAAGTCAAAAATATAATTATAACATTTTTAAATTCACTGTTAAATAAATTTCATAAATTAATAATAATTTAAGAGAAGGGCAAGTGTAAGATAATTTTAATTGACTACGTGATGACGTTGTTGGCGAAACAAAATTTAATTTAATCTACTTAAAGTTAAGAAAATGGCAGAATGTAATTACTTTTAGGAGTATATGTTATCTAGTCCTAGTTCTCAATTTAAAATGTATCTATTATATCTCTATTATATATGTACATTGTAGATACCTAATTATATATGTAGTATTGTTAATTTGAGGCCAGTTGTGGCGCAAGGGCGCAACCGTGGGAATGTTGTTGCAACACGACAGGTTCTTGGTTCGATTCCCACTCGAGGAAATGAAATATTTGAAATTTTCATTGTCTCGCTCTGGTAACGGAAAGCGCTGCGTCAAGTTCCGCCACTCAAAGCGCAATGCCTCCAGAATTCGGCTGAATGTGAGGAACGGAAGTGCCTAAGATGGAATGGAGATGGGAACGGAGGGTCTCAGCACTAGGTTCCACGGTCCCTCCACGGTATCCTGCCATGTGCGGAATACAGCGTGAAGCAAAAAAGATGTTAACGTTATTGTGACCTGCTTATAGTAGGGTAACCTGGTCTATGAGTACGCAAGCGATAAGAGTACGCTACCCAAAATGCAGTGAAGTTGTTTACGATGCGCGTCTAATCTCAGTGGTAATAGGATCCAAGCGACGTAAGGAAGTGTTGTGCGAAAAAAAAATCAAATTCGGAGGAAAACATAGAAATTACGTATGTTTTTAGATTTTTACTCAAAATATTAAATGTTTTTACCATTTTAAAAGTGTTATTGAGACAAAAATGCAATTATTTAGAACAATCGAAGTTAACTGTGAAGTATTCAAAGGCAATGCCTAAAACATAAGGCCAGAATAATTGCGGTTATCGCTAAGAGATGCCGATAAACTTCGCTTGTTTACGATTTGGCTAGAATGTGTATAAGTACTCAGTTGTGCATTTTATAAGAGTACGCGCGTACTCTTATAAGATGCACAACTTGAAAGAAAAACTGAAAGAAGTCTTTGTGCTCCGGAACAGTGGTTCGAAGCTAAGAAGCGCGTTGAGGCAGGCGAACCAAAGAGGGCAGTTGCCAAATCATTGGGGATGCATGAAGCCACTTTGCGGAAGAACCTGAAAAGATCATCTCCAGCTTTAAGCTTGGGCAGGTATTCTAAAACCTTTTCCAGTGAGATGGAAATAGACCTGTGCAATTATATAAAAAAGTAGATGTTTTATGGATTGACCACCAAAACAATACGAGGAGTTACTTATGACTTCGCTGAGAAGAATGGATTGGTATATCCTTTTAACAAAGAAAAGAAAATGGCTGGTATGTAGTGGCTTCGTCCTGATTTGTCGTTACATGCTCCAACTTCCACTAGCATCGTGCAATAGGATTTAACTTACTCGTACACTTGCTTGTCTTCAAATTCAAAACGTTAAATCGCCTCTTGTCACTCTTGAAGATGTAGCCCCCCTACCACGAGATGAATTTTTGTCACAATCTCACCACAAAAGAGCTAAGTCGGATATTTTGAGTGGATCTCCATATAGACTGGTTCTCTAGGAAGCATCAAAGCTTTCTTCAAAGAAAGCACCAAAAATGGATTCAAAGAAAATGCCTAAAAAGAAGGTTTGGAGATGGCCATCATGTACTGAAATGTACGTGGACCCCCCCCCCCCCCGCAGAGGACTGGATAGAATGTATGAAATGCTCCGAATGGTAGCTTGCACAATGTATGAGAGCTTAGGACATTTTATTTGCCGGCTCTGCGAGGAACCATAAGTTAATCGATGATCCGCGTACTCTTATCAACCTAGAAGCGTACTCTTACACAATAATATATGTTAGAGAACGCAATTCCCACTTGTGATTATTTTTGTTATCCTGAGAGTTTAAAAGTATTTTTGTTATTTTTTCTATTTTTTTATGTTATATGATTAGATTGTACACGCAATAAATGACTAGTTGATTTTTTTCATTTCATTTTGTTTCTTTTAGAATATTTTAAACCTTAAGTGAGTACTGCTAGACCAGGTTACCCTATGCCTCGTATCTATTTATCCGACATAAATGCAATAGGTTAACAATCGTTCATTTAAGAAAATTTACAAATATGGTAATATAAATATACGCGATGGCTATGAGTTGTAATTTCACGCTGTATCTCGTACACAGCAGGGTAGGCAGAGGGAACCTAGTGTTAAGACATTCCGTTCTGCCGACATTCTGCCGAATTCTGGAGGCATTGCGTGTTGAGTGGCAGAACTCAAGGCCGCGATTTGCCTCGAGACCAGAGCGAGGAAATGGAAATATAAATTTAAGTAAATATTTCACCTCCTCGAGTGGGGATCGAACCCACAACCAGTCGGTTTTACAATCACACTTTGTGCCGCTGCGCCACGACTTGCCTCAATCCATATTTTTTTTTTTAGTTTTAATTTCAATCCACAAAATTATTGGCTTACCTACAAGACGTTCACCCAACCGCATATTGGTATTAGACTACTTCTATATATATAGGATAGGAAAGCTGATGCTGGGTGTTGCTATTACCTGTTGAATTATATTTTCAATTTGATATTTAATTACGTGAAATGTTGTTCTTAAAATGTTCTGATTGTTAAATTAAATTACCAATACATATAAAAGGTAGCACAAAAGTAATTATGTATATTTTTTATGCTCAATAAACATATAACATTTATAATTATTAAAAAAACTGAAATCAGCAGAGTAGCCAAAGGGAACTCAATGTTAAGACACTCCGTTTCCCACGTTCTGCTGAATTCTGAAGGCATTTCGTGTCAAGTGGCGGAACTCCGCGTTTTGCCTCGACACCAGAGCGAAGAAATGAAGATATAAATGTAAATAAATATTTTATCTTCTCGAGTGGGGATCGAAGGATCGAACCCACAACCAGTAGATTTTACAGTCACATTTTGTGCCCTTGCGCCACGACTGGCCTCATATAAACTAACTATAATATATAACGTCTGTTTTCCGATTTTAACATTTTGTCACACTTTAATATTAAGCAAAGAGGGCTCGTGTCAATGAGGGTCATCCATCACCAACGAGAGCGCGCAATCAAGAGTACCTACAAAGGAAATATAATTTATAGAATACTTTCTACAATCTTTAGATGATATAAATGTTTTAATTTGCTTTGAGGATTTAAAATAATCTCATTATTAAAAATTATAAATTATGTTATTTAAAAAAAACTGTTATAAATATTTACTATCGTCTTAAATTGTCAAATTGTTTTATTTTAAAATATTTTTTAATTAAATAAATTATATATGTATGTATGTATGTACGTTCTATTTATACATTGATATTTAACAACATTAATTTTTAACGGTTGTTAAATATAGGTTAAATAAATATTGCGTTAGAAAAAATAGAGATTTGTAGAAGTTGTACGTTATTGTGTCAAATATATAAATTACAAAATCTCAAGTTGTTTACTATATTCTGTAGTCATGTCACGAATGGCTTAGGCTATGGCTGAGCTTCGGACTTGTTTGGCTCTACCAGAGCTCCATCTTAAATGGATCTTACATACAGTATTACAATGGCGTAGACATAACTCACGTTATTTGTGAAAATATAACAAAAATTATAAATATCTGATCAAAACAAATTCCACTTCTTGAGACATTTCAAGCAGAAGGCCCCTAATGGAAGTTTTGGTAGTTTCTTAGTAGGATTGAAAGGCAAGTCGCTATCACTGTCGACGTTACTTTTAGTTAGTAGCGCATTACGTACCTACTGTTAATAAAGTCATAGTATTTTGGTGCTATATATATTTTTAAAGGGGCGTGAAGCTATCACGTATTTCCTACGTACAGCAGGATAGCAGAGAGTTAAGACACTGCTTTTTCCTTTAAATAAAAGCTTTATCTATTCATTATTGTCTTTAAATATTTATAAGTTTAATATTACATAAAATCAATAAAGATTTCAATTTTTTTAAAAATAGATCAGACGAGTTATTTAAATATTTATATAACCACAAGCAATAAACACATAAAAGCGCAGTTAAATCTTCTTTTCTTCTTTTATAAACTCAGAAACATTTTTTTTAACATTAATTTATGGTTGTCATTGTTACAATACAAGTATAAAGAAAAATCTTTTATAGCGATTTATTGTGTCTAACCGTTTACTTTTTTCAAACATTAGAGTTTGCTTCATTAAACAGGTGATTTTGTGAATCTAAAATCTTAAAGTAAAATTCATCCATTTCAATGTCTATTTCAGAGTGATAAATTGACCTTTCATAATTTAAATGATTTTTAAACATTACACTCCCCTGATCTGAAACTTTTCTCATTCGTTGGATCTTTATATCCAAGATTTTTACTTTCATTTTTTGCGATAAAATTTTACGTGGCGAACGAATTTTGCGTATAATGTACTCTAATGCGTTGTTTGTAATTTTCTGTATCGCGCTAATGTTGCCCACTCAAGTTTTTCTAACCGACTGCAAAGGGAATGCTAATGTATGTAATATTTCATACTTTTACGTGCTCCGTATTGTTTTTATAATTTAAGACAAATTATGTAATTTAAAATAAAATAGTATCATAGTTAATAGTCACTTTTAGTGTTAATTTTTAATTGTTAGTGTTAAAACCGTCGTGGCGCAGAGGCCCATGCATGTGCGCGACGCGGCGGTTGTGGGTTCGATTCCCACTAGAGGAAATAAATTATGATTTATTAATATTTTCATTTTTTCACTTTTAACAAGCCAAAGCTCCGCGTTGAGTGCCGTCACTCAACCCACAATGCTTCGAAAATTCAGCGCATAATGAGGAACGGATTGTCTTAGCATTAGGTACCCACAGCCTATCCTGGTATATGCGGGATACAGCATGAATCAAAAAAAAACAATAAATTATTTTAAATTAAATGTCTTTCAAGCGTTTGAAATTCAATCAATATTACTCCAACTTGCCAATTGGAAATGTTCTCAAATCGCTACGTATTCCTTCACTCCAATAGCTGAGAATAATCAATTCAAACGAAGAAGTCGCAATCATGTTTCGTTTCAATTACAATCTATTTCACTCGCTAACACAACTATCTATCTATCCCGCGCACAGCAGGGTAGGGAGAGGGAACTTAGTGTTAAAACACTCCGTTTCCCACTTTCCTCCGAATTCTGGAGGCATTGCGAGTTGAGTGACTGAACTCAACGCCGCGCTTTACCTCGATGCCAGAGCAAAGAAATGGAAATATAAATTTAAGTAAATATTTAATCTCCTCGAGTGGGAACCGAACCCACAACCAATCGGTCTTACAGTCACACTTCGTGCCGCTGCGCCACGACTGGCCTCAACTATCTGTACAACGTGACTAAATCAAATCGAAGGACTGACTGACTTCACTAGTAGTTGAAGCATTTCACTTCAAGCAATAAGTACAAGAAAGTAATGATATATAAGTTGGAAATGTTAGGAGCTTTCAAGTATCAACTTATTGTGAACTATCTCGTCCTTGTAATATATATTAATCTTTATTTTTCATTTCCCGAGAATATCTTTTCCGTAGCTTTTTAAAATAACGAATTTACAATAAAGCTTAAGCACAATAAATACATTATGCAGATATTTAATAAGAACCAACTTGGAAGCTTTCTAAAAAAGTAGGTATACGGTGAGTAGTATTCAAATACAATTGAAATCATATATTGAAACACTACCTTATGTGACCTTAATTTCCATAAACCAAAATAAATAAGGGTGGCAGTGTGCTCTACCATGTCATTTTGTATGGTAAAGTCGAACAGCTGGTTTTATGTTGAAAGTTTTCTTGACAACATGGTTTAATTTTAGTATGTTTATTTACAATTCCAAAAGTATTCAACGAATTAAACATTTACAGCACAACTATTGGATATTAATAATTATAAAACATATAATACAGATAATTATCAAACTTGAATATTATATAAAACAGTCAATATTTTTTATTTCACAATTTCTAGCGTACAAAGCATTAAAATGTAAGATAAAATTTTAATTACATATTTTTATTCTATGTCTGATATGACTAACAAACAGTTGATCGATCCGTGTCTTTGTGGTACACATTATAATATATATCAACCACAAAATATATTTTTATTAAAATACAATTATACCACAGGATTCAAAGAGCAAACGCAAAAGGAGCAATTTATTTGACATCCAAAAATGGAACATTTCCAATATTGCTGACGTCTTTTAAGCCCCATGACAGCACTACAACAAGAGACACTCCAAGCATTTTATCTGTAACCGCTAAAAATCTGTCAAGAGACAATACAGATGGATACTGGGATGAAACCTCTGACGCGTTGTTTTCAAGCTTCGTCAACGATACTTACGACGAAAGTGAGTCAAATGTGTGGAAATCAAAACGAAGCATAAATGACGCTGTGTCGAAAAACATCACACTAGTCCTTGAAAACCTTTTGAAGAATTATGAAAATTCACAGCTACCTACGCATGGGAAAGGTTAAATGTTATATAATAATTTTTAAAAAATCTACTTCACGCTGTATCCCTTATATAGTAGAGAGCTTAATGTTAAGACACTCCGTTTCCCACTTTGCACCGATTTCTTGGTGGCATTGCGTGTTGAGTGACGATATTCACCGCCGAGCTTTGCCTCGACACCAGTCTCGAGTGGGAATCGAACCCACAACCTGTTGCGTTTACAGTCACACTATGTACTCCTGCGCCACGACCGGCCTCTAATATGAGGATAATAATATTAATAATAATAATAATTCTAAGTATGTGTTTATTTATATAATTTTCCTGCAGGATATCCAACTGTTGTACAAACTAATATTCTAATAAGAAGTATGGGACCTGTTTCAGAATTAGATATGGTAAGAGCAAAAATTTATTGCTTTTTAAGGATAACTAAACAAAAAATTTGTATATATATATANATATATATATATATATATATATATATATATATATATATATATATATATATATATATATATATATATATATATATATATATATATATATATATATATATATATATATATATATATATATATATATATATATATATATATATATATATATATATATATATATATATATATATATATATATATATATATATATATATATATATATATATATATATATATATATATATATATATATATATATATATATATATATATATATATATATATATATATATATATATATATATATATATATATATATATATATATATATATATATATATATATATATATATATATATATATATATATATATATATATATATATATATATATATATATATATATATATATATATATATATATATATATATATATATATATATATATATATATATATATATATATATATATATATATATATATATATATATATATATATATATATATATATATATATATATATATATATATATATATATATATATATATATATATATATATATATATATATATATATATATATATATATATATATATATATATATATATATATATATATATATATATATATTCATTTTCTCTTTTTAGGATTATTCAATGGACTGCTATTTTAGGCAATATTGGAGAGACACACGTTTGTCCTTCCTAGGTCCCATCCGTTCACTATCACTGTCTATCAAAATGTTAGAAAGGATATGGCGACCGGATACTTACTTTTATAACGGGAAGCATTCTTATGTTCATACAATCACAGTGCCTAATAAATTATTAAGGATCAGTCAACATGGTGATATTCTTTATTCTATGAGGTACGTACAGTTTATAATTTATAATATTACGAAAAAAATCTAGTGAAGCATAAATATAAAATTATTTTAAAATTGATAAACATAAATCATAATTTTTATATAAAAAAATAAATTTTAAACATTAAACGTAATTTAGAGGCCGGTCGTGGCGCAGCGGCACGAGGTGTGACACACTCGCGTGAAACCGACTGGTTGTGGGCTCGATTCCCACTCGAGGAGATGAAATATTTACTTAAATTTATATTTCCATTTCTTCGCTCTGGTGTCGAGGTTAAGCGCGGCGTTGAGTTCTGCCACTCAACACGCAATGCGTCCAGAATTCGGCAGAAAGTGGGAAACGGGAGAGACTTAACACTAGGTTCCCTCTGCCTACCCTGCTGTGTGCGGGATACAGCGTGAAGCTGATTTATTAATTTATTTATTTATTTAAACGTAATTTAAATATCTACATCGTCAGCACAAGATAGGTCTATTGATTATTTTCGTCGATAGAAATATTAAAATAAATGATACCTCACACGAAAATATAATTAATTTTTAGTCGCTAAAAACAACGTTCATTTTAATTGGCAGTGTGAAAAATGTTAGCGCTCCGGTTGCCGACCGATGTAATCATGAAATTGCTTTATTTAGGAATTCCAAGGGAAAATCTCGTTTGGGTGTTATATTTAACAACGGTTATTACTAATTATACTTTAGTCTGTTCAAAAGAATGGGTATTCTCTATCGAAATATGATCAAAATGTTATAATGAATTTATCACAACTTTTTGGATGCATATTTATTCAAAATAGCAATCATATTTTAGATTAACGATTAAAGCAAAATGTCCTATGGAGCTCCGAAATTTTCCAATGGATCGCCAGTCGTGTCCGCTCATCCTCGGCAGCTGTAAGTATTCAAGGATTTCACAGAATGTGCCGCACTCGCGTTCACGAAAAACTGACGGCCGTAAGAAGTTATCAGAGCATGCCAAATCGGCTTACAATACATTCAAAAGCCTGTACTCCTATATTTTTTTATAGGTAAACATGTCGATGTGTTTATGTGGATATATTTATAGTCACATACATATGTATACATTCCTGATGAGGCCAGTCGTGGTGCAGGGGTTGTGTCGCAAGCGTGTGGCTGTAAACGTGATAAGTTGTGGGTTCAATTCCCACTCGAGGAAATCTAATATGTAATATTTTTATTCCTTGGCTCTGGTCTTTTGCCTCTAGCAAAGCGCGGCGTTGCGTTCCGCCGCTTAACACATATTGCCCCGAGGAATCGACAAAAATTAGAAACAGAATTTTTTCCTTAACATAACTATGCCTACCCTGCCGTGTTCGGGATAGAGCGCAAAGCTAAAAATAAACGTATATACTATTTTATCACTGTTGGAATATTATGTTATTCAAAAACACCGTGACATTTGTCATTAATAGAAAGGATCATAGAATTAAATTTATTTATTATATAGTAAAATATTTAGCTTGTTTCATAAAACTTATTTATTTCTTACCTTCGAGATATTAATTCGAGATATTAATTCAATCGAGATATTAATTCAATTACCTTAATCGAGATATTAATTCAATAGGTAACTTATGGATCAATTTTTTATAGTGGATGAATTAATACATACCTTAACTAATACATAGGGATATATAGATTTAACTGATATTTTTTCATATTTGTACAGATGCGTACTCCAACCAACAGTTGGTATACCAATGGCAGAACTCTCAAAGCGTGAACTTCGTTCCAGGCATGACTTTGTCGCAGTTTGACCTTATAAGCTTTCCATACAGAAACTTCACATTCACTAGAAGAGAAGGTAAGATGTATATATGTCAATGGGTTACTTTGTTTTTGTTCAAAGGTCACCTTGTTTATTGTTGTTGTAAATAATACCTCTTCAAAATTTAACAGCTAACTCTGACTAAAAATCTTGTATTTTTTTAACAATCTTCTTGATAATTAATGAATCCATAATAGAAATGAGGTTAAAGAAGGAAAACATATTCTCATTATCTGCTAAGTCGTGATAAGATATAAAATATTACTCTGTCAATGAACATCAATTTACCAATATTGTATTCGTACATGAGTTACATATAAATATATCCGAGATAAAGGAAGTGAAAGAACTCATCAAACAAATAGGAAATAATTGAGGCCTTAATGCCTCTGTGATTGGTTTGCGGTCGATAAATATAAGAAAATAGAAAGAAATTACTTTGACTCTTTGTATATGAATATCTATATAATGCAAATATAAATATAATGCAATATTATAGGTAGAAGAAATAAAAATATTAAATATGGGGAGATTGAAAATGTGCTAACGCTATCAATATCGTAGGTAGGCAAGCACTCGTTGGCAGCCTCTCATAACAGCCTTCAGCCCACTAATCGCGGCCCTGGCTAGCAGGCTTTATCCGCTTAACGCTTAATGTGATTCCACACTTCGATTGAGATATGCAAAAATTGAGCCAAATAAATCCGTTTACAAAATACGGATTCTAAAATTCTTGATATGCACATTTTTACCTCAGTTCACAGAATGTTATAACACGATTTCAATATTTCAAATGCAACGTGGAAAACTAGAACAAACCAAAAGCCAAAATAACATTTTGTTTTGATGTTATTTAAAATGCAAAATATTTTTGAGTGTCACGGTGCATGGGCACAAGGGTGTGACTGTAACGCGAGTGCTATGGGTTCGATTCCAACTCGAGAAAATTAATATTTCCATTTCTTCGTTCTGACACCAAGCCCGGCGTTAAGTTTCGCCAATCAACCGCAATGCCTCGAAAAAATCGGGGAAAAGTGGCGAACGGAGTGTCTTAACACTAGGATTTAACATTCATTTTTTTGTATGTACTATAAAATTACATCATAAGTAAAAATAAAGATTCTTTAGTCAATAGACTCGCTGATGTAATATTTCGTACTTGTGACACATTAACGCTCCACCTAAATTGCCTTCCGAAAAGACTCTTCATATAGGTACTTTCCTTTACAAATATGATTTCAGTTTTCTTCATTTTAAAAGCATGTTCCCTACATCATCTGTAGCGCCACGAAAGCACCTACTGTATAGATACAAGTCGGCTCACTCACTTCAAAGAGCTTTACAATTTTAAGAAAATATTTTAAATAAATAAAGAAGTATTTTTCTTTTTAATTCTTAATTGTGCGTAATAATATATGAATGGATTGTAAAGGAAAACTACATCAAAATCTGTTGCGCTATTTGACAAAATTTAAGCGCACGTCGCATCGTATAGTTTGGAAAAGATTTTGTTTTATATTATTTGGCAAAAATATAAGGAAAAAGACAATGTAAATACCATCTAATAAATATATCTCTGAATATTTTTTGTTGGCCAAGCAAAGGCTACAAATATTTTTTTATAAGAAATTCCATAAATACATTAAAATTATTGATATATAGATAGAATATAATTATATATTTAGTATTAGTTTGATTATTTTATTAGGCTTACGTAAAGTGTTATATTTATTTCCTTATTTAGGGGACTTCTCGGTGCTCCAAGTGTCGTTCAATCTTCAGCGGCACACAGGGTATTTTCTCATCCAAGTCTACGTGCCTTGTATTCTAATTGTGGTTCTTTCTTGGGTTTCCTTCTGGATCCATCGAGAGGTAGTTAACTATTATTATTTTTAATATATAAGTCAACAATATAATATTTTTTAGTATCTTCTTTATAAAAATTTTATAACGTATTTTCATAATTTGATGAAAAAGATTATTATGGACACAGGAATCGAAGGAGTCGGGTGGTCCGTGCCCACCCCAGAGTTATTAACAGCAGTTGAAAGTAACAACACACTTAACAACAAAAGTTGTTAAGGCTGAAATGAAAAAAACGTTACATATAATGATAATTACGATATCAAAATCACGTCCCCTCCCGAAAAATATTTTCCAGATATACCCATCACGATGGTTATACTCGTACATATTGACAATACAAAACTATTAAACGATTAATATTATACTAACCACTTAATAATTAGAATATTAGCTTAACATTTTTTTTAACTTCTCAAGGCAACGTCCGACCGCGTCGGTCTTGGCATTACAACAGTTTTAACTCTATCTACAATCAGCTTGGACTCGCGTACAGATCTACCGAAAGTGCGATACGCTACTGCTTTAGATTGGTTCCTGTTGATGAGCTTTTTCTATTGCATTGCTACTTTACTGGAATTTGCTGGAGTTCATTATTTTACTAAGGTAAATAATATAAGGTTTTTTTTACCATATGCGGTAACCCGCAAATAGCAGGATAGGCAGAAGGAGCCAAGTTTGCCTCGACACCGAAGACCGATACCGACATCTAAGAAATGAAAATATTAAATATTTCATTTCTTCGGTTGGAAATCAATCCTACAACCAGTAGCGTTTACAGTCACACGCTTGTGCCCCTGTGCCTCAACCAGCCTCTACATAACTTTTTATAATTTAGTATTGATTTGACGTTAACTAAATATACAGTTAAGTTTATTAAACATTCAGAGGTGCTAATCCGGTAAAAAATTGGATTCAAGGATATGGAATTTGAATATTATAATTTTGTTGTATGTATGTCTTAAACTTTTAATTGTCATTCTTTATGAATTTAATAAATTTTAAACAGGTTGGATCTGGGGAGATTGTGATCGACGATTCTGAATGGGAGGATTTGATTGAGGAAGTCGGGGGAGATGCTTTCGCTGCGCGTCAGCTCGCAGTCCGTAGGCGCAGTTCGGCCAGATCCGGAAACAATTTTGTAAATCTTATTGTCTTAGTAGATTTTTTTTTATACTTAGAATTGTTTTCTTTATTGTTTACAGGTTTTTATTGAACATTTTTTTTCGTGACAATTTAAAAATAGTCAAAAAATTAATTAAATCAGCTTCACGTTGTACCTTGCATACAGCAGGCTAGGCAGAAGGAACCTAGTGTTAAGACACTCTGTTTCCCACTTTGCACCGAATTCTGGAGGCATTGCTGTTGAGTGAAGAAATGAAAATTTAAATAAATATTTCATTTCCTCGAGTGGGGATCAAAACCACAACCAGTTCCATTTACAATCACAGCAAATTTATATTGCATGGTTTACCTAATGTTTTTTAGCCTCATGCTGTACCCGCACAAAGCATAGTGGGCAGAAGGGATCTGGGAACCTAGTACTTAGACACTCAGTTCTAAGACATTTCCCTTCTCTACTTTCCGCCGAATTCTTGAGGTATTGCGTGTTGCGCCACTCAACACGTCAATCGTAATGCCACAAGTAATCAACGACGCGCTTTGCCTTGTTACGAGAACGAGGAAATGAAAATATGTATTTCTTCATTCCTCCGTGTACGAACCTACAACCGTCGCGCTTACAGTCGCAGACTTGTGAACCTGCGCTACGACCTCTTTATTGATATAATGAATAATGGTTTAATGTTATTTTATTAAATAAATCATATTTTTTTATATTTTAATAAACTCTATAAAATAAATATTTTCCTTGTTACTATTCGTAACTTATTATCTTTTAAGTTATTTAACAAACAATAAGATATAAATTCAAGTGTAAAAGAAAACTTAAGTCTTTACTCATGCCAAGGCGTCGTTGGCTGAGGTTTAACAAAAGGTGGTTCATAATAATTACTCATAATATCATTTTTGGCGCCCCTAGCTATATTGATAAGTGACTAGCGACGCCAAAAATCAACAATATTCAACAATAATATGGTTTATATATGCTTATATTTAATTTTAGAACTTTTCTGCCGCCGCCGATGAACAAGACCACTCCGACGTGTCCCAGCCGGAGCAGGCGTCAGTCCGCCTGACCATGGAGCGCACGACGCAGACGGAGGTCCGCGTGCCCCGCTGGAGGCAGCTCCTCTATTGTCTTGCAGGAGACGATCAATATAGACGACAGAGGCAGAGGGAGGCTGGTAATTACTTTTTTTATATTTTCGTACATAAGCCTATATGTATGCTTTCTTATGATATAAATTGTAGAATTATTTTGTTTTTCACATTGAAATAGTCTGCGATATTTTCTTTATTTTATAATCATAATATTAATCATGATTATAAAATATTATTATTTATATATTTTATTTATGTATTTTATTTTATGGTTTCTAAATTAAGTAATCAATGAACTTATGTACCCTAAGAAGTCAATGAACTTATGTACCTAGACAAACACAAATGAGACTCAAAGTTTTGATAATTTTCATATACTATAAAAAACCGCAATTCATAAGAACATTATTATATTTTTATTTCTTCTTTCAATCTTCAAAATAACATAACTTTACAAAGAAAAATGCATAAAGACAAAATAGACAAAATGTCATAGATTTCTACCATATCATTTTCTTAAGATTATCCTCAAATGCATGTATGAGCGTAGGTCTAATATTAGTAATAGTTTTTAAATAACAATAATATAAGTATAAAATTTACCCATCGCCAGGTAATCGAGGCCACATCAACAGCGTGTCTCACATTGATAAAGCTGCTCGCATCCTGTTTCCGGCGTCCTTTGCGTTACTTAACCTATTTTACTGGATGGTTTATGCACTATCCAACGACGCGTTTGCTTGGAGTGATAATCCTATTAATACGCTTTCACATTAAGCTTATTACTTATAGTTTTTGACAGACTATGTTTATAGTCCCTATCTACCTAATGTATCTAAAAATCACATCAAATCAGCTTCACGCTGTATCACGCACACAGCAGGATAGACAGAGGGAACTTAATGTTAAGACACTTCGTTCCGGATTCTGGAGGCATTGCATCTTGAGTGGCGGAACTCAACGCCACGCTTTGCCTAAACTCCAGAGTGAAGAAATGAAAATAAAAATTTAATTAATATTTCATTTTCTCGAGTGGGGATTGAACCCACAACCAGTCGCGTTTACAGTCTCACTTTGTGCCCCTGCGCCGAGACCTAATGTACCTATTATATATTAATTGTTAGTTTATAGTTCACTATTCTGTTAGTTACTTAATTAAAGTTGTTAAATTAAAATTAAGTAAGTTGTACAATTTAAAATTAAAGTTAATGATTTTTTTAGTAATATAGTAATAATCCTAAACTGTTTCTTTAAATGTTAAATTATTTCTAAAGTTGTCATGTCAAATTACCCAACACGCATTTATCGCAAAGGAAAGAAATATAAGAAAAGTTGCATAATTCTTTTTTGTAGGTATTCATCACATATTTAGGTTCATCACATACTTAGGTTGAAACTTCAAAGCATCGATTGGTAATAAAGTTTCTGTCAATTTATAATATTATAACTATTTTTATTCATTTTTTCAGCTTCACATTGTATCCCGCATGTAGCACGGTAGTGTTAAGACGCTCCCTTCCCCACTTTCTGCCGAATTCTGGCAGCATTGCGTGTTGAGTGGCAGAACTCAACAACGCGCTTTACCTCGGCACCAGAGCAAAGAAATGAAAACATAAAAAAAATCATTATTAAAATAATAAACATTAAATAATATATCTGCCTACGTACCATATTAACGGTTAGCTGTTTCTTTATATGCTTAAAGGGATCCGTGTCCGTTTCTCTTCGTTTGAATTTCGGGATAATCCTTTCCGGTTTCTGATTCTTTAATTTAAATAAAATTATATGAATATTCCCACTTTAGGAAATGAAATATTTTATATTTTCATTTCTTCGCTCTGGTAACGAGGTAAAATCGCAGCGTTGAAATCCACCACTCAACACTCACTTTGTTTATGTATACACCAGTCACTTTGTTTATGTGGAAAATAGAATATTCGAATTGAGTAATACATAATTATCGTATTACACATAAGTATATAAAACGCATGTAAATTTAATGACATTTTTATTTGTTTTCTATTAATTTGGACTTTGTTATGATAGATTAAAACTCTAAATATATATTTTTAACTACTAAAGAACCTTAAGCCTTGCCTTAAGTACCTTATAGTTTTACTTTGTTAATATAGGATAAATAATTTATGGTTTGTTATTAAATAAAAAATACAGTGCTGTTAAACCTTTTCTGGTTTTATTATTTAAGCAAAGTTCATTTTTATAAATCTTATCCCTTACAAGTTTATGACGATAAGTATATTATGTATTCTTTATAAGAGCTTTTTTTTTAAATAATAATTTATTTTTAATAATAATTTATTTAAGCAAAAACAGAGCATTGTTATAATTAAGAAAGGAAATAAAATCACAATAGAGAAATAATATCTTTGTTTATTCACACATATTGTATTCATTTTAGTGTTTGGAAAATATAAAGTTTATACAATTGGAAATTATATAATTACATACAAAGTCATAGCAGTTCATAAAAATAGCACTACAGTCAGGAAGTAATAATATTTTAGAGTAGAACAGCTACCACATTAAATATATTGTAAAGAGAGCTAATTAAATACCTTTAGGTTACTTCAGTTTTGGTCCAACTATAATATTACTCCATATTTTTATATAGACTTAAGAACAATACGGTCAACGAGTAGTGACCGCCCTGAAGTTAAATGTACATAGCTGCACAGATTTGATTCTAAGAGGTTTTCTTATTTTTTATTATTTTCTTCCCGAGCGAACAACGTGCAAAAGTTCAAAAAGCCTAACATAAGCGGCCACGACTCGACGACATTACTGTAAACTTAATTATCTATCGAGCATTGGTAATTTTTGTTATGTTAGCTGAAGTTATGTCGCTTTAAATATTATATAAAGCTGAAATTAAATATATGAAACCACTTTATATGATGAATATAAGAATATCAAATACTTATTTAGAAAACGTATAAAAATTTGAACGTAGCGGGACTTGAACCCGTTCTCGAGAACGTATGGCTTAGTGGTCAGAGCGCCTGGTCGGGTTCCAGGAGGCGCGGGTTCAAGTCCCGCTACGTTCAAATTTTTATACGTTTTCTAAATAAGTATTTTTCTTTCCTAAGTGTGGAATAACACTTTAAAAATGTTTAAAAAAAGAATATCAAATTTTTATTTATTAATAAATGTGTAAATAATATCGTGATTTTTCTTATAATATCACTCCTTTATGTTTCGTTGATAAATCGATCATTTATACAGTGCATAGACAAAAAAATAATACAATTTTTCGACAAATTATAATAATTCTACACTACAATCATATACGAAAATTATTTTTAGAAAATGTATAAAATTTGAATATAGCGGGACTGGAAATCGTTATCGTTTGGAAGAGGAACGGGTTCGAGTCCTGCTAAAATTCTTATACATATTCTAAACACACAAGAATTACCAAAGCCCGAGATACCAATATGCTTTCACGCAAATCTATTAATAAAAGTATAGAAGCAATAACTACTTTCTCGATCTTATAATTCGGTAAAGGCGAAATAGTAGCTCGAAGAGTTTCCTTATATTGTATTAATATTTTATTTTATTTAGCACAAACAAGATATTCCAATGATTTAAATACAAGTGGAATGTATAGTAAGGCTTTTATCATAAGTCTGAAGATCTACGTAGATTCGTCAAAAAGTCGTCAATGAATTATTATTTAAAGAATTTTATTTATAATTTAAACAGTTTTTATTTAATAATAAACATTAGTATGGCAAATTTCTCGTCTTCGTGAATATATTCGTGGTATATTATTTATTAATTTAATGTAGATAGTTTATTCACTAAACTACAATCAGTTGTTAAGAGGATATTCGATATAAAACACTTGGTAATGTATAGATACAAAATTATTTTAATATATTTATAGTTATATATTATCTGTACGGTTTATTAAAATTACAGATAAATAATGGGGCAAATAAGTAAAACTAAGATCTACTAACATTATGTGATTTTCAATTAAATAAAATTGATTTAGCTACTTCCGCCATTTTATTTATATTAATATATTTTTTGAGTTAAATTAGTAGATCACCGCCTCATGTAAAATTTTTCCTATGTAAATAAATATTTTTTCTTAATTCTTCTATTAAGTCTTAGACAATAATTACCTAGTCTTAGTTTTTAGAATTCAAATTCTTGTTATTGTTTAGTATTGGGAAATAATTGGGTCCTTTATAGAGTTCAATAATTAATATACTGTCATAAAGTATTTACTTTCGGAAAAAATAATTTTAATAAAGGACCTCCATAATACGTAGTTTTGTATTGCATATAAAGTAGTTAAAACTTACAAATCATATAGAAACATGGGTTTACCATCATTTAAAGTTTACATATTACTTTTACGTAATACACTAAATATGCTTTTGCTTTAAATATATCATATAGTCAAAAATAATCCAAATTTAAATGAAAATAATTGTTTATATAATATTAGCATAAAAAACTTTCAGAGCATAAAATATTCGCTTACGTATATGTACATACATTCACATCTCAATACATGGTTCATTCATTCAAGTGAAAAACAACTTCATTCTATTAAATATTACCCATATTTGATTGAATTTTAATAATGTACAAAATAAAATAAATAACATGTTTTTTTTTAATCGTAACAGCCACGCAGATGTCGAAATGGCATATCATTTCTTATAGTACGAATAGACTACGACACTATACACGGTACACTCAGTGTTTACATCGAATGTTTCTGTATGAAGACGAGTGTCTCTAATTGCAAAATTTATTGTGACACAATAATTAGTGTCGCATCGGCCCCGCTGTATGATCATGTAGTGTCCAAGTGTCACACGCATAAATTGTTTTCTTATTATTATCTTGCATTCAACGCATTACAATATCACCAGTTTGCGTGTAACCATCTCGGACTCTTTTAACATTTTTTAAAGTGTCCCTACAGAGGTGCTAACAACATAAATAAGTTATAGCAAGCGTATAAAAATTACGACGTAGCTTGTTGAGAACGTATGACTCAGTGGTCAGAGCGCCTGGTCTGTTTCCAGGAGGCGCGGGTTCGAGTCCCGCTACGTTCAAAAATTTTTATACGTTTTCTAAATAAGTATCTTGGACACTATTTTCGTACACTTACAAATTGACACCACTCAGTCACAAAAAATCCGTTGAAGTGTATACAGTATATATACGTTAATGTCTGACATATACGACGAAATTTTTGTCATAGTCTATTCGTAGTATTATAAAAAGGCCATCAGTAAATGACGTCACACGTCTTGAAATGGTTTAACGAAGTGTCATATTGTGTGACAATTGATGAGGATTGGATCAAAATTTTGTGGTTTTTGACATATTCTCTTCATCATTTGACAATATTTGAAATATATAAGTATTTAAATAGAAAATTAAAATAAGTATGTGCTGTCAGAATAGGTAGGCGAGGTCTAACAAAAGTGACCAGTTGTGATAAGAATAGCGTCAGAAAAACGTGAACTTCGTTTGATATTATTTAAAAATGGCCGTATATACGTGTTAGTGTCTTGACACGATAGCATTAAAAAAACCAAATGGTTTTTTTTTAGATAAATATCTAAAAGACTACTTTTATTTAATATTGTTGCATACAGTTATACTAGTAATACATAATAATTATGTATAAAATTGTAAATAAATTTGCCATTTCACAATAAACAGTTGGACTGATACCAAACAAATTGCAGACTAGAATTCTGGTCACAGATAGACATTATTATGTACAGAAGATTTTAATAATTATATTATATATAATTTTGATATTTTCATTTAAGCAAAACTGCTTAGATTAAAATATAATAATTATTAAGCAAACGCTTAATTCCATACAGTGGCAAGGTGTTTAAAGTACAGTCATCAAGTCAACAGTTAGTCGTAGTTCATAATAACTACGATAAAGCTCAACAATAAATTATTATTATTATTTACGTACGAGTATTACTAACAAGCGGTTACGCCCAACACACAATAAATAGAATTACGTTTCATTTCTTACAATATACCAATACACTATTTAATGTATAAATATAAATAGTTAAATCACAGATTCTACTTTCTCCATATCTTTTCTACAAATCTTTCTTACCTACAACGAGGTAGACGTTCATGTCGTCTTTCCCCTTAACATATACGCTGCCACGCGGCTCAAAATCGTATTTGGCAGATAAAATGGGTATACAAGCCTCGCCCACCTGGATTCGTTTAACAACGCCCGTAGAATCCATTCTCGAGGCTATGTTCACAGCGTCACCCCAAATATCATAGTACAACTTAGTAGTCCCAATTACCCCGGCGGTGACATCACCGAAGTTGTAACCGATACGTAGAATAAAATCAAATTCAAGCAAATCCTGATTGAAATTATCGACCACTTTTTGCATTTCTAATGCAAAATCCATTAACTGGTAAAGATGGTCGTATGTTCCGCGCGAGGAATGTCTCAAGTCTGGATTTAAGCCGCTAGCCGCCATAAAAGTGCTGCCTATTGTTTTAATCTTCTCAACGTGTTGAAATTCCGGCTTTTCCAACAGTTCATCAAAATCAGCTATCAGCTCATTGAGCACTCGCAAATACTCTTTACCTTTCAAATATGACTCGTCGTACATTTCGTTAAAATTGACTATACTTGCAAATATAATGGCAACGTCTTTGTGGTTTTCTGAATATTTCGCTGTATTTTTCAACTGATCGGCAACGTGGCGTGGTATAATGTTGTGCAGTAGCCAATCAGCTTGGTTTCTCATGTTTTGTACTCTTTGCTTATCACGATTTGCGACGACGTTGCTATAAAAACTCAATCTGTAGCTTATTTCGAATTCTCTATTAAGAAACCACACTAGTATAAGAAGTAAAGCGACGTCTAAATACAATTCGTTCAGATGCATCTTGTGGTGTACACCTTGGAACTTTCCTGTACTATTATTTATAAAATCTTCAGAAGTATCGTTAACCATATCAAATAAGGATATATTTTGAGCAAGTACTTGTGGGTTTAATGTAATATGGCGAGATAGCAACTGAGCATTGGCTTCGTGACATCCGAAAACAGCAAAAAATAAGAATAAGCCAGCGTAGATAGTAACTAAAGAGTTCTTCACCAGCCAACTCATTTGAGTGAAATTACAAAAATGGACAATGCTTACATATAAAAGATACACGTATAAAGATTGATCGCCCCTTAGAATTGTCATAGTTGTGTTTTGGCAAGAAAAGTTTATAAGTATAGCTAGTATAGGTAAACTAATTAACAAGCTGCCGGAGAAGTGCCAGGGATACCAATCGGACAGTTTTCTAAATATCTTAACCGACTTCCTCATGGTGTCCGTCAGTTCGTGGGGATCGTGTTTCGCCTTCCATTTCAAATAATGTCTATAAATACATAAAGACATAGCGAGGACCTCGATGAAGATAAAAAATACAAACCAACCTATCGTATATCGCCATTCGTTATACAAAATTAATATCGATGCAGAAACAGCCAAAAATATGATGGCCGATACGAGAATATCTAACGCTGTGTTGAAACGCGACGTAGTTAGAGTAGGAGGGAAGTCTTCACAATCATCACTTCTATGCGCCTTGTCTCTATAGTGTTGCTCCATTTCCTTTATTTTAAAAAACAACGTAAACCTATTCAATGGCGGCTGCACGAAATAATTCACACCCGATCTAGCATTGTCTTGAACGCACCGTATTAACTGAAGATCAGATTGCTTTCTTAATTTTTGCAGGGATTGAACCTGTTCCTCATTCAGTGGGGGAGGTAACCTACTTCTAGAAGGTATTTCATTGACAGAAGACTGACTCGACGTATAATAACCGGAGACTCGGTGTTGCATCATATCCGCTTGAGACGTTGCTAATGCATGGTTGAGAGCGAATATCTGAAATTAAATATGTAATGTTATACAAAATAACTGACTTTGATGCTGTTTACGTAAATATAAACTATTTTGATTGAAAACATTTTTACGATGTAATATGGCTCGTTTCTTGTTTGAAATATTTCAAAAGGCGTATAGCATCCGGATGTTTTACGCGCAAATGAAAGTAATAACTCGTTTGAAGGAACCGCCTTCATATATTTTTGACATATCAAAAAAATCTTTAGTTAAACATGCATTTATATATTATTTGACTTTGATAGATGAAACATTGTAGAAATGGGAGAATTCACTTAGCAACAATAATTAGACTTGTATTATATACTATATCATAAATAAGCAATAATAAATTCTATTTAACTATGGGCATTTCCCGAATCCTGCAAGGAAGGCTAAAACTAGTGATATTCCAACTTCTAACGGCGGCGGAATCCAACGCACATTATCTAAACTAAACAAACCAATGAAAACTTTATAACTAAACTTTATAATATCGAATTTATAACTTTAAGTATCTATTTATTTATATCCTTTTATCACGTAAACAGCTTTAATTATTTTTCGATATTTTAAATATAATTAAAATCAGAAATAAAATATACACTTATTCATACTTCTGTACTGAAGACTTTTAAATTATTGTTCACTCTAAATCACGGTAAACTGTAATGTAAAAATTGAATTATTTCTGTACTTTTAATAATAAATATTTTCCATATACAACTATTTAACAAAAATCGTGGTCTTGTATAAACGATAATATACAAAAGTGTAAAACACAAGTGCTCAGATAATAATATGCTACTGAAGTACCAAATGAACAATTGAAATTGAAGTTCGAAAATAATAATAATTCCATATATAATAACAAATAGAATACTAATAATTAAAATAAAGAAAAAAGATTTCGAGATTTTTCATTTTATGCATTTACCGTTTTTAGATAAATATTTATAACTTATCACTCCACTCTCTGTAAGACAAATTCTGGTATTTGATAGAAATGTAGAAAGTACAAAATGCAAGATCAGTGTAAATGCGAAGATATACTCGTAGAACAAGTGAATGAAGTGCTATATTTGGGAAGTGTGTTATGAAGTCGACATGGAATACGCCTTTCCACATCAAAATAGATGTGGAAAGGCGTATTGATTCCAATAACATTATTAGCCCTTATTTTTTTTATTTTTTAAAGTGCTATTCCACACTTAGGAAAGAAAAATATTTATTTAGATTTAGTTTTCTAAATAAGAATTATTAGCCCTAGTAATAAAACGCAAAACATAAAAAAAGAAAAATACTCCGCTTCATTACATACATTACCGAACTTTACACTCTTTTTTAGCTTTACGCTGTAATTCGCACATAGCAGAATAGGCAGAGGATCAGCTTCACGCTATATCCCGCACAGAGCAGGGTAGGCAGAGGGAACCTAGTGTAAGACATTCCGTCCCCCACTTTCTGCCGAATTCTGAAGACATTGCGTGTTAAGTGGCAGAACTCAACGCCGCGCTTTGTCTCGACGATATTTCATCTCATCGAGTGGGGATCGAACCCACAACCAGTCGATTTTACAGTCACACTTTGTGCTGCTGCGCCACGACTGGCAGAGGAAAGTATCTGGAAATCTAGTTTTAAGCCAACAGAATCGAACCCGCAACCGTCGCGTTTACAGTCGCACACTTGTGCCCCTGCGCCACGAAGGCCACAAAATATAAATAGCATTTTTTGAGATAAAACGTAAATAAAGCCAGAAAACAAACCTGTTGTTGTATACTAGATCTTCTGCTAGTACTTCTTATGCCGGAGTCCTTGCGACTGTTGACCGAGGGGCAGAGGCTGATGACGTCGTCGTGGGGGCGCGGCGACGGCAGCGGGAGGTTCAACTTGCGATCCTTTGGCCGAATTAACTCTTGGGTGGTGAGTGTTGAGCTACGAGCTCTACATACTGGCACCTGTAGCAAGATGATCAAATTTTGTAGCTTCACACTTTTTCCCACATTTTCCCAGCAAGATAGGCAAACCAAACTTCTAGGGTTAAAATCCGTTTTCTCAGATATAGGTAATACATCTAATAAACAGAAAGTCATTAATATAATATTCGAAATATAATTATTCGATACTACTTTAATATTGTAATGTTCGTAAGCTTAACATCTTATCTCTATATATAATAAGACAGTAAAAATATTTTGTCTGTACATTTACGCCCAGTATTAATAACCTATCTCCAACGTCAATCTTAGATTGTTTCATACATCTATCCAATCTCTAGATTGGATAGATGTATGAAACAATCTAAGATTGACGTTGGAGATAGGTTATTAATACTGGGCGTTAGAAGCTTGAGTTTTTCTGCGCTTCAACAAATATTTGGTATTAATTTCAGCTTGAAANGGTTGGTTCGTTCATATAATATATGTAACTAATTTAAAAACTGTACAGGAGTTAATATGCAATTAATACAGTTATTTTACAAAGAATATTATGAATCCTACAACCTAAATTAAATTATTCACTGACATCAGCACATTTAACAGAGTTTTAGAATTATGATGAGACGTATATTATATAGGTAAAAAGAACATAAAGTTACAAAAATATATACGTGTAATACATAATTAGCTTTATGTATATTTTATAAATATCAAATATCAACAATGGTCGTATTTTTTTATTTAAAACAATCAAAAATTCTTTGACGATAATGTCGTAAAAAAATCATATTAGAAGTCATTATAGTTGTCAATCAATTCTGCTTATTAAATCAATATTCATGTATTTTAAGCGGGCGAAGCCGTGGGCGAGCCGCTAGTCTATTATATATAAAACTCTAATCGAAATAGAAGTGCAAATTCGTAGAAAATAATTGTATTACTTATGTTACGTTATTTTTTTCAAATTCCCATTGCATCACGCGTATAGCACAGTAAGCTAAGGCAACCTAGTGTCAATATGCTTCAGTCTTCACTTTCCGCCCCAATTTCGATAGACATTCCATATTAAGTGACGGAAGCGAAAATTAACGCTGCGCTTATGTTGCCAGAACGGAGAAATGAGAATAATTCATTCACTCGAGTGGGGATCGAACCCATAACCATTTTGTTTAAAGTCAAGTACTATCGCAAATCGCCACTGTGACCTAAATTATTATTTGTAGCACAATTTTAAAATATAGTGCTTTTTAAATGTAGACATCGACTGCGTATGTTATGATTTATATAATAACAAAAATAAATAACTGTGCAGACGTAAACAGGTTATGAAGATTAGAGATTGATCTACGAGCACTACTTGGTGAGAGATCCGATATCGGCATTACTGAGCGTTAATATTAGAATTTGCTGGTGTTTCGCAACATATTGAAACTACTATGAAATACAATTTAGACTAAAATTTTTAGTTAGAATGATCTACGTACCTTGTTCTTGTGCTTGTACTAATAACTGCGTAGTGTTTAATACTAACCTCTATATTCGGCCTGCCATACTGAGATCTATAGCTGCTACTTCTAGCGAAAGGCGACATATTACTTCTAGATTGACTCAAATACGAGCGAATATCAATGATCTCTCTTTCAAAAGACACCATTTCTTGATTATTAGGAATATTTAGCTTACTACTACTTTGTAGAGGCCTGGACTTATTATCCTGAGATTCTATCACTATAGGCACTTGGTGGTAGCCGTTGTTCGATTGAACGGCATTCTCGCCTCGTTCCACAAAATGTATAGTTTTGTCGCTCAACTCTCGTTTTTTTATTTCATGTAAAGGTGTGTCCGAGTGCTTCCTTAAGAATTTAGGAACTTTCCAGTTTTTTAGTCTGTTAGTGTATTTACCGCAGCTACCTGGAATGCAAGTAGTTCACCTGTTACAGTATATTTAACATCAAATATCATAAAACAAAGAATTTTCTTCTTAACGTGGTCATATTTTATCTATGAGTTTATAAAATGATAGCCTGATTTCAATATATTTAGCACAAATGCCTACACAATTTTTAATATATACAAAAGCTACTTCATACCGTGTCACGAGGAGTTCACGCGATCAACACTATGGGCCATTAATTTTTTTATAGCTTTTTGTATATTAATGAGTAGGTAATGATATGTATCTTCTAATGATTAATAAAGACATCAATTTGTTTTCCGTTCTTCGAAAAAAAAAACGACTTCTTCAATTTCAACCGGATCCCATAATCAGAACTTAACCAAACATTCATCAAACTACCCCAAGAAGTAGAAATGTATTCTTTTCAATAAAGAAGAATTATCCCAATCGGTTGGCGGGATATTGAGCTATTAATCCATTGGTCGTGCACACATACATAATGCAAATTTGATACATAATGCAAATGGGACCACACGGGAAGCACTACCTTTCAGGTAAAAAAAAGAATTACCAAAATCCGTTCACCCAATCAAAAATTCTGAGGTAACAAACATAAAAAAATTGACGAATTTATAACATCCTCCTTTCATAGAAGTCAGTTGTAAAAGTAACATGGTGGGTGATCTAACGAATAGCAAAAAAATCTGTATTTTTAATAATAAAAAAGCATGGTACAGCAGCATACAAAAAAGCAGACGAAAAATTAAAATAAAAATTTAAAAGCCAAATAGACGTGAGTAGTTCACGTATTACATTATATACAAATTTTATAGGTGTAAATTATATTACGACACGCCATTAGAAAGTAGTCATAAATATATATAATATATTAAAAGAATTGTCGCTGCCATCAAAACTACTTGTCGTCTTATTCGTCTATCTTATTCGTCATAACTTCATAAGTTATGAGTGGGCAGATATTGTTTGAACAAACTGTTTATCGAACAATCACTTAGCACGCAAGTGTTACTGGAACTATAATGAATATGAATAATTTAGTTTAAGTACGAATAATTTTGACGCGCCGCTAATAGAGATGTGTGAAACATACATTTTGGAACAGATTTCGATATGTTATTTTAAACAATATGATAATAATTTTGAGGCCAGTCGTGGCGCAGCGGCACAATGTGTGTCTGTAAAACCGACTGATTGTGGGTTCGATCCCCACTCGAGGAGATGAAATATTTACTTAAATTTATATTTCCATTTCTTCGCTCTGGTGTTGAAGTGCGAAGCGCGGCGTTGAGTTCTGCCACTTAACACGCAATGCCTCCAGAATTCGGCAGACAGTGGGGAACGGAGTGTCTTTCACTAGGTTCTCTCTGCCTACCCTGCTGTGTGCGGGATACAGCGTGAAGCTGATTTATTGTATTTAATTTTATGATAATAATGTAAATGACGAAATATTGGCGTAACTGCGAAGTTTCTAATTGCACACGTGATGGTTGTGGATTCGACTCACAGTCCAGGAAATATATTAAAAAAAAAATACACAATTTTAAAATTTTTAAAATACTACAAAATGATTGTTTACCCTAGTAGAGGTTTGGTTTGACAAAGTGGGACTACAGATTCTAACATTCAACGTACCTTTCTCTAAAATGAACGGAAACGGAATAACGTGTACAATTTCTTAATCTCCTTCGATAAGTTATATAATATTTGTTACATATTTTTAGTTTTATTACCTAAATCATAATTTTATCAAAAGAAAATATTTGCGGCGTCGGATTGAGTTTTACAAATGAAAAAAATGATCTACATAAATGGTTATTTCTATAATAAAATATATTTTTATCATATATGTATATATAAAAGGAAATCGTTACAACCAGTATCAACACTTATAAATAAAAATCATGATATTTTTATCTTAGCCTAATGGAACATTGAATTTTTATCGTTTCTTCTTAGAACAAGATAACATAAAACAGCTGGAAAACAATAAGAACTTTATAGTTCACGGTCATTGCTATCATTCAAGATGGTTGTTTAATAGTAAACATAAATTGGTAATTTCCTATTTACGTATATCTATCTACCATATCACAGATTGTGAATATAAGCAAATATAAAACACGAGGACCACTTTGTAAGACATAAAAAATCAGCTTTACGCTGTATCCCGCACACAGTAGGGTAGGCAGAGCGAACCTAGTGTTAAGACACTCCGTTCCCCACTTTCTGCCGAATTCTGAAGACATTGCGTGTTGAGGCAGAACTTAACGCCGCGCTTAACCTCGACACCAGAGCGAAGAAATGGAAATATAAATTTAAGTAAATATTTCATCTCCTCGATCGGGGATCGACCCCACAACCAGTCGGTTTTACAGTAACACCTCGTGCCGCTGCGCCATGACTACCATAAATTATATTTATGGTTAATTATAACAAGAGTAATTTTTTTATTAATAGTATTTTTTTTTACATATCAACTTATTTAGGCTAGGTCGTATTGGTGTGACCTAAACAATATTATGAAAAATAAACTTCAAATATACTTATTGCGTTATATTTCTTATTTTAAGCATTTATAGTGCCGTGATGCTTTGGGAGCATCACCTTCAAGTAATTAAGAGCCTCATATCTTATCTGTGAGTAGTGTCTTGTACTGATAACTAAGACATTTAATAAATAAAACTGTAGCTTAGTCTATATTATGAACAATTAATTTATGACGACAAAAACTAGTAGTTTTATCCGCTGTCGCGATATATTACCCTCAAATATGCGGGAATTGACGATAAATATTTAGAACTAATGGTTTATTTATATTTTTAATATTTATATAGGAGTAAATGGCAAGAAATATTTGGTCATATTATACACAAATATTACTAGATTTCTACTAAGTTTATTTAATTGATATCGATTAATTTATTAACACGATTAAACGATCATCAGCGATATTTTAAATTAAAACAAAATAAAATTAAAAAATAATAAATTATATTGGTTTTTTTTTCAGCTTCACGCTGTATCTCGTGCATAGCGGAGTAGGGAACCTGGGAACCTAGCATTACGACTCTCTGTTCTAAATTCTGGAGATATTACGTGTTCAGTAGCGAAATTCAATGCCACGCTTTGTTTCCTTATCAGAGCCAGGAAACGAATAGTAAACCAAATAATAATAAAAAAAAGCAAAACTGAGAGTAATCTAATAACTTGTCGCGTCGCGCTACGACTATCCCGTAGATATGTATTTAGGTTGAAAACAAAAACTTACCTACTGACGTCGGGCTCTTAGAGGAATTGTCACTCCTTTCTGGGAAGCCTTTCTTTTCGTCAATTTCTGTATCTGAATCCAATATGCTCGGCAAAGAGCTAGCTTTGTTGCGAAAATTAAAAGGGCTCGGGGATAGGTAATTGTTTGTAGTTTTATGATCCTTCTTACTGCGTTTTTCATCTGCTTCGCTATGTTTGACCGGTGCGGTTGAATGATTGAACGATAAAACGGATTGAGGAGACACTGCGGGGGATATAATGAGCCGGAGACTGACTGGATTGGTGGGAGTGACACATTTCTCGTGGTCGTATGGAGAACTCATTTGTCGACTTTCAATGAAGTAGGTTTTATGACCTAAACATTTAAGGGCACATTAGTAAAAGGTAGCTAAATACCAGCATGCGAGTGTAATTGGTATTCACCTACCGAAAACTTCACCTCCCTCCTCTAGCACGTACGAGCCGCCAAGAAATTTACTAGTCTCTTCAGAAATGTGAACGCGTCCAGGTTTTCCCGTGGATTCCATTTTGTTGGCAAATGTCACATCGTTACTCCAAACGTCGAATTTGAATCTTCGTGTACCGACAATGCCACACAGCACTGTTCCCGTATGTACACCCACTCTCATGTTTACGCCTTCGTTACGTTCCCTATCGAAGTCTTGTATTGCATCAATCATACCTAAAATATTTACTTCATATAAATTAATTTCATATTCAAATATCTGTGTGTTTTAATATATATTATTATTACTTATTTTTATAGGTATAATTAACTTTTTAAAGAACTTTTAGCTTGAGCAGCAAACGCCTTCTTATTCACTTTCGCACGAAATAAAGTTTACTAATTGTGATAACAGTCAAAAGGGATCAATGTTGTATTTAAAGTTTTAAATATTTACGGCTTATGAAAAGGTCACGTTTAGCATTTGATAGCTAAGCTTACAATGATGATAAAATAAAAAATATAAAAATAATTTCCTAATATATACAGTATATACAAATATATTTTCATAAGTGCTTACCGAGGCCCATTTCCACGCAGCACGTTGCATGGTCGGGTCTGGGTTCCGGACAACCGGACACACAATAGTAGCAATCTCCTAAAGTAGATATTTTCTCGCAACCATGCACCAAACACAATTCATCAAATTTTTCAAACAAATCAT
The DNA here is from genome assembly GCA_013403705.1 of Heliconius hermathena. Lineage (NCBI taxonomy): Eukaryota > Metazoa > Arthropoda > Insecta > Lepidoptera > Nymphalidae > Heliconius > Heliconius hermathena. Next base: position 534,689 of record JAAIXJ010000023.1, read on the forward strand.
TCAATATATTTACTAATTCCTCAGCCCCTTTGTTACTAGACATTCGCGTGAAACCAACGATATCAGCAAAAAGAATGCTAACATTATCCATCGAGCTCATATTAAAAGGTCTAAATAATGATTTTATATCTGACGCCCCAGGGTTTGAAGTACGCGGATTTAAAGGATCGTGAGTTTTGAAACTGGTTTCCGTTTCTAAAATTTGTTCTTCCATTAACCAACTGGCGAGTTTCGGTGGCATCACAGAATGGATCATTTTTTCCTTTAATTGCTTTTCCATTTCCAGCTGCCTCCTCACTAGCAGGCTCTGACCTACTTTCATAAACGTGCCCCGCATTCTAACAAATGTCATTAAATAAATATGTACACCTATAATGTGCACGCATAATTGGAGCAAAATTCTCACAAACATTCCTGGGAATTGCCAATCTTGTTCTGATAAGTGCAAAATGATGTTCAACACTTCAAACACCATTGAGTACAAGATTCCAATGACAACACATACAAACAAGGGTAATGGCGTCAGAGTATAAATAATCAATAGAATTTCAATACACATAGTAAAATGTCCTGATTGACTAATATCAGCTGCTTGAGAAAAATCATCTTCAAGCTGTGTGGTCAATGTTACTAGAGAAAGGCTTAGGGTACACAGAGCGAGTGCCATAATTAAAGATAGCTTGGAGGTGTATACTTTGTAAACATTTGTAAAGGTAACAAATAGCATCACACTTGTTATAAGGAGGACACCGGCAAATATAGAACACAGAAACTGCCATTTTACAGTCACACCATTTAAGCCAAGAACCACAAAGTAGATAAACCACGATATAGAAAATATCAAAATGTACAAAAGTGCAAATCTGAAAAGAAAATTACGACACTTATTACATTAAGAAAAATAAAAAAATGTGTATATTATAGCTATTTAAACAAATGAAATGGTAGCAAGCCAAATATAAAATATACAAGTACACTCAAATAAAATAAGGTCCACTTTGAGTTATTACATAAAAACTGGTAATTTAGTAGAATTACTAAATGTTAATTGAAAAGCCCAGCATGATTATGTCATATTTTTTTGCATTCTGTTTCTTATTCTCTATATTCCAATATAGCTTAACAATACTTTAGTATCTCTTTATCTTATGAATCCCCAGCAACAACTATGATGGCTACCAATACACCTTATTTATTTATAATAACTGCAATATAATACAGAGTGGATTTTATTTTATTTTAACTGCCATAAATTAATTTGTTCGTTCTAACCTGAATCTTAATCTTATCTGTCTAAAAGAGCTACTTCTATATTGTCCTTCCAAAATTTTAGAATCAAATCGTGGATTCCACCATGTACCAGGGGCAGCTCTTTCGAATGCAATTGGTATTGCGAAACCGCAACAATTAGTTGTTTTGTTATTATGTGCCAAGTATGCCTGTACGTGTGGCGCCAAACGAATTTGAGCATCTTCTCCTTCAGAGCAATCAGCGTCATGTTTGACGTCAAACTGTTCAGACTCATCATTACAAGCAACACATCCACCTTGAGCACTCATTGTTTTTTTATTTGCTGTATGACATTACATTCCATTTTTGCTTTAGCAGATACTAAATTACCTTACTTTGTGTTTATTCTACAAAAAGAATGAATGGTATATTTAAATAAAAAGCCTTACCTTAATATAAGTTATAACTTACCTAAACATTTTATGCACTAGATGCACAATTTTTTTTAACTTGTATGATGTATCCTGCATATAGCAGGGAAGACAGAGGGAACCTAGTGTAAAGCCATTTACTACTCTACTTTCTGCCTAATTTTCAATACATTCAAGACCTCAATACCATGTTTTCTTCTATTATATGATCTGAGAGGAAATGAAATTCATTCATATTGAGAGAGAAAATTCTTGTTATTGGAACCTATTATATATAATAAGAAACAAACAATCAAGATGTATGTATTTGAAGTATTTTGAATAGATCATTTAAATATTTGTTGTGCAAAAAACATACCATGACAATCTATAATATAAATAAACATATGTGAAAAATAAAAAAGAATCTTTACTAATACTTTGTAGATATTAAATTACTTTCTGCTTAATTAAAACATGATTATTGCTATAAACATTACATTTTTTTAAGTAATACAACAATTACATATTTATTTCGTATTTTGTGTGTTCTTTAACTTGTGATATTAATAAAGTAGAAGAAATAAATATATAATAAATAAATAAAATATAAATAATATTTTTATTTTTTTCACACATTAAACAAATATGCTAAGTAACATTATAACTCTACTAAGTACTACTCCATTTTTATGAATTAAAATTTTATGCAATAATTGTCTAATGAATAAAATTGTATAAAAGGTCTGTTTTATAATTACACACTTACCATTTTCAGACCAAGGTTATATTTTCTTAACTTTGACCACTAGCACTGGTTAGTTTATAATAGTACACGATTGATACACAGTAAAACAAAAAAAATCATTATAATTTCTGTGATTTCATTGCAAATTTAACTACGAAGCTGTTTATCGTTTGCAAACCTTTGCCTACTTTATCAACTACTTTGATATGACAGGAAAGCAAAGTGCAGGCACATAAGATTGCCCAATACATGTTACAAAACTTCCTTACGATTGCAATCACTATATTTTTTGATTAATTAATATAGTAAAAATATTTTTGTATAACGTACATTTAAAACTTTAGAAAATATATTATTTTTCATTAACTAAAAAAATAGAAATAAAAATTGTTCATTTGTTATAAAATTTATGAAAAAAAAATGATTCCGTTTATAATATTAGAATTACCAATGTATTTCAATCAAATTTTGGATAACATAGTACGTACGGTATACTAATTATCGCTACTACATACAAAATAAAGATTTTAAGGAAAACATAAATTGTCATATGGCAATAATGTAAAAATTAAACATTTTGAGGTTTTTGAGGCCGTCGTGGCGCAAGGCAAGGTGTGACTGTAACGCGATTGTTGTGGGTTCGATCAAGACTATTTATTAATATTTTTATTTCTTCGCTCTCTCACCAAGGCAATAGCCCGGCGTTGAGTTCCGCAACTCATCGCGCAATACCGAAAACTGGAAAAACCCCGCCGATTCTTAATGACACTACATTCCCTCTGCCTACCATGCTATATGCAGGATACATTATTATTTTTTAAATATTTTGAATTTGAATCCATTTTCCATTACCTGTTGTAAAAAGTTTTTATATAATAATAATATACTGATTTGTTGTACCTACTACCTAGTACTAGTGTTGATACATTTTAAAATAATATATTTAAATTATTAATTTTCATATCAATAACTGTAAGATTATCATTATTGTTTTAGACGTATGGTACTGTATTTTTATTTGGTACACTCATGACTCAATACGATACGTGATTTAAATACCTTACTTTTAGCGAGGCGTAAGCTGAGCTTCGCATTTGTGTAAGTAATTATTAAAGTAGACCCAGAAAAAAACTTTAAAAAGTAAGTTTATTATTAGAAATCAAATAAAAAATTGCAACATGAAAAAAATATATCGTAATATGTTCTATGCCTAACATTTTATATATAATTATATATATATTTTTTACTCTTCTCGATTTGTCTTTTGAGTGGGTAATGAATTTTTCCCTTATATCATGAAGAACAGCGTTGTGTCATATACAGTTTTCCATTTATGTATATTGATAGTGTCAGCTTTATCTCTCACTGCAATTTATTGGACACAAAAAATAATATGTGACATTGTTATCTGTCTAGGACAGTGGTTCCCAACCAGTGGTCCGTAGAGGCCTTAATATTGTCCGCGAACGATATATTGCGAACCCACAACCGTGAGATACAACGTGGGATACAACGTGAAGCTGAAAAAAAAAGAATCCACAGCCGTCGCGTAGTCACACGATCTATAAGGCAAATATATTTTTTCTCCATACGACGTGACATTAGCGAAGTGATATGTGCTCAACTGGCACGCTCGGAACGCCATAATTAAAGAACCAAACTAACCAAATATATTTTATTATTTTACTTTAATAAATTTTAAATTATGGAACTATGTAAATACTATATAACGTTACTAGATTAAACAATATACTCTAAAACGTCGAAATTATTCTACTTGGGCTAGTTTCGTTTTTTTTTGTACTTAAACAACAATACATTGTTTAATAATAAACAATACTTTGTAAATTTATAGTGAGAATCACAAATGAGTAGTGTGTCCTTTCTTTTGTTTATATCTTTTTTTTGCTTTATTACTTGGCCTGTAATTAACTTAATTGTTGCTATCATAGTTACTTACCAAAGATTCTAAAAAATTGATTCTTTAGCTTAGAAATTGGAATTATCTGCGAGTAGATTTGTGCGAGTGGCTTTTGAGTAGTAATAAATATTCTATCTTCAGTTTCTCAGTCATGTTCTCAGTTGCTTACAAACTTTCAAATAGGAGTCGCATCGCAAGTATAAAAAAATTATTATGTATTGACAAAGATAACAGAAGAAGCAAAAATATTGGGTTCCTTCATTGTAGGTATTACAGTAGGTTGTAGGTTGTGGAGACCATTACATTATGGAAAAAATAAGAAAAAATTCTGCAAGTCAAAAAGATGGGAATTTGTCAGCTTCACGCTGTATCACGCATACAGGAGTGTAGACAGAGAGAACCTAGTGTTAAGACACTTTGTTCCTCACTTTTTGCCGAATTTTGGAGGCTCAATGCTTCATTTCCTTGAATTGGAATCAAACCCACTACCAGGCGATCTTGAAGTCACACTGTGTCTCTGCGCCACGACTGGTCTCTACAAAATATACTAAATAGAACAATGTTATTGAACAATGTTGTTATACGAACAATATGAACAATGTTGTTTTTGTTTATATAAAAATATTTATATAAGGTATAACAGTATCTATTCACAAGTAAATAAAGTTGTATTAACATTAAAAATTAAACAACAAATAACAATTTATAGTATGATTTATTAAAAATAATTGTTCTTATAGTAATAACATTTTTTATTAAATTCTGAATATATCACAATGATTGCAATTTTCGGAAGACTATAAGCTAATGTAAAAAGTACAATATCAAAAATACAAAATGCATAAAAATATGATTAGTAAATAATATCAACAAGGCACATAAAAAGCACCATAATCATGTATTGCTTTGTAAATATATTGTCAATACTTGTAAGTATTCCTTTTAAAAGGATCCATTATTAAGATTTGATTGAAAAGCCAACCTACTGTAATAAATAATAATATCCATGGTGCCTCTATAATGTTGGACAAATTATATTAATATATTAATAAATTTAAGTTAGATTATATCTGCAAACTATTCAGCTTATAACTCTATATTCTATATTGAATTTTAATGCACAATTTATCACATCACAACCACCTCAAATTAAGGATATTATTAACAGTAACTTTCAATATCCTTATATTATTTATGAGATGAATATAGTAACTATAATCTTACTCAAATTTTTATCTGCCTCAAATAATACAAGCGCAGATTTTTATTATTCATTGTACATTCCATCTAAAAGAAAATCCATTCTTTTGTAATGTCTATTTTTCCAAGCCTCTTGACCTCTTTTGAGAGCCATATAGCCCACAACAGCAAACATTGGAACTACTAATATAGTAATTACTATAGGCATTATCATAGCTGGGTGGCTGCCATTATTTGATGAGTGAATTTTAATATTTGGTATATTACCTTCACTCACATCCAAGTTGTTCATATCATCCATTTTTTCTAATGCTTCATGTGACAATATCAATGGTTTATGATTTTTAGTAGTGTTCACTTTTAGAGTAATATTAGCAATGTTATGAGTTGTGTCACTTAAAAGCTTGCTCGGTTGCACTGTAGCTGGTAGCTTATCTGTTTTGTTAGAAATTAAAGTAGGTATGTTTAGGCTTGTATTATCAAGATTTAGTATATCATCAATATGAGTATAATTTACACCTTTCCGGCCAACAACAGATTTATTTTTATAGTGACCCAATTCATCTTCAGAATTTAAAAGCAAAGTAGGATGATCTTTTAACTGAATAATAGGGCTACTGGGTATTACGGCGCCACCTTCGGTAATTATATTTTGCGACACTTGATTTATTTTTTCTTGGGATAAATCATGTTTAATTGTTTTTTGTTCCGGGGTGACAGATATAGGAACTGAATTTCCTCGAATAAAAGGAAAGAACAGAATGTTGTAAATTATTAAGTATTTGATCATTTTTCGTATATCATTTACACTTACTCATCAATGTTTGTAATACAAAAAAATAAGAAAACTAATTTGAAAAATAAAAGAAAATGAACTCGTAAAAATTGTACGTCAAGACTCAGTGATTAAATAGACAACACAGTAAACAGTTGTCAAAGACTTGAAATATAAAGGCAACATTTGTGCTAGGGAAGCCGCAATATTATTGTCAATACTATATTGCCAATAATATTGTTCAATATATGGCCCCGCACTCTACACAATATTCTTGACAATATTTCGTAGTAAAATCTGACGCAGTCGCTTAGTAGCTTTATTTTTCAACTAAAATATTGCCGCGTGCTCGCATACGACAATAACCCTGCCTCCCTCCAATATTGTAGTGGCAAAAACAGAATTTCTAGAATTCTATAATAATATTGAAAATCGGCCACACACACGCAATATTATTGACAATAAGTACTATATTTTTAACATTTTGTAAAGTGTTAATCCACACTTAGGAAAGAAAAATACTTATTTAGAAAAGTTTACTTTCTAAATAAGTATTTTTCTTTCTTAAGTGTGGATTAACACTTTAAAAAATGTTAAAAATATTTAATAAATAGCATTCTCTCTTGCCAGATGATAATTCTTAATAATTATCTTTGGGTAGTGGAAATTTGTAAAAATCTCCCTACAGAGATGCTAACAACATAAATAAGTTGTAACAAGCGTATAAAAATTTCGACGTAGCTTGATGAGAACGTATGGCTTAGTGGTCAGAGAGCCTGGTTGATTTCCAGGAGGCGCGAGTTCGAGTCTCGCTACGTTCAAATTTTTATTCGTTTTCTAAATAAGTACTATATTGACAATATTATTGTACGTGTGTGGCCAGGCCAACAATTTGACAAATCTGAAATCATAAAGTAATGAATGACATTTACGACTTTCAAATGACATGTTTCCAGTTTTACAAAATAATTATTATAAATATCCATCTCTTAGTTGAAAATGATTTTTATGATATATTTATTTCCCGATAGAAAAAAATAGTGCGTGCTATCAAAAATGAGAACACGAAGTAATTCAGGGGTTCGTTTGGACTACTATCAAAGAGTTGTGCATAAGTTAATTTTAGATCATCAGCAACCGGTGACGGGTCTGTTTCCAGCTAGCCCCACTAACGATCATGCTTGGATTAGGGATAATCTTTACTGCATTTTGGCAGTCTGGGGACTGTCCATGGCGTTTAAAAAAATTGCCGACCAGGATGAAGATCGTGCTAAAACATATGAATTAGAACAAAGTTGTGTTAAGTTAATGCGAGGTTTGTACATTATTTTTCTCTTTATTTATGATTACTTGTATGTCATATTTTGTCTAAATAAACGTAAAATCCGCATTCACAGGTCTTCTCATGGCTATGATGCAACAAAAAGACAAAGTAGAAAAGTTTAAAAGTACCCAGCATCCTCATGATTCTCTTCACGCTAAATATTCATCTATAACTGGTCGTTCAGTTGTTAAAGATCATGAATGGGGTCATCTACAAATTGATGCTATTTCACTATACCTTCTTATTTTAGCACAAATGACTGCATCGGGCTTACAAATAGTATTTTCATTAGATGAAGTTGCCTTTATTCAAAACTTGGTTTTTTATATTGAATCAGCCTACTGCACTCCAGATTATGGCATATGGGAAAGAGGTGATAAGACAAATCATGGTCTACCTGAACTTAATGCTAGTTCTATTGGTATGGCTAAAGCTGCCCTTGAAGCTATGAATGAATTAGACCTTTTTGGTGCTCGTGGAGGTCCTTCAAGTGTTATCCATGTACTAGCTGATGAAGCTCAAAAATGTCAAGCTGTTCTACAATCAATGTTGCCAAGGGAGTCAAATAGTAAAGAACTAGATTCAGGTCTTCTTTCTATAATAAGTTACCCAGCATTTGCTGTTGATGACCCAAATTTAATTGCAAAAACAAGGGATACAATAGTCACAAAACTACAAGGAAAATATGGTTGCAAAAGATTTTTGAGAGATGGCCATAAAACACCAAGAGAAGATCCCAATAGACTTTATTATGAACCCTGGGAATTAAGAATGTTTGAAAACATTGAATGTGAATGGCCATTATTTTTCTGCTACCTTATACTAGACTATTGTTTTCAAGGAGATAAAAATAATGTTTCTGATTATATGCAGAGACTTGAAAAAATAATGATCAGGAAAGATGATAGTATTAAATTGGTGCCAGAACTATATGCAGTTTCTGCAGAAAAAGCAAATCAAGAGCAAACAGAACCAGGAAGCCAAGAAAGAATACCTTTAGGAAGATGTCCTTTTATATGGGCACAATCTTTGTACATATTAGGAAAATTATTGCAAGAGGTAAAATACTAGGCTTTGTCTTCCTACCCTGCTATATGCTGGATACAGCAAAAAAATCTTAATGAGCTACCAATAGATTAAGTCAGATAAAAAATGTAATGATTTATTTTCTATTAATATTTTAGGGTTTCCTGGCTGTTGGTGAATTAGACCCCTTGAATCGAAGACTTTGCTCCGAAAAGAAACCAGATGTGGTGGTCCAAATTGTAATACTAGCTGAAGATAATGAAATCAGAGATAAGCTTTTGGAATATGACCTTCATGTTCAAACTATAAGTGAAGTGGCTCCCATTGAAGTACAGCCCGCACGAGTCCTTAGTCACCTATATACTTACTTAGGTAATATTATTTGTAATGAAAGTATCTAAATTTATCTACAATAGTTATTCTTCATTATGTAACATACAACTTTCATTTAGTCTAGCATCTAAGTTAAATCTATCATCTCCAATTGCACAGTATCTACAAACTAGGTCAAGATTTTTTTAACATATCTAGAACAGTTATGGTTAAATGGGACAACATTTCACTATAAACATAATGTTTTGTTTCTTGCTCAAGTGAATGAATTATTTTCAGTCTTAGCATTAGTAAGTATTGAGTTTCGGTAATTTCCAAGCAATGTCTCGAAAATTGAGCAGAAAGTGGTGAACATTGTGTTTTACACTAGATTGCATCGGCCTATCTTGTTATATATGGCATAAAATACAGTGTAAAGCTGAAAAAAATACTTCTACTCATTAACAAAGTGTTTAAAATACAAACATTATTTTTTACAGGGCGCAATAAAAAATTAGGATTGTCTGGAAGGAAGTCTCGGGATGTTGGCATTCTTAGTACTAGCAAGTTGTACTCACTAAATGAGCGCATATTTGCTTTCACACCTCAAGTAAGTCATAGTTATATAGTCCTAGTTTTTTTAACTTAACACTGTATCCTGCATATATGTATAAGGATAGGCAGAGTAAACCTAGTATTAAGATACTACATTCTACACTTTCCGATCAATATTGAATGGAAATAGCAAATATGATGTGACAATTACAAATATAAATGGTGATAAGGCCGTCGTGGCGCAACAGATTTTTTTTCTGGTGACAAGACACAGTACAATGTTGTGTTCCGCCACTCAACATGCAATGTCTCGAAAATTGAGTAGTGCGTGAAGAAGTGTCATAATATAACATTAGAACTCCTGTGTGCAGAGTACAGCAAGGAGCTGAATTTGTATTATATTGTGTTTATGCATTAGGATAAAAATATATATTGCTTAATATCTATTTCATTTATCTTGCACCTTCATCACAAACATAACATTTTTTATTAACAATAAATTACATACCACTACAAATAATTCTAAGTACGTATTTCATTTATATTTTATTTTTAAAATTTTAATAGTGTATTCCACAGTAGATAGATTTTTGATTTTTTATATGGAAAACGGTAAAAAATTTGGAAGTATTTGAACTCAAAGAGACGGCTCTTGGCTTGTTTCCAACAGGCGCGGATGCGAGTCAAGCAAAAATTACTAACCGGATTTAGACGAAACTAGAGTAATATAGCCTATACATTAGAATAACACATAGGCTATAGTTTATGTCAAGGTTTTGAGTAGTTTGCATGAAATATAACAATAAATTTTGCAGACGAGACGAGGATCCGTGTTTGGGTTGCTAGATTTCTATAAATATTTTTTTTATTTCATTTTTCTTAAATATTAATATATATTACATTTTTTGCTTCTATAGTTTTCTGATATGAAACGTTTCTACATTGCTTCTGACTATGAACTGATGGTTGATATATTGAAAGCAGAAATTGCTTTCTTGAAATCCTCATGGCAAAATCTACTCGGGCGACCTCTTATTGTTTTGACTTTGAATGAAATGAATTTAGGTATTATTTACATGCTAGTTTTATTTTTTGCTTGCTGAACTTCCTGTGTGTTCAACTAAAATTTATATATATATGTATGTATATATTAAGATATTTTTTGCTATCCTTTTATTCATCCTAACGCTTATAAAAGTTAAATAATGCTTATATATTTAAGTATTTCATATGGCACAATATAGGGCAGTTACAGATATAGCTTTATACAATTATAGCTAACAATTGTATACATATCTATTATATGATAAAGTTAGTTAATCTATTAGACTATAAATGCAGTGATTAGTAATCAATTTTTTTAAAGTACTTTTATTAGTTGAGACCAGTCGTGGCGCAGTGGCACAAAGCGGGCCTGTAAACACGACTGGTTGTGGGCTCGCTCCCCACTCGTCCAAATGAAATTATTATTTAAATTTATATTTTCTTATTATTGCTCTGGTGAGTTCCGCCACTCAATACGCAATACTTCCAGAATTCGACGAAAAGTGGGGTACAGAGTGTCTTAACATTAGATCCCCTCTGCCTACGTTGCTGATACAGCGTAAAGCTGAAAAAAAAATTAAAAAAAAATATTCAAAATAATAACACTTTAAGGATATTGATTTAGGTGATATGCTAAAAGTAATTTTATCCTATAAAAGTATGTTTGCTTTGATAAGGATTATTTAATTTTTTTTTTTAGTTACGACATTTCTCTAATTAAGTATTTCAATTGCAAAAGAATGAGACTGTCAGTTGACAATTGAAAATTGGTTTTAGAATGTTTAATTTTTTTTTTATTATAAATCCCACATAACAATATTTTATTTAACCAACATATACCTGTCCCATTAATTTTAACATTTTAGATAGAAATGTATATATATGATCAAAATCCTAAATTATTGGTGATAATATCACTGATTTGCCCTCTGAATTATAAGTATCTAACATAACTTCTTACATCACGGAATCATACCATCATAATTTCCCCGCATGGCTGTATAGAACTTTGACTACGAAGAGTACTACATGACCCGGGACCCGGCGTTGCTCGCGAGCACTTTCACAGCGAACGTCGCCTTCCTTGGCATGAGCTGGAAACAAATGCTAGGGAGACCCACCATCACTTTATTAGCTACACAATATTTAATGGGTAAATTCATTTGTTACATTACTTATTCTAAGGCATACTTTTAATAGCAATTTGTTCTTGTACAGTGTTCTTAATTGGAAAGGGATCATGCGATCACGGTCACATTTGTAGAATCTTCTATCTACTGTAACGACGTTGTGTATTTTACAATTTCACTTCTAGAAATAGTTAAATATCAGTGTGAGTCAATGGTCGCATTTCATCGAACCTCGCCTTCCCCCTTATCGTGTTTATAGAGAGCCCCCTTATTGTACTTTTTTTTTAGAAAAAATATTTTAGGTCTTAGAAAGAGATAACTAAAGATCACATAATAAATGTTAATGACATAAAGCCTATTAATTTTTTAAATATATTGTAAATATATTTTCTAATTTAATTTATACATGTGGAAATTATGTCTTGTATTTACAATTAAGTAATAGAATTGAAATATTCAGTTTATAAATTTATTATCATTGTAAAATTGTAAACAAAAAAAATGTACTCTGTGTGGGCCTCACTTGGAAAATGTCCGTTTTAGTGTGTGTTTTTGTTTCTTTTTTTTATTTCTTATTATTTTTCCTTTTTTTTGTATATTTATATGTAAGAGTATCTAAATTAAAAATGGAAAAATAAGATTTATTCTATAAATTTTATAATATGTTTCTTCTGCTTTGTTTAATATAATAAATATTTTTTTTTTTTTAGAAATATTAAATTTTTAGACATTATATGATTTCAGATCAAGGTAAAATTCCTATGGCGATGGTAACCACGATGAAGAAACTGAAATCGGGTTACATTAACGGAACAAGGGTTACTTTGGGCAACCTAGGAGATTTTTTGAGCACATCTGCTATAACTAACTTGAGCTTCTTAGGTAGCCAAGAAGACGGTTACCCTGATAGTTAGTATTACCCTGATAGTTATATTACTTTTAATATTTATTTGAAATTGTATTACTTTAAAAAATCGTAGGAAAGAAATTTTAAATAAGACATTTCCCGTGTGGGATTTTTATTTTTATAATATCTTAAAAATTGAACGAAAAGTGGCGATTGAAATGTCTTAACACTTCAATTCTGCCAATCCTGCTATATGCGGGATACAGCGTAAAGGTAAACGTAATGAATAAAAAAAATAACAATACTGTTGTTCACAGAACTAAATCCTCAGGTGCAAAGCTATTTAGAAGAACACTTGCTGAAATCCTTCAGTAATAAATTCAGTTTTCTATCACGGCCATCCGGTTTCAAACACTCGAAAGTGTTGCGTCGCAAGATGTCCGTACGAGGTGCTATCAAGAAGACGAGATCTATTAATGTAGATTGTGAGTTTAGTTTAGTTGATTTTATTTTAATATAATATTGCAACTATTATAATATAACTGTCGATGACGTTGTAGATTGTAAAAGCGACCGTTGTGGGTTCGATTCCCAATCCGGGGAATGAATTATTATATTTCCTCAGTTTGGTAATAACATAAAGCGCGGTGTTGGGTTTCGCCATTTCACGCGTATTTATATTGGAAGGTACGTGAGGAAAGTAATGTCTTAGCATTAGTTTCGCTCAGCCTATTTTACTCTAAGTAGGACACAAAGTGGAACTAAAAGAAAAAAACTATAATTAATAATGAAAATTTAAAGAGATTTCCGTTGCTCGGAAATGAGTTTTATATATACGGTATATTAAAGCAAATCTATTTTGTAATATTTACATGTTAGCATCGGGACTTTTTTACTATTTTCAAAACTGGATTTGAATTAACTTTATTTAACAAATTTAACCTAAATTAAAAATATAATAAGTGGTTTATAAATATGAGAAATCTGTAGTTATCAAAACAACCATAAATACTTGAAATTAATTTCGCTTGTTTTTTTACTAGTAAAATAGTCCCAAATAATAAATTTGTAATATGTACCAATACTAAGAAATAAATCAAATCAGCTTCACGCTGTATCCCGCACACAGCAGGGTAGGCAGAGGGAACCTAGTGTTAAGACACTTCGTTCCCAACCAGAGCGAAGAAATGGAAATATTAATTTAAGTAAATATTTCATCTCCTCTAGTGGGGATCGAATCCACAACCAATCGGTTTTACAGTCACACCTCGTGCCGCTGCGCCAGGACTGGCCTCTATACTAAGAAAGCTTGTAGATAATTAAGCAAACGCACACAAAAGTTAAAGTTAAAAGAATGTATATTAAATATACATATGCTTATTTCGGAGTTATTAGCTCTTCAACTGTCGAAATGAATTTTGTTAATAAAAAAATATTATTATTTTTTTCCTATTTTTTCAATTACAGCTGAAACGCTAGGTATGGAGGGCGAGTATGCAGGCCCTCATGTACTTGAACGTAAGCCCTCGTGGCTAGAAGTAGACCCAACGTTTGGAAGAAGCCCCTCGCCTGAGGAGGCCAAAAAACGAGCTTTTACTAAGTAACTTATTATTATTAATATTTTTTAGAATTCTGTACTTAAAAAAAAGAAGCGGAACCCTTACAGAATCACTTTGTCTATTTAAGTACACAAACATAAGTTTGTAATATTTTTTTCTGTGATATAACTTGTAAATTTTTGGATTTGTCTCTTTATTTGTAGTGTAAATTCTTCTAGTCTTCTACTAGTTCTTGTCAACGGGAAGAAGTCGAGTCTTAATTATGCATATTTCATACGATTTACCGTAAAAACGATTTTGATTGCCTTAACCTTAACTTAGATTTTTTAATATTTTTCTACTTTTCAAGAGACTAATCTGCATACTTAATATTAATTTCGTGCTGATACCTTTACGCAATTTTCAAAGGTCAATAACACAACAGGTTCCGTTTTGTTTGGAGGACCTTAATAAGAATGAAATTGATGATTATTTGCTGTTTTCGTACAAATAACAAACAAAAAATCTGTAGTATTCATATGCGAACCCCTAAATGTGTTATTATATTATTTATTTGTAAGTATAACATCATAATTTTTTATTATCTTAGAGGGACATCCACCACCAATCTGGGAGTGGTAACGCCGTCTATTGAAATAAGCAAAGAGGAAACACCACCACCAAAAGAAGAAAGTGAGTCTAATAATGTATTAATCCATAAAAGTTCTTTTAAATATTCTTTTAATAATATTTTCTTGTTGTTGACGATTTTTTTACAACTTAATCTTTTGTCTGTAAATTTTCTTTATATCCGGCATATACCAGGGTAATCAGAGGGAACCTAGTGTTAAGGAATTTCTTTCCGCACTTTCCGCTCATTTCTTGTGACATTGTGTGCTTAGTGACAGAACTCAGTGCCGTGCTTGCTTGCGAATGGGAACCGACCCCACTATAACCGTGTTTAATCACTTTCGTTATTTAATTTTTCACTTACCAAAAATAAATATTATTATAAATTTATTCTCTTCCAGCAATAGTAAAAAATGTACCATTACGTAACAGAACTACTTCAGAATCTCAAAATGTAGTTTATGCGGAACAAGAAACAGATGAATTAATAGCGATGCTCCGAGAAACTGAGAGCCTCGATGAACAGGGAGACATATTGCAGTATTTGGTGGACACACACGGCCTAGAGTTTAATACTGGTCAGAATTATAAATTGTTATTTAATTTGTTAGGATTTATACTTATTTAGAAAAGTATAAAAATTTGAACGTAGCGGGACTCGAAACCGCGCCTCCTGGAAACCGACCAGGCGCTCTGACCACTAAGCCATACGTTCTCGCCAAGCTACGTCGAAATTTTTATACGCTTGTTACAACTTATTTATGTTGTTAGCATCTCTGTAGGGAGATTTTTACAAATTTCCGCTACCCAAAGATAATTACTAAGAATTATCGTTTGGCAAGAGAGAAACTATTTTTTAAATATTTTTAAACATTTTTAAAGTGTTATTCCACACTTAGGAAAGAAAAATACTTATTTAGAAAACGTATAAAAATTTGAACGCAGCGGGACTCGAACCCGCGCCTCCTGGAAACCGACCAGGCGCTCTGACCACTAAGCCATGCGTTCTCGCCAAGCTGCGTCGAAATTTTTATACGCTTGTTACAACTTATTTATGTTGTTAGTATCTCTGTAGGGAGATTTTTACAAATTTCCGCTACCCAAAGATAATTACTAAGAATTATCGTTTGGCAAGAGAGAATACTATTTTTTAAATATTTTTAAACATTTTTTAAAGTGTTATTCCACACTTAGGAAAGAAAAATACTTAGGATTTTTTTTTATTTTTCTTAGTGTTATGTTTGCGGTTTGAAATAAATGTTTAAGTCTCTACTTAATAAAAACTCTACAGTATATTAAAAGAATTTGGATTCATCGGAAATACGTCTCTACGTATTTCTTTTATATAATTAAGTTCTTTATAGTAAGTTATTATATCTGTAATTTATTATTATTTATTACTAGTTACTAATAAATTGTAAATTCCAGTTTAAAAAGGTCCATACTTTCATGTAAAAAGATTGTCTAAAGTTATTAATTTTATTTAGTCAAATATACAATTGTGTTTATATAACATTTTATAAGGTTTTTATAACTATTATACACTTTATATATAAAATATATTGAGTAAGAAATTTTAATTAATTTTATATAAACATTAAATGAAATATCAAATAACAGGTATGTTAGAAAACGGTAAGCCAGTGACCGTAAAGGACTTACTCAAGGCATTATACGAGAAGGCATGCACTCAAAAGCTGTGGGGTCTAGTGAGACATACAGCCGGGATGCTGGGGAAGAGAGTGGAAGATCTCGCTAAAGCAGTGACGGACCTGCTCGTAAGACAGAAGCAAATAACAGTGGGTATGCCCCCAAATAACGAGCATACAATAACTGCGCCGCTACCCGAGAACGAATTGAGACAACTTATACATGTTGTAAGTACTTAGGTAGACTTTTTTGTACAGGTTGCCAAGTGAAAAAAACTAAATAAAATTATTATACGTACAATAAAATTGAGGGATTGCGCGTATGTAAAAAAGTTTGCTGACTTGGAGGATATAAATTGTCGATTTTTTTAATTAAATTAAAAAATATATTTTTGTACGTCCATAAAAGTGAACGATCTTGCTACAGGTGTGACTGACTTGCTAAAATTATGTATATTTTTTAATCTTGAATCCTGTATTAAATAATATTTAATACTATATAATAATAAAACTAAATAAATAGAAATATATAAAGGCGAATTTACATATAACGGTTATTGTATAAGCGAATTTATTTTACACTAAGATATAGCACTACTACTGTACTGTACTCTTATTTGTGTTTCATGCAGTCCTTCCGTCGTGAAAAACATGGCAATGATGAAAAGGTACATAAAATAGAATTCAATAAACACTTCAATAAATACACATTATATAACATATATACATTTAGAATTGTTGTATTACATGTGGTATAATCTAGTAGTAAAGTAGTAGGTATTAAATCTAGTAGTAAAGTAGCTCTGTGCCTATTTAATATAAAACATATTTTGCTTACAAGTTTGGCAAAAAAAAAAATAATATCTAAGCATACATTTAATGATTTCTACGTTAAGCTTTTTTTTTTTTTTTTTTTTAATTTAAAGTGGAAAAACTAATTATTTATTAACAATATCTGTATTAATAATATGATTAGTTTTTCCATTTGCAGAATGACTTATAACAACTTCTTTGTTACCAGATCGGGAAAATAAAAGAATTTCTCCGGGTGGTAATCGAATCCACAACTGTTGCGTTTAAAATCGTTCAGTGCCGCTCTATCACGATGGCCTCAAATAATATATACGTTTTTCTATACATCTATTTGTTGTAATTTATTTTAACTAGGCGTACGGCGACGACGAGAGTACGGCGATGTTGACTCAAGAATTGCTCGTTTATCTCGCCATGTTCATACGAACTGAGCCGCAGCTGTTCTTGGAGATGCTCCGTCTGAGAGTCGGTCTTATCATACAGGTAATCATATTTTGTGAAATTGTGACGACGTATTATTTTTATCTTCCAATTTTATACATATTTCAAAATATACATACAGATGTATACTTTACAATTTCTAAATATATAATAAAAAAAATTACATTTGTTTAGATATAAAACTGATTTCATTAAGTTACACGTTTAAAAAGGAGAAGTTACTTTCGCTTTAGTTTATATAAGTAATTATTATATTTGTCTGTAGAAAGATTTTTACAAAGCCTGCAATTCAAATATTATCAAAATTCATAACTTATATATATTATTTATTTTCTATCTCATCTTATTTTCATTTTGTAAAAATACTGAAAGAAGATACGCTATCGTCTTACAATTCTATATTTTTTTATATCACAAACTCAAATATACCCAAAATGCATGAATTTAACTTTTTATTACATTCGAAATTTAGATAGAATAGCAATATGTTTATGAACCTTATTAGTATCCGATAAATATTAAAACTTAATAATTTGTTATACTTTTATCAGGTAATGGCGACGGAACTATCTCGTACTCTCTCCTGCGACGGAGAAGAGGCCTCAGAACATTTGCTCAACTTATCACCTTTTGAAATGAAGAATCTCCTTTATCACATTCTTAGTGGCAAAGAATTTGCAATCAACAGTGGTAAATGTAAGTTTCTTTTTTTGATTTTTATACGCTGTATTCCGCATATAATAGAGTAAGCAGAAGGAACCTCATGTTAAGATACTCCGTTCTCCACGCACCGCCCGTTCGAATTATTGCGTATAGATTGACGTTGTCTTGTTATTAAAGCAAAGATTTGAATATAATTCTTTCCCCCGAGTGGGAATTTACACCACATCTATCCTGTTGTATCACTGTGCTACAACTGCCCTCACATACAATATAATTATTATCTATAACTATTATCTATATCTAGAGTATAATATGACAATAAATATGAAAACTTGATATACATAGTTACGTAAGAATGTTTCTTTACAGCCAATTCAATATTTGGCATAACAGACAAGTTTAATAAAAATAAAGGCGAGTTACACTTATATTTTCAATGTCAAGGCTTATGTTTTGTCCTATAGCCCTTGTATGATTAATATTTGTTTTAAAATTCCTGTTTTTTATGTATGAAGATTTAATATGCCTATATATTTTTTATAGTAATTTTAAAGCATTTGGTACTAATACTGTAGTTTTTTATTTTCTGTTTTATAAAAGTTGTACTATGTCCGGTTTTGATTTTTTATGAATATGAAAATTTGTAATATTAGAATAGCAATCGCATTTTAGTTAAGTCTATACTATAAATGTATATTTTTCCCAAAATTATAAAAAAAATTGCATGAGAGCTTTGCACATTCCCTTTGTTGTCCACCTTTTAATGGTATTTGTAAAATTACCCATTTCTATAAAATCATTTTAATTTTTATTATTTTATTCCTAAATAAAATAATCATAAAGTTTTAATAATTATTTCAGCTGTGGGACGTGGGAATATATCAATAGTGAGCAACAACAAGTCCCACAGATACACTAAGAAATCTCAAATTATTTTGGAAGGACAAGGACTTCAGGGTGCTATAGACGATGGTTTGTTTTTTTTTAGCTTCATGCTGTTTCCCGCAGGTATGCAAAGAGAACTTGGGAACCTAGTGTTAAAACGCTTCGTTCCTCATTATGACACTTTTAGTTACATCCTTCGTATAGAAAGAAGTCTTTCTTTTACTTTTTAAAATTTATTTTTTATATTTTATAATTCAATTAATTTTTTTTTAAATCATCACAAATAAATTAAAATATGTAATTTATTTTAATAATATTTTTAATGTTTTTTTCATATACAGCTCCAATAACAGAACCCGATCGTCAAGGCCAGTGGCTGCGACGTAGACGACTGGACGGTGCTCTTAACCGCGTACCGAGAGATTTTTATCAACGCGTTTGGGCTGTTTTAGAAAAGGTATTATATTTATTTTATTTCGTATACATCTTTATCTTATTTATCTTATGAGAATTCAAATATATTCATTCCCATGATGCGGATTAAACCCACAACCTTTGCATTTATATTCAGACGTTGTTCCACCTTATATTTTATAAAATAAAAATTAAATTAAATTAGCTTCACGCTGTATCCCGCACACAGCAGGGTAGGCAGAGGGAACCTAGTGTTAAGACACTCCGTTCCCCACTTTCTGCCGAATTCTGGAGGCATTGCGTGTTGAGTGGCAGAACTCAACGCCGCGCTTAACCTCGACACCAGAGCGAAGAAATGGAAATATAAATTTAAATAAATATTTCATCTCCTCGAGTGGGGATCGAACCCACAACCAGTCGGTTTTGCAGTCACACCTCGTGCCGCTGCGCCACGACCGGCCTCCTCTTTTTTATTCTTATTTTATAAAAAAAAAATATTTTAATAACAATTTATAAAAACGAATGCCTGACTGAAATTTATTGTTTTTCTTACTTTAAATAACTTCAAATTGAAATTGATAATATGCAAGAGATATTTTTTAGTGCCAAGGATTGGTGATTCAAGGGAAAATACTGCAACCGAATTTGACTCAAGAGATGACGTCTGGAGAACTTAAATTCGCTTTAGCCGTTGAAACTGTATTAAATTCAATACCGCAGCCGGAATACAGACAGTTGGTTGTCGAAGCCCTCATGGTATTAACGTTGGTTGTGGAATATAAAGCTGTTGCCCACCTTGGTGAAATGATAACAGTGGAGCATCTGGTGCATAAAGCTAATCAAATATTCTTAGAAGATCAGGTTTGTAATTATTTTTTATTAATGCAAAATAGACTTTGTATAATTATATAACATGATGGATAATGGAGTGGCTTTCCGTGACAAGAGCCAATAAAGCTTTCGGATTTGTGCACTTAGAGCTTTTCTATTTGTAAACATGGGCTTTCTCCATGTAAGATGTCTGTCTAAATATATATGCCCAATTTAAAAAAGATTTATCACAGGCCAGTTCTTTCTTCGCCGTGCTTAACGTAAAAGTGTTTTTGATGAAGTTATAATTTTCTAATCTATACTAATATAATAAAGCGGAAGAGTTTGTTTTTTGTTAAAACGCTAAGATATCTGGATTTACTAGTTTGATTAACTTTTTTTTTTTGTTTTTATGAATTCTGCATTCTTTGGAAGTGCCATAGGCTACATAACATTACGGTGTCCGTTCGTCCGTTTTGCTTCTTTTATTTGCGTTATGCGTTGTAGGAGGAGTACGTTTTGTTTTATTTTCTCTCGTGCTGTTGCGGACGACGTCGGGATATGAATGATTAGATATTTGGCTCGGGGTTATACCTACAGTCTATGGAACTATCTGGCATGGCTTAATTGGTTTATTGCGGAGCGGAGCATATTTCTAGTTTTGTAGCTCTTTGTAGACTGTACTACCTTTGTAGTTTGTGGGATAATTTTAAATTACATAAGGCCCATCGGACGTCGCCTTAACGTTCATTTTGCTGGCAGGCAGAGTAATAGTGGTTTCTACCGTATTTGATGTATCTTGAGTTTCGACGGCAGTAAGATTTTATGTGTCCATAAGCTAGGCAGTTGACACATTGAGGGGTTGTGCGTTTTGGTTTCGAAGGTTCAAAATTTAGTCGACAGTGTAGTAGTCTTTATATTATAAATCTATATGTAGTCCCTATAAGCACTACAGGTCTGTGTGTCTGTGTCGTGTGGCTGGATTTTGACCTGGTCCTTTGGTAG
The DNA here is from genome assembly GCA_013403705.1 of Heliconius hermathena. Classification (NCBI taxonomy): domain Eukaryota; kingdom Metazoa; phylum Arthropoda; class Insecta; order Lepidoptera; family Nymphalidae; genus Heliconius; species Heliconius hermathena. The sequence goes on from JAAIXJ010000023.1 coordinate 556,059, forward strand.
AATTTTAATCTCAAAAAGATTTTGGACAGTGTCATTAAGCAATTTGATTAATTCGACGAATGTTAGTTACATTTTCAATGAAAAGGAAGTAGGTTTGGGTAACTTCATTTGTACTGTTTTGACTACAGTCAGTAAGAGACTGTTGTTATCTCGGCCTGTTACAAGGAGTGGCATATTTGCCGTGTTAGGTAAAATAATGGTCTATTGTATACTGTTCCCACGCGTAGGGCATAAAAAAGAATTATTAATTAAAAAAGAATATTTATTATTATAAATAAAACAATGAGAATGGGGCCCTTAGGGAGCCGCGGTCGTGTGAATTACGTTATAGGTCTACGTTAAGCGAGCCCGATCTATAGAGAGTTTATATTATAGTATAGTTGAGGCCGGTCGTGGCACAGCGGCACGAGGTGTGACTGCAAAACCGACTGGTTGTGGGTTCGATCCCCACTCGAGGAGATGAAATATTTACTTAAATTTATATTTCCATTTCTTCGCTCTGGTGTCGAGGTTAAGCGCGGCGTTGAGTTCTGCCACTCAACACGCAATGCCTCCAGAATTCGGCAGAAAGTGGGGAACGGAGTGTCTTAACACTAGGTTCCCTCTGCCTACCCTGCTGTGTGCGGGATACAGCGTGAAGCTAATTTAATTTTAATTTTATTTTTATATTATAGTATACAACGGTAGTAATTTAAGTACTAAAAGGGGTGTCACTGTATACTTCAGCAATATCCGTTGAGTCGTTGATAGAACAATAAACATGAACAAGTGACATTGTCAGATGCGGTGCGCCGGCGACGCCACGCTGTGCTGCGCGAAGGCGGCGGGGGCGGCGGGCGGCGCGCTGCTGTGCGGCGGCGCGGCCGGCGTGTGCCAGCTGCTGTACGACAGCGCGCCCAGCGGCCGCTACGGCACCATGACGTACCTGGCGCGCGCCGTGGCCGCGCTGCTGGCCGCGCGCGCCGCCGCGCCCGACGCGCCCGCCGACTGCGCCGTCACATAACTACACGCCCACACATTACCTCTGTTGCCCATTCAATTCAATTCTGATTATTTACTAACTGTGGTATTATCCTGTTTGCACCATAAAATTTATCAATTATTTACTCTTAAGAGCTAGAATAAATTAAATAACCCACTAAGACTATAATGGGTGTAAAAACACCTTATTTTTAAAAGTAATTAATGAATTGTAAGAAATGGTGAACGATTTACTTTTAACAGTTAATTTGGACCTTTGTTAATAAATATATGTAGTTATTTGTATAATTTTTTGTAAAAATCTTTAAAAAAATAAATTTATTAAATATGACTTAAGCCGCTGACTATACAAGGGGGGATATTTTCTTTTTTATATCAAAATTATTAAATTTTCAATACAAATCAAAAGCTTTTATTTTCATTTAGTGTTGCTCTTCACCTGGCTAACTTTAATAAATTATATATTAAAATATTAATTAGAATTTTCTCATCACAAGTGTGACAAACAAAAGTGCAATGTAAGAGACTGTGACAATTAAAAAATGTAGCAACTAAAAACTAAATGTACCTGGGTGTTTCTACACCCATATAACCTTTAAGAGTTAAAATGGCAAGTGTAGACGGCCTATCTGTGTAGTTGCTTAAGTTACTAAACACTAACATTACATAGAATTAAAGTCCAAGCCAAATGAAAAATCAAAAACGGAAAAGTAGATTAAAATTTAGCCTTTTATGAGCAAACTAGTTCATAAAGGGCTAAACTAGTTCTAAAGCAATTTCAGTCTTATTAGAAATATAAGTTTTTTTAAAAATATAAACCTAAAAAAATACATAAAAAGGCAATTACCTTTCAAAATGGCGTTATTGATAAGTTTGTGCCTATTTGTATTTGTGCCAAATAATACACGATTTTAAATCAATTTAATTAAATTTTTTTTATTTATTTTTATTACATTTGAATTATTGAGTCTCGTTAGCAAAATTACTAACAAGATTACTTCACCATGACCAAACAATTTAGCACAAGAATGATCATAATTATTCTTCCAAGAAATTATTATTTTTTTGCTTTTCGATGATAAATTGAAAATTTATCGAACAGCAAGTAAATATCCTTAGAAATTATTTATAATCATTTTACATAAGCAACATATGATTTTTTGATGTTATAAAATATTATAAAAAAATTAAAATTACAAATTGCTAAATTTATATTTCTTTATATTATACTTGCCAATTCTATTTCAACTTTTTGTATAATATAATTAAGTATGTGAACGATAAAATTGAATCAAAATTAATATCACTTCAAAAATATTCAATTCTGATAATATTAAAATACAGCCAGCCCCATATATTTTTTATTTTTTTTTATTTTTATTAAACAGTACATAATACAAAACAAAGGTTAATAAAACAGTGTGGGATCAACAAGATTTTATTGTGATAATTTTTTTCCTGTTTGTTATTGTGTTATAAGTTAAATAATATATAATTTTTCTTATACTTATTTACATTATTTTTATTGTTGTACTAGGTATTATTTTGCATGCTTAAAATTTTGTGTTGTTACAAAAAATATATTTTACTAACAATCTTCATGATTACTATATTAGTTATTAAATTAATAGAATATATTAGTTTGGTTTAATAAATTTTGATAATATCATAATTGTTGTTTGCTTCAAACCAAAACTCTCATTTTTTCAGCTTCACTCTGTATTCCGCACATAGGGTAGGGGGAGGGAACCTGGGAACCTAGTATTAAGACGCTTCCGCTCTTCGCTCTTTCCGGCAAATTCTTAAGACTAAAATATATATTTCTAAAATTAAAAGAATTTGTATTTATTCTATCTATTTAATTTCAAGAATACAATTTTCTATAACACAACAATTTAAAATATAACACTACAAACTCTCAAAACTTGCTAAGCTTCATCTTTTTTCCCAAAAGGATTCATTTTTGAGAGCCAAGATGTTGTAGATCTGTAATAAAGAAAAGAAGAAATTTAGTTGAAAATAAAATAAAAATAAACTAATAGCATAATCTATAATTGAAGTCTGGTACCAAATCAAAATGTGGCGTTATCTTCCGCCACTACAATATACAATGTCTCAAATATTAGGCAGAAACAGAGTGTCAACATTAGCTTTCCATTGTGAAACTAAAATAAAATTAATTGATTTGTGGCCACTGACACTTTAGTTTAGATGTATCAGGAGAAGTAATAAAAATAATATAAGGGAGACTTCTCTTTATTGTATGTCTGTTTTAAGATAAACAAAATTACTTATTATATATTTTAGACCTGGAAATTAAGTAACAGTACCTTTTGTTTAAATTGAAATTTATCTTAATAAAGTCACTGGTGCAGCGGGACAATGCTAGACTATAAACACAATGGTTGTGGGTAGAATTATTTTTTTACTCCAAGAAGGTAGAGTGGAATTGAGTTCCACCATTCAACATGTAATGTCTTGAGGAAAAAAGAGAACTGGGTAAAAAAATAGAGAACTGACTCTTACACATTTATATGTCAATTACAGGATAAAGTATGTATTACAAGCGACAGGAAATGAGGAATGTGACAGGAAATTAAAAAAAATTGCTATAAAAACTTACGATATTTCATCCGTTGTGGTGTTGCCAGTTTCAATTTCTGCTGCTTTTAATTTTTGAACTAAATTTTTTCTATAGAGGTTTTTTAAAGGTACAGGTCTGTTTGCAGCTTCTTTAATCTTGGCTACTTTACTTAAAGCCTCATACCAGGAAAGCCCATACCACTCTATTTCTTCTGGTGTATACTAAGTAAAATAATTAAAACAAGAATATATTATTAATTAATATTATTTACTAACTGAGTCCAGTAATTTATAAATACAGTAGAAACTCAATTAACCAAACTTGTGATGTGTCAAACCAAAAATGTGGATTCCAGGAGCTCAGGGTAGTACTTGGGATTTGTATTAAATTGAGCAGAATGTTTGATATGTGTATTAACCCTTGCCTCCACAGATCAAGCTCCTCTTGGGGAACTAAATAAATTAAAATGATCATACCGGTATTGCATTTCAAAAAAAATATAGAAATGAAAAGAAACTTTACTAGAACTTAGCTAAGTATGTGTTTAACTACTGTTTAAAGGTTTTTTTACTTTACAATTTGTCTTTCTATCACATGTCACACATTTACCTATAATGTTGCCTGAACAATCCCAAATATGTATGAATGATGAGCATATAATTAGGTCTCCACTGTATCTAATAATTTAAGATGACATAACTTACAGAAGACAAATAAGTTTTATATTCTTCATAAACTTCTTTTTGTTTTTTTGGATCATATGCATATCTTGGACATCCATTCATGAGCTCAGTGAGGATTTGTTTTTTTAATTTCAAAGCTAACATTGAAACTAAGTCACATGCAGGTGTCTTAAGGAGATAGTGATCAAATCCATAATGATCATGAATTAATTTTATAGTTCTATCTGTTACAGTCACAGACAAATGTGTATTTAATACTTCAGATTTTACAACAGTTCTCTTAAGAACAGGCACCCAATAATGAGGCACTCTACGGCGACGAGGATCTCTTTTTTGAAAGCCTATAAAGATATAAATTAATATTAAACCAGAAAACACACTATTTCTTAATTCTTTAAAGATTTTATGTATGCATATTATTATTATTAATATTATCAGCTTCACGCTGTATCCTGCACACAGCCGGGTAGGTATAAGAAACCTAGTGCTAAGACACTCTGTTTCTCACTCTCCACAGAATTCTGGAGGCATTGCTGGTTGCGGAACTCAACACCGCGCCTCGAGACCAAAGCGAAGAAATGAAAATATAAATTAAAGTAAATATTTCAATTCCTTGAGTGGGGATCGAATCCATAACTAGTCGATTTTACAGTCACACCTCATGCCTCTGCTCCACAACTGGCCTCTCATTAATATTAACTGCAAAACTTATTAATAGAATAATGATGGAAAACAACATATACAAAACAAAAAACAGTTTAAATGAAGAATCTATCAGAAGTAAGATTGAGGCCGTTGTGGTGCAGATGGAAAGTTTGACTGTGAATGTGATGGTTATGGGTTTGATTCCTCTTAATGGGATAAATTATTGACATTTCCTTACTGTGGTAACAAGACTAAAGCACTGTAATGTCGAGTTATGCCATTGAACACACCATGTTTTCATAGAAGGGTGGAAGGTAAGGTACAATGTTTCAACACTAGGTTCCCTTTGACTGCAAGGTTCATTTAAGTGTAGTCTTTTATTTATTAGTTAAGCTCGTTAAAAATTCAGTTAATATTTTTGTTAAAACTAACCTTTAACTACTGCCTCTCCACCCCAAATTCCTTCATGTATTTCAGACGGATATTTAAGAGGTATAGGAATATTTTGCACTGGTAACGTTTCACCAGTTAATTCATCTCGCTTCCATTTACTATCTTGAGGGATATAATGAACAGCTGCAGGTTTAAGCACCTTCCATTCATGCCAGAATTTCTTGTAAGCAGGTGGTAAATCATTAGCTATACCAATTTCAAATCTGCTTTTCTTCTTAAATGTTTTGGATAGTTGGCGTACTGTCGCCTAAAAGAAGAAGAAAATTATATTATGGATTAGATAAGGTCATAATATTCATCAATAATGTCAACAATGAAATGATGCAACATATTTACTATCAAGGTGGATTCCTATTAGATAAAGTAACACACCTGGATACGTGAAGATGCCATTTAACTTAAATGATTTAGAGAATCATATACGGAAATATTTTTAAATAAATTTATTTTTTAGCTTTAGCTCACAAAAGCTGTCAAATAATTGGCAATTGAAGGTTACTAGTGCTGTCCAACTCGATATTATATTATATGTTCCATTGCAAGTTTAACAATATTTTCAGAATAATATATCTATATAACAGGTTTAGTATATTAATTATTATATAAATATAATATTTCAAAATAGTATAAAATTGTAGCTCAAAAATTTTACGAATGTTATACAATAATTATCTGTTTCATTTGTCATCTGTGCTGACGTGGTTTAACACAAAAAAAAATCAAAATGGCAAGCAATAACAAGTGCCAAGTGGTGGTAATATATTAAAATTTTATTTTCGTGTTTATTACCTTTATTTCTACATTACTAGAGTCTATCTAAAGGTATCAATATTAACTATTACTGTGACTTTGATTAAATTACTTATCGTTTTAATGTGTGCGGCGGAAAACATACAATGTCAGAAAGTAAAAACATCAATATTAATCCTGATCAGGATAAAAAGATCGAAATCCCTGATCCCAATATAGCAGCGCCTAGCGATGTGTCCAGCGTTGCAGGAAGTGTTAAACATATAAAGGTAAATACTGTCATATTAAGCAGGTATAAAATATTATTTTAAAATTTGACAGTATGTCCATATTGGTCATAAACTCAGTATCAAATATTAAATGGTTAATTAACCGTCCTTAAAACATTTATTGTATTCTTAATATATATTATATTACATGGCTTAGTGACGATGTTACTAAACTAAAGTAATATTAGTCAACATTATTTTATACAGCATGCAACATCTTCTGAAAGACAAATAAAATTTGAAAGAGCTCAGAAATGCCTGGAAAATGCAGCTCTTGTGTCAAAGAGAATTAAGGAACATCGAAAAGCGACTGCTGAGCTACTTGGTCGTCCTTTCGGTATGTAGCATTTATTTCCAGTTGATGTAATAAATCTAATCAAATCTCTAATAATAGAGAACTTAGTGTTAAGCCACTCTGTTCCTCACTTTCCGCCGAATTCTAGATGCATTGCTCTGTTATGTTTAGTAGTGGAACTTAACGCTGCGCATTGTAGAAATGGAAATATAACTTTAAATAAATATTTCGTCTCCTCGAGAAGGGATTGAACCCATAACCAGTTGCATTTACAGTTACAATTGTGTCGCTGTGCCATAACTAGCCTCATATTGATATAATAATTGATATTCTATTTTCTAATTATAACTTCTTTTAGAGGAAGATGTTGGAGACACAGCAACTGAGGTGGCAACCACCATAAGTGAGAGGACTGGCTACTCTGCTGTAACAGATACATCTACAACATTATCTGTTCAAGATGCTTTGAATAGTAAGTTTTATGTATTATTAAAATGTCCTTGTGTATGTGGATTATTAGTATATGTATTAGGTATCATTAATACTATAGGGCTTCTCTTTTGAATGAAAATACAGAAATTATTTTTCTTTAAATCCTATAATTTTTCACTACATACTTCTGCTAATGCAAAGTAGTTTATACATACTTTTATTTAAATATTGTACTTTTTTTTCCAAAAGAATAACTTTTATGTATACAACGAAAAATATACTTAATAAACAATATGCCCTTGACCAATAAATAAATTAATTTTGACACAATAGAAAGACAGTAGTTTAATAGTAAAATTGTATTAATTACAAAAAATATATTAATTGTTTACAAAGTAGACAATGTAACATAATTTCTATAGATATATAATGGCATTATTTTGATTTTCAGTTCCTGGAATTAGCGAGAGTTTGGCGAATACATTGAAACAAAAAGAGCTTTTGATGGAAAGAATTAAACAATATAAAGAAATAAGTAAAAGACCTATGAAAAAACCAGTACAAACCACAAGAAAGGATTCTGTCAGTGAAACATTTGACTTGAGAAAGGTTAATATTTATTTGTATCATATATTATCAATTTTGATTTTTCAAAGTAAACAGCAATATCCAATATATTTTTGCATATTTTAGGGGGGTTCCTATAGATGATAGCAGAAATGTTGTAAAATTTTCAATATCCATTTAACTCTGCTAACAAATAAAAATGTAACTAGTCAATCAATTTCCTATAATATAGTGAAATCGTTTTTTGAACACAGTTCCCCTGTATTTTTTAAATAAATCACTGTAATGACTAAATAAATGGTTGAGGAATTAACCAACCACTGGTTTTGTGCACAATATACTACTCATTCAGAGGAATGAATTATTTAATTTTTCTTGTTCTGGTAACCAGATAAAGTACAAAGTGAGTCCCACAATTTTATATTCAATGTCTTAAAAAATTGGCTGGAATGTATTAAACTGAGTAATTTAAAAATAGGGTTCCTTATTTAACCAGCTATAAAACAGATGAAGCTTTATAATATATTAATGGCTACAGTTATTCTATTTATTAATAATTGTTTAAAATAAGTTTAATTTTTAATAAGACAAATTTGACTTAATATGCAGAGCTCAGAAAATCCTGATATATCTAAATTAGTAAATACAATAAAAGAAAAGGACAATAATCTTAGTGTCCTGCAAGTGAAAATGAGAGCTATGGAAACAACAATTTTGGATTTACAAGAAAAAATTAATGAAAAGGATCAGATCATAGAAGCTAAAAATCGAGCTACTACATTGATCTCTGATAGCCTAAGTAAAAAGGGTATGAAGTAAAGTTTATTTTATATCTAATTATTGAATAGAAACAAAATCAGTATTCTTTATTGTGAAACTAGTTACGAAAATAGTCCTATTTGTGTTATAATTTTTAAGGATATTATTAACAATGGGTTAAATATAATTGTCAATACAAAATATATCAATACAATATATATTTATAGTGCTCATTATAGAGTGTTAAAGATTTTTTTAGAAACATAAATTCTGAATGTAGCAGTGACTCAATATATTTTAACACTTTTTCATACAGAGAGTTGAACCCATAATTATGGTGTTACAGTTAGATGCTGCCATACTGTGCTACAATAGTCTCAAATCGCCATTGAAATAAATATTTTATGATTATATATATACATACATTTTATATGTAATAGTANCCTCGATCCCCACTCGAGGAGATGAAATATTTATTTAAATTTATATTTCCATTTCTTCGCTCTGGTGTCGAGGCGTTGAGTTCTGCCACTCAACACGCAATGCCTCCAGAATAAAAAAAAATCCATACTTTGATACCATTGTAGTTTTAATTTGATTAATAAAAAAAACATTTTAAAGTGTTATTCCACTGACTACTAAGCTTGGACGTTTTCCAAGAGGCGCGGTTTTAAATCTCGCTACGTTCTCATTTATGTTTTTTTTTTAAATACCGTGGGAAGTATAAATTAATGCACGGCCCCTTTTATGCCACAAATAAAAAAATAGGGAACTAAAGCGGCAACGTGTTTGAAATTTTACAAATTTAAATCTCAAAAACAAATGTTCCCGTAATATAGCAGGGTAGGTAGGGAATGAAATACCGCTCTAGGAAATGAAATATTAATTTAAATTTATATTTTCATTTTCTTCGCTCTGATGTTGAGGCAAAGCGAGGGGTTGAGTTCCGCCATTCAACACGTATGTGCGGGATACAGTGTGAAGCTGTTTTAATTTTATTTTTTAGGCAGAAGGAATCTAATATTTTAATACCCCGTTTCCCAATTTTTAAATATTGAGTATCGAGTAGCGGAAGTTAACGCCGCGTACTCCTCGCCCACACTGCTTTTTGCGGGACTACACCGTAAAGCTAAAAATCTTTCATTATTAATGCTAAATGAATTGAAGAATACTTATAATAAATTATATTTCCAGCACGAGACACTCAAAGCACTCCAACTGTTCTTCTAAACTGGCTTCGCGGGAAGAGCACACCAAAAGTAGTGCATATGTGAAATGTAAATGAAATAGGAAAGGTGTAGATTATTATTAGTGCTTACGTTCCAGACTGCATTTGGTTCTGTAAAGATTGTATAATGTACCTATATTTAGTACTAAAATGAAACGTCACTATATACATTTTTTTTTATAAAATCTTTATTTTCTTTTGGTAGCTCCTCGCTGTATGCCACATATAGCAAATAGAGGGAACTTATTGTGACGTCCATTCAAGATATTGAGTGTTGAGTGGCGGAGTTACACGCTGCCCTTTGTTTTATTAATAAAGCAATAAAAAAAATCATTCCTCCGAATGGGAATCGAACCCACAATCGTCGCGCTTATAGTCAGAGGTGCCACATTAAAATTCAATAATATCTTTTATTTCCTTTTATTGTAATTATGTTCTGTAGCCTTCTTTCTTGTACAATTAAACAATGTTTATTTAAACATTGTTAATAATTGTACTCCTTGCACTTCTATCATTAAATTGTAAACATTATAGCGCTCATTTGGTGCAACAATGACGTATTTGCATCTTAAAAATAGAGTTACACGTGTTCATGTATGCGGTAAGACTACTTACAAATTTTCATATACGTCGTTACACCAAATGATCAATATCGTCTTTATATATTTTTTATTTATTTTTTTAATATTTATTATTTTTGTCGACTATTATAATTATATTTTTCTATATTATATCTTTCTATTTTTTTTATATATTTTGTTACTTTTTTTTCATATGGCTAAGTTCTCTGAGTACAATATTGGTAACAAGTTCAATTTTGGTTTATATTTCTCCAATATGGTGCTACGATTAGTAATATCTATATACTACTTATGGTACTTATTGTAAATCGTATTAAGTGAGACCGTTCATCAGTAATGACTATCGATTGTATCTTAAACAATATTATAATGAAGCTATGTTATCCACCAAAAGAAAGGACTTGTGGCTTCCATTTTTTATATTTTCATTTAACGAAAAGCGCGACCGAATCATAAGAGTATGAAGGACAATATACAATGACTAATGCGAACGAACGATTTCGAAGACGACACGTGGTTGATATACTAAATATCTTTTTTGGCTTCACGCTTTGCCCAGCATAAGTATAAAGGTAGGCAGAGGAAGTCTTTCTACCCTCCGTATCTACAACTTTCGCGACATTTCGTGTTGAGTGGCGGAACTCAACGCAGCGATTTTTCTAATTAACATTGAGGCAAAATGAAAATAATTCATTCCGATGAGTAACGCTACGCCACGACGCCCTCAGCACGATTTAACCCTATTATATTTTACGCTGTCAGTTTCATTTCTGTGTATAGGTATGCTATTTAATTGGTCTATCGATATTTCAAGATTTGATCCGATCGTTAACCGCCCGCCTTTTTCGGAATTAATTAAATTAATATTACAACCTTTTTGTTGGTTCAACATTAATTGAACTAATCCCGAAAAATCCTAACGATACCATTAGCATTAAATCTCGAGGTCGTAGAGCTGTACGTGGGAAATGAAATAAGCTTTAAATGAAATATTATTCCTATCTAGAAATATTATATTAATCGGTTTTATTCCATTTTTATAAATTTAATAAAGGTACCTATAGTTATAGTATTTGAATAGAGTAAGCAAAGCATTTAAATAATAATAATTTTCAATCAAATGACAAATTCTTTATATTTGACTTTGAATATGCAAGAAAAAATTTACTCAATTTGTCCTCTCTCTCTCTCCTTTGGCGAAAATGTGTTATGCACGTTGATTTCTTTTTTTTTGACAGTAAATATTCTTTTCTACGCATAGTAAATTTTAATGTTTTGCCAACGATACGAAGGATATCGACAGTAGCGTTTCCCAATATTTCCTTGATTGTGGTCCGCGGACTAAAATAATAGCACCCTCCTTAAATTTTTCAATCCATATGAAACTCCACAACTTCAAAGTAGTTAATTATTTTTTATTACTAAAATAATTTCTTGTTTCCCAACTAACTCACTTTGTTTTTTTATAAATTTACCTTATAAAGTGCTTTTGCTCTGCAGTAACATAGATTTATTGTATCAAAAGCAGAATATCTCACATCTACGATTTGCTTACTCTATGTATTTAAAGCAGTAATGTATTAGAAGTATTGTGCCTTTTATTTAATAATATTCTTTATAGTATTTTACTATGTTGTATTTTATGTTAATACTTTATTATATGCAAATTTAATATAAATCACTGTAAATAAATTAATAAAAACATCCAAAGTGCGGTCATTGTATATGAAATTGTAAATTTGTTTTCCATTAAATGGTAATTAATTTTATAAGTAGTTTTATTTACTTGTGAGTTTTGTTTTAGTAGTACTATTAGGATGTGTGTGGTGCAATAGGGATGAGACAGGGCTATTTTAAGATTTATATTTTTTTTTATAGATCTAAAATTGCTATGTAAATAAGCGATTTATTATTTTAATGTTTTGCGACTTCAAATATTGAAGTGTAATGTATACTCTGTCGAGTTACCATAAAGTATTTACAAATAAATAAAATGTACAAAGGCCCAAGATGCTTTGCAAATAAATAGACTACGAAACGTGTAGGCTTACTAAATTGAGATTTTAATAAAATCGGTGGTTGTCGACTGCTCACCTTGTTTGTTATTGAACAATGCGTATTTCACGTATATATAAATATAATTCTATGCTGACGCAAAGAGAAATGTGAGAAAAAAACTTAATAATTTTATATATTTTTATTGTGGTTTTCTTTTTGCAATTGAAATCGCAACGATCATACAATACCAATAGTAACTTAAAATTGAATAATCACATAAAAATCAAAATTTTGCAACTTTGCGTGTCATACATCTCTAGAATTTAGTTTTTTTTTTATATAAATCGACTCATCTATAAAAAAAATGATTATCACTTCTGTTCAGAGTTACATAACCCTTTAACCTATATAATATATACATTACAGGAAAATTCAGATTTTTTTACAACATTACAATTATAACTATTTCATAACAATCTTATTATCTTACTATATTGAAAAGCCAGTCTAAAAGCTAAAACAAGCATTTAGTTATACATTTAAGGCGTATATTTCCCCACATAACTTTATATATTTTCATATCGTATATAAAATATGTTTATCAATAGTCAAATTATGAAGGCCCTATGTATATATTTAGGTAGCAATACCACAACCATACAAATTATAGTAAATATCTGTTCTATATTTCTAGGTAAAAAAATATGGATTTTAAGTTTATCTTGTTTCATAAATTTGTTAAAATACAAATACTCCTTTAGTAGTGTTACTTATGGCACCACATGCTTAAAGCATTATATATATTTACAGCTATAACTATTATATTTACATAGCAATCGCTAGATAAACATATTTTGAAGTAGAATATAATATGTAACACAAATAGGCTTATACATATATTGTCTATGTTTCAACCTAAAATATTTTTTTGAAAGCCACAATCATGTATAGAAATGGAAGACATTGGACTGTTCAATAAACATTTTAGCTTATATAAATGCAAGCAAACAACTAACAAAATAAAGCTTATAAAATAATATATAATTACATTTAACGCTTATTATTTGCATTCTCCACCCGTACTTAAGCTCTATATAATATTATTTATCTGTGGAAACTATATCACAATATTCAATGTAGGTAGATAGTGTCAACTTCCCCCTTTCTCAGAATACAATTAAGTACAAAACTATGGAACTTGACTATTGCATATTTTATGTTCAATGGTTGTAGGAACAATTATATAAATTAAAATCTAAACATAATACACCTAACTTACCAATGATACAAAAATCACATATTTTTTTCTTAGTTTTTCTAAATTAAGCCAATGACATAGTACCCCTAAGTTAACATATTATGACTGGAAGTGACTATGATCTGAAATTAAATCAGTTTTTACACTATCACATTACATGTTAGGTACCTAAATGCTAAAAAATATTGTTGGTACAACATTCATCGTCAAAAAGGAACAAAAGATAATCTTCTAACAAAAACATTTAGCCCTTCGTCTACTTTATAATTATTTAATAGTTTATTATATAATTTATTGTATGTATATGTCAGAGAAATGTATGTGGGTTTTTCGATTTTATTCCGTGATAGATTGATGTACTATACATATGTTATATTAGTTTTTACAAATTATAAAGCGTAATTTATTGCCTTCCCCCGATACACGAACATTATATGTTGAATCTGATTGTAATTAACCTAGCAAGTAGATAAACGGATTATTTCTTAGAATCATACAAGAGATTATAGTTATATAATTTACTTCATAATATAATAAAATATATATATGTATCATATTTAATAAATATTTGTCAAGTGTCAATCACGTACGGCTATGTCGGTCATGATGTAAGTGATTAAGTCATTTGCTTTGGTCCCATATACACAATTTTACTAAGACTAATATTTTAAGAACCTTTTTAGTTTTCATAACGAATACGTAAAGCAAAATTGAAATATTTTTCCTTAAAAATAAAGAGGTAGATTTTAATTTCAAGATACCAACTAGAACTGGAAAATATAATGTGGTATTTTTTATGATATTCCATCTGTGCAAAACCCCCGCCGTAAGATCGTTGGTTAATTTGAAATTAAAGGCAAAAAGTAGCACGGAGGGCTTATAATTATAATAACTATTTACATAAACATTGCTTAGACTACGCACGCAGTGAGTTGTACCTTAACTAACGTTAAACACATTGCGTTTGTCAGTCTTACTATCAGTCCTCGATCACGGATGCACCGTTCTATCTAATATTCTAGTTTATAGTATTTCCGTACTAATGCACCGCAATTAAAGCATTGGTCCTCACGCTTGGAGATTTGCCAGGGACCACGTAACAGTGGGTTAGAAGTGGACGTCCCTAACGTCAGTGGGGGTGGCGGCGTTACTGTGCGCCTTGTCCTGGGTCGGAGGCGGGGTCCACGCCGCTGCCTCCCGGCCTTGCCCGTTTGGGGCAGTCACTTGACTTTCTTCGATCACAGCCTGCACCATCACTTCTATTTGCTCTAGGCATGTTTGGAGGCAGTCCTAAAAATATTGTATATTTAATATAAGTACAATTATAACAATTCGTAAAGTAAAAAAATAAGTGTTATAATTATTTAGTGCTCAACAAAGTAAGTAATAATTATTTACCGAGTCAATGCCTGTAAGTTCATGCAAACGTGACAGGTGTCCATCAACTCCTAAACCGCGAAGCGCTGCAGCGATGCTGCAAGAGGCCAAAGTGCTCGCGGGATACAACGTGAATTCATAATCTGTAACAAAATAGACTCATATGAATTAAGGCACTAAGAACGTTATGAGTACGATAAAATTTTCCTCTAGTAATCTATAATTATGCAGTACTATTGTTACACACGCCGCAGGTACCTACGATTTGAATAACAAACGAACACTGCCATGCGATATCAGGCAAAAACCAGGTCATACGCTCCGGCTGCGTACGCGCGTATGTAGAGCGGATATAAAGAAAAATCTATACACGACACGATTACTTCAATGTTAATAGCAGAAGACGAGGATTCGTCGCGCGTCGTAGCCACAGAGAGTGCACTAGCGCGTAGAGGCTACACACGTATCCGGTAATGAATTGCTCCTTTCTCTTTCCCACAGGTTGTTGGTCCCGCTTTGGAGAGTGCAGCCTCAAAGGAGCCGGCATCCGCCCTCGCGCCCGCATTCCACGGCCCGCGCCCGCGCGCCCGTTTTACTGGAATATTTCTCACGGACTCGCTTTGGCAAAACCATTATATGTATACGGATACCTCTCAAAAAGGCTCCACCGTGGAACTATTTGGGCCTGGATGGCTCGAGTTGTATTGAATAACCTGTTGTGTTTTGTACCGTAATATAATTAATATTTAATGAAACGTAGGAAGAAATAACCAAATATATATATATATATATATATATATATATATATATATATATATATATATATATATATATATATATATATATATATATATATATATATATATATATATATATATATATATATATATATATATATATATATATATATATATATATATATATATATATATATATATATATATATATATATATATATATATATATATATATATATATATATATATATATATATATATATATATATATATATATATATATATATATATATATATATATATATATATATATATATATATATATATATATATATATATATATATATATATATATATATATATATATATATATATATATATATATATATATATATATATATATATATATATATATATATATATATATATATATATATATATATATATATATATATATATATATATATATATATATATATATATATATATATATATATATATATATATATATATATATATATATATATATATATATATATATATATATATATATATATATATATATATATATATATATATATATATATATATATATATATATATATATATATATATATATATATATATATATATATATATATATATATATATATATATATATATATATATATATATATATATATATATATATATATATATATATATATATATATATATATATATATATATATATATATATATATATATATATATATATATATATATATATATATATATATATATATATATATATATATATATATATATATATATATATATATATATATATATATATATATATATATATATATATATATATATATATATATATATATATATATATATATATATATATATATATATATATATATATATATATATATATATATATATATATATATATATATATATATATATATATATATATATATATATATATATATATATATATATATATATATATATATATATATATATATATATATATATATATATATATATATATATATATATATATATATATATATATATATATATATATATATATATATATATATATATATATATATATATATATATATATATATATATATATATATATATATATATATATATATATATATATATATATATATATATATATATANCGATCCCCACTCGAGGAGATGAAATATTTACTTAAATTTATATTTCCATTTCTTCGCTCTGGTGTCGAGGTTAAGCGCGGCGTTGAGTTCTGCCACTCAACACGCAATGCCTCCAGAATTTGGCAGAAAGTGGGGAACGGAGTATCTTGACACAAGGTTCCCTCTGCCTACCCTGCTGTGTGCGGGATACAGCATGAAGCTAATTTTTTTTTTTAATTTTAAATTACTTTGGATGGGATGAGGATGAGCAGGTTTAAAAAAAGTCCAGTACGAATTTACTATTATTAGAGTCGAGTTATTTTTTGCTCAATAAATTTTACCATCCAAATAATGATACATAATACGCTCTTGATTACGTGATGCACTCGTGCTACATTCGCTGTGGGATGCTACTATGTTCTAGAGGTATGTATGTACATATATATTCATCAGATGTTGCCGTTGTAGTGGTGGAAGGGACTCGAATATTTTGAGAAACTGTGGAAACATTCGTAGAAACAATGTAGTATCATCATTTATATCTACTAAATCGTTTCTACGAATATAGCCAAGTGGAATAATCCACTAAACAAACGTATTCTTCGCGTGATAAGTATGCGATGATATCTGAATAGCCCTGTGCAAGTGAAATAAAAGAGCTGTAGCGTGAACTTAACCGCCAAAAAAAAACGACAGCGGCGGCGAACAACAAAAACCGTTGCATAAAAACATATGATCCCATGAGGGATACGGGGGGTCTGCGGAGTGCCGGCGGGGAGGGGGAGGCAGTCCCGAGGCGTGCTGGAATGCGCTCGGGTGAGCGGCGTGGGAGGCGCCGCCGCCGGCGCACCACACGCGCACCCTCGCCCTCACTCTACCCTCCAACATGTAAACAAACCTATTCACATTTCTGTGCCTTACAGATTCCTGCGATCATTACCCATGTATATATCTAAACGATCTCTACCAAGGGTTTATAAGGATATAATATAGGTGGTCAAAAGATAACAAAATTAACATTCAACATTCCACCTGTTGACTTTGGCAGTTACCGATATCTAATATCCGCTATCGTCGTGTTCGTATGCCAGTTAAAAAATATCACGTTTATATAATATAAATCCGAAAAGTACGATTTCCTATATTACTGAAATTTGTTATTTGGCAGTATAAAATTAAGTAAAAGTAACAGAAAAAAAGAAAAATATGGAATACTTTAACAATTACACATAATACATACACAGTAATATGTGTGGTAAGGTTCAGTGACAGAAGAGCGCGAGCCAGTGCTAATTAATACGAGAAACTAAATCGTTGAAGCTAATATTTATTTAGGTATTATATAGAAAACAAATAATTTTACAGCTTAAATAAATACTGATTTAATAAGATTAACATAAACATAATCAAAAAATCAATAATAATTTTATATTAAACTTGATAGAAGCTTACCTCTAGCCGCAAGCGATATGAAGGTTTGCGCGTGTCTATGGACCATTTCCTTGTTGACCTGCCCCCGCAGCGCCAGCCGCGACAGCAGCAGCGGCAAGAAGTCGTGCGCCGTCACGCCCGCCACGTCCCACTTCAGCTTAGATAGCACTAGCAGCTCCCAGCTCTGTGGACAAGATTTGTTCGTATTAATCAAATGAATAAAGTAATTGACTTCTGTCTGTACATGTGTTCACACATGTACAGACAGAAGTAACATAAAAGTAACAAAAAAATATAATAATGTAAAAAATATAATCGAAAATTAAATCAGCTTCACGGTATATCCTGCACACAGCAGGGTAAGCAGAGGAAAGAACTCAACGCCGCGCTTTGCCTAGACACCAGAGCGAAGAAATGAAGATATAAACTTAAATAAACATAACATTTCCTCGAGTGACGATCGAACCCACAACCAAAGTTAACAGTCACATACTTGTGCCCCTGCGCCAAGAGAGTCCACTCTCATATAAAAAGTAGTTTTGTCATTCTATTAACATATTTGTCCGGATGCAGATTAAGAACTTTGAGATTTAAAGAAAGAAAGTGTTGATCGGTTACGACAACAACGCAGTAAGGCAGCCACCACATCCGCTGTGTATAATCGTAAACATGCCGTTTTGCTCGACTTCCCGGAACTGCGCGTAGGTAGTCCCCACACATTGTTGCATGATCAAGCTAATAATTGCTGCTTGAAAAAGTCTTTGTAACTAACTATACGTAATGAATAGATAACTTTATCATTTTTATAATATTGTGGACGATTGTAAGATGTTCTGTAAGTCTTTTTTTTTTAAATGCATTTGTCCATGCATTATAAAAATACGTTCAAGAATGTTGTTACACGCTTGCGTGAAATGAATAATTTTGCAATACATTTTTCTAACAAATAAGTGTTGAATTAAATATTATCGTTAAAGCTGACCTATATTAAAATAATTACAGTTGTGACAGTATCATCATAAGCACAAACAGCGATATGAATGGTTAATATTGTGAATACTTGATTATTTAGTGTTCACACACACACACACACACACGGAGAGGCAATGCATAGCCGTTGACAGATAATACTCGATGTTTACTTAACTCAAAGGCGGGGTCGGCCGCTGTGGCACTCGCTCGCCTTTTCCTCGCAGCCGATATACTTTCTCAACGCTATTGAACTAGAGCTCAGACTCGTACAGCATTTTACAATCTTTAGAACCTATCGGATCTCGGCAAGGAGCTTGTGAATGAATGAAGTCTCATCACTGGAAGTCGCACGGCATAGGATCGTGTGTCAGTTGGTCTCACGTCAGAGGTTGAACTTGACGTAAGCTTAAAATGATGTCGTTAAAAGATAGCTATATTAAATAACTTTAATAGATTATGAAGACAAAAAGAACAGGTAAACGAGAGGCAGTAACCACGGAACAGTATGCGGGTCGACCGCGAATTGAAAAGATTCCGTGTCTCGTTCGACTCGGGAACAGTGAAAAGCTTCGGAAACAATGCACTCATAAAGTATTCACCGCAGACGCTGTTGTCGAGACGAAAATTGATAGGTTGTCTATCTAGAACACTGTTCCATTCTGATATAAAATGTATATTTTACATGATAACTATGATAGTTACTTGAGTGTTTTGGAGACGTCCGGAATTACTGTAGATGAACTTTATTCGTTCGAGGAGCAGGTAAGGCGAAGAAAGCGGCAGTAGTCGTAGCCACGTCACAGCCTATAAAGCGAGCTATGCGAACAGCCCCAGCCTGCTACACATTCTGAATTCCGCAGTTGGTTCCCATGCTTTATCCAATTTCATCGTGCGGTGTGACTGAGACGCCTTATAATCAAACAATAGGTGCGGTGTCACGAGCCCATAACGACACGTACCAACCAATTATAGAGTTTGCAGGACGGATATACTACGCGATTATGGTGTAGTCGGTTATTAATCGGGAACAAGTTGTACATATATTTCAAATAAATCTCGTTAAGCATATGAAAGTACTACTTTTAATACAATAAAAATCTATACTTTCCTATTAATGTCTTTATATTTCTGTCGATCCAAAGAATACTTTATAACTAAAATTAAAATTACCACGAGTCCGTAAAGCGTGACATGCATACTATACAGTAAGTATTACGTAATGTAACATTCGAATCGATAAATTCCTGTAAAACAATGTTGTCGCTGAATTTGCTAGCTAAGCTCAAATGACTTGTTTTATGTTTATTAAATTAAAAAATGGCAGCTCTAACTAATGATATAACTTTTAAAAGATATCTATACTGTATAAAGTAAAAAAATCTCTTTGTTAACCGCAAAATTCCATTTTTTAATAAAAGTATGACAGCGCCCGCATAGAGCGGGTTTTATTCAACGGATACCATTTTAAATTTTATTACTGTTGAGTTTTAATAGCAATATCTCCAATTATAGCGATAAAAGATAAAGTGGTTTTTATGAGCAATTTAGATTTCTATGAAGTTTGTCAGTGTTGAATACTTATGTTTTATTTTACTACGACAAAATACTTAAATTAAGTATACAAAAATATATATTGTTTTACGTAAATAACAGCAAGGTGCTCAAAGGAATCCTCATAATAAAATTATAAGACACCACAATCGATGGTCATTATAAAGACGTGGCTGCGGCTGACAGCATGTTTGGCAAGCAGCGCTGTAGACGAGGTCACTTCACGTGTGGAATGCGACTGGTTCCCGTCAACCCTTTCCTTTTACTCTTCTCAATACTCTAATGATATCACTTGTGGTGGCTACACTTACAAGTTGCGTTAACAAAAGTATGTGTTATCTGAATTATTATGAAAACACATCAATTAATTTGATAAATTTAATAAAATCCCTAAAATATAATAATATTGATATACTGATTCAGCATATGACGTACTTGATTTGAATTAAGTATCAATATAAGATTAACCGATGACCTAAACTAGAGTATTCTTTTATTCGAAATTACATTTAAATGTATACATGAGTTTATAATATACGTATGTACATATAAATAAGTTAATAAAAAATTCCCACGACTTCTCTCAGT
Organism: Heliconius hermathena; assembly: GCA_013403705.1. Lineage (NCBI taxonomy): Eukaryota > Metazoa > Arthropoda > Insecta > Lepidoptera > Nymphalidae > Heliconius > Heliconius hermathena. The sequence goes on from JAAIXJ010000023.1 coordinate 577,364, forward strand.
CTAATATGAATCATCTATATTTCGGTCTAGTAAAAATGTTTTATAGAATATGTTAGTTTCATGATCCATAATACATATATAACGAAAGCAACAACATTTAACAATTTTCGTGGATAGAATACATTAAAATTCTTTAGAAAATCGGCAAACGTTTGTTGTAAAAGTAATTTCTCATTATGCAAAGATACTTGAGACGGGATATTGAATTTTCTTTTGACAAAGCCGTACGACGGCTCATAAATTTATGCTTCAATAATAATAAACGCAGTGTGGATGTGAGAATGTACAGGTTTTATGGACGCAAGGAGCGCGGGAACTCAGCGTCGAGCATGGCGCGGATGCCGGAGCGTGCCTCCTCTTTTTGCTCACTTCTACCCTGTTCGTGGCCTCTCGATAAAACCAATAAGCCAACTCATATACAATTTAAGCATTCCATTGAAATCATCGTTTTTTTATTAATACTATTAACATAATATAGGTAGTTCTATATAGAGGGGGCTACGGTTGTAGGTAGCGATCGTCGCACTTGGATGAACCTCTCCTACAAGATGAACATTATCTAATACGCGCGGAGTGTGACGGCACCGTTACAACAGGATAAACTACTAAACATAATAAAACTTTATACACAAACAGATATACATTTTGTAAAATGATCATTTTTGAATGTTCGTTTTGATTTCTTTACTCATACATCTACCTAACGCTCACCTGCCTACGTTGTTGCGTAGAGGTGCTACGCAAATGCTACAAAGTATAAATGTTATATTCAAATGTATTTTTTGACATTGAAAACACTATAACAGTGGAAGTAGAAAGGGTTTTAACATTCACTGTGCCTTAATCTTAACGATAAAATGATTTTTATTGTTAAAGTACAAGATATTTGCTAGGAAATCCTTATTTCTTATCCATATTTCCTAGCAAATGTCCTAATAAAGATAATGTCCTGGTAAATACAGAGTATACGCTAATTCGTAAATCTGTGCAATACCTTTTACCAAACAAAAACTAGACATCAATTCATTATAACGAAACAGAATAATTGTATTGGTATTTTAACCTTTATACAGATATAAATAAATAAAGGATAACCTTGATAACACGAAAAAAAATATTGATTGTTTCAATTATATGTACTATATATGTATATATATATATATAAAAATGAGAAATTGCGCTAGTAGTGTGACGAGGAACAAGGTTGGCGGCGGCCGCGGGCGTGAGAAAAATAAGCAGCGTGCTTCGGCTGTAATTGGTCTGATTGAAACGCGCTTCTCGTCCGCCGGTGTTTCCAAGAAGGCTGGCGACTCGTTAGGGGACACTGTCCGCAGGCCAGCCCTCCTCCGAGGCCGCTCCGTGCTTCGTTCTTAACCGACCACAACTATCTCCAGATTTTTCCCGAAACAAAGAAATATTCACTCTACTCTTTAAAAAAACGCTCGCTCTTACTAGGCTCACTAATGGTATAGATACCACGATACTAAAGACACAGTTATCTGTCTCATATTGGTAACAAATCGCGTTGCACTAGCTAAGTATATCGTTATACTGTAAACGTACTATTAATATAATACGTACGTAGTGTAGCTGTGAAATGCATTTCATAAAACAAGCAGGTCAAGTAAAATGTGTGACGCGCGAAGATGTGCGGACTGCGGTGCACTTATTATCTACTGAACGCAAAACGACAGTGGCGCTCGGGGCCCCGGCGGGTGGCCGCGTCGCGCCCCGAAGTGCAACAGACGTCGTACATTGTTATAACTGAATGTACGAAATTATATTATATAGTAATTTAGTACACGAACAGAATACGCCGGAAAATGGGGCACGGAGTGTCTTAACACTAGGTTCCCCCTCTTTACCCTGCCGTGTGCCGGATACAATGTGAAGCTGATTTTTTCACTTAGTACAGGGTCACCCAAGTATTAAGTTAGTTTCAACAAACAATTATAACCATTTAGCACGAATAATGACTAATATAGTAACACACTGCCTATTCACGCCAACATACTGACATAACCACGTGTTATTACGAAACCGGGCGAATGCCAACGCCCTTAGCAATTAGGCAACGAGCGGGACTAGACTACATTCCCATAAATCTAGGCTTTGAGCTCTTAGAAATATATTATGATATATAATTTTTAACTTAATATATGATTAGAGATTAAACAACATTAAATAATCGACTAATTAAGTTTACAGAAAACAATAATAAGTAAATATAGACTATTATTTTTTATTAAACATTGTAAATTGCATGTAGCATCAACGAAATATAGACAAGACGTAACGTAGGTCCTTTCTTTCTAATAAAAGCTTACAATATTCAACTACTTTCTAACGCAGTTACTATGGTGGATTGGAATAAAATTATTCATTTTGTCCCATTAAAAATAGTACCGTCACAAATCTGGAATTCCGATCTCTCACGCTTATTCAGAGGCAAGTTAGTTAGAAATCAGCCAAGTGAACGACACGAAAGCGTCTGTCTGGCTTGAACTGTGCGAGCAAGGAGCAGCGAGCGAGGCATGCTTATAAAACAATGCTAAAATTGATCAAGCCAGTTGCATTATTGTTACAATAACAGTTAAAAGTAAAAAAAAATAATAATTAAAATGTAAGTACCGCTCTCGCATCCCTATTAAGTGCTGTTAATAATTAAATCCATTTAAGGTACGGTGGAAATGTAATAGCCTGTGAAGCGTTAATGTACTTCAAGGTTTAAAAACTCTAACAAGAAGTTCAGCAAAATTACAAGTGTACCTTAGCCGCATAATAATGTTACAGTTACATTCCCACAATAAGATATTCTCGCATAATCTTTAAGCAATAAAGGTTTTTTTTTATTAAATACAATATTTATTAGATTTTTTACGTTGAAGAGTAGTATGTACTCTCGGTAATCTAAAATTTATTTATTAGATATATACTATATTAGAATATTTGTTATGTTTATGATTAATTTTTTAATATTTATTTAATTATTTATTATATACTTACACAAAGGTCTGTTAATGTGATGCTGTTCGCCGTGTAGAAGACGAGCAACTCAGCTGGCAAGCCACGAGAGCTTGGCTCCCGTAGTTTGGAGGCAAGTAGTAAACATGCAGTTCCAAGTAGTTGCAGCTGGCTCTTGCCGACAGTGCATGTGCTCAAAAATCTATCCAGGTACGATATGGCCAAAGGAAACACTTCCTCTTGACAACCCTGGTCTTCACAAACCTGGAAAAGTAAATATCGTTTAGTAACTGTAACTATTAACAATTAAAACTCAAGTCCTCGACACGCCCAGTATAAAGTTTATCATCCGGAATTCCCGATAACCTATATAAGGCACAAAGTTATGTTTAACTCGTATCGCCATCAATACAGAGTGCATTACTTTCAAACTAGTCGAGTTTCTTATCTGAAGCAGTTACTGAACGTTATTCGCTAAATAAATATATTTCTAAAAATCGCTTCAAGAAGTTAAAGTTGTTAAGATAATTTAAGTAACATATCGTGTAAAAAGTGAAAGCTGAATATACCGCACCAGGCTAGTTGTGTAAAAGTAGAATGCAATGGGAGATGTAATTTGTCCCCGCATAGTTTCGCACGGTGTAATCTGAGTGCACCGATTCTGATTCTATAATGGCCTCGCCCCGAGAAAATATGCACATCTTATGGCTACCTCCGCCGAGTGTCTCACGCTCGACTGTCAGTCCTGTCAGTACTGTCAGCTGATTAACGTATGTCTCGGTAAAACAGGCTATTGTTCTGATACGAACTTCCTACTTAGCGACGCTCTACTCACTCACAATACTCGGTCTACACTTTGAAAACTGCCAGAATAAATCTAATCTTGCAATGTTTGAAATTCCTGTGAAAAGCGATAATGATAACATAACAATGGCGTATCTTAATTGTTTCTCGGATATGGAATAGAGTAGCGTTTGTACACGAGTTAAATTGTTGTACGTTTTAAAAAGCAACTAACTTTTTATATATATATATATATATATATATATATATATATATATATATATATATATATATATAAAGTGCGCTTTTAGCATTACTGTTTCGAAGTACATTGAGAATGACCGTTGATTAGAAATACGATATTCATATTGGTAATAATATAGTGTCATTGACCTTACTTCTCCACAGGAGTTGTTTCGGTCTGCTTGTGCTGAAATTTGGTTGGTACAACTGGTTTAGACAGTACGCGACCACGAGGTGTCGGTAAACTCTGTAAAGTAGGAGGAACATGCGCGATGCGCCGCCATCGTTGCATGACGTCAGCGCAACCGTCGCGCTCGCTGCTCCGGCCCACGTGGCCGAGCTACACCTTACAGCTGATTTACGGTCATATTCAATCTTGTTTCATTACTATTTTCGTTAATAATCTACAATAGTTAGGCTGGAATTAAGTTTTCTTAAAGTTCGTCGTTCATTTTATAGCGAAACCTTTAAAATATATGTACAAACGTATATCTCACACGTCATAGATGAATAATCTTATCTAATATATATTTTCAATATATATATATATATATATATATATATATATATATATATATATATATATATATATATGTGTATATATATACACGCAATGTATATTGTTTATGTTATGTATAGTAAATGATGATATATTAGGGAAAGATAATACGCGTCCGGCGTCAGCTGTGTGCGTGTCAAAATCAGCTGATTATTCAAATAGAACGAGCGAGTCGCATCGGTCGGCGACCGCCTGCGCGTTCCGGCCGGGGCCCCTCGCGCGCCGCCGCACCGCCCGAGCCACGTTCTGAGCCAACGTATTGTACTTACATCTACTTTATAATATTTAACATTTTATCATTTTTCTTCGCTATGTTATAAAAAACATACAGAGAACTCTTTAAATATATTATGTTATAAAAATTAACATATTTTTTTACAATTAATTCATGTTATATAAAAAATTGACTCACTGATTACTTATTACGTGCTGCATAACCAATTCAATTGAACAGTCTAATAAAATCCAATAAGAATCCTATATGTAGATAACGACAACACAATCAGCTGATCGTGTAAACAAAGACTACTTTATATGACATTTTACGTGGATAGAAGACGGAGACGGTCGGCGGAGCGGTACCTATAATCGGTGAAACGACTGCGGCCAAAGCATACGAGAGCCACTCGCGTCGTCGCGCAGGGAGGTGGTGAGGAGCTACACGTGGCTCACAGTGCACAGTGGTAACAAGATGGCGTGGGTGCGTGTGGCGCCTCACCTCTAGCATCCACTCGGCGACGAGGCGGCGCATGTGCGGCGTGAGCTCGGTCTGCACGGTGCCGAAGTAGTTGGCGGTGACGGCGTAGCGCTCCTCCGTGCGCAGCAGGTTGTCCAGCACGCGGCGGCGCAGCAGCACGGGGTCGGCGGCGGCGGCGGGCGGCGCGCGCGCGGCTACCGCGGTGGGCGCGCCTGCGCTGGCGGGGCTCACGCGCTCCGCACACAGCAGCTCCATGGCGGCTCGGGCGCTGGCGAGTGCGTACGGGCGGCAGTACGAAGAGGTGCGACGGCGGCGAGAGCCTGAGTCACTGTGAGGCCGGCCGGCCGCCCGCGCCGCGCGACCATATGATCGGCGCGGCGGGGCGGGCGCGCGGGGCGCGGGGGCGGCGGCCGCCCGTGAGGCCCGCACGCAGGTTTCTCCCGATTCGACGCTCGAATAATAATACATAACACGTTTTCCTTCTCGCTCCCACTCTTTTCTGTCTTCGGCTTCTCGTTCTATAGTATTTACAAAATGAGATGGATTCCGTGGACTGATTATAAAAGTGACCATACCACAATACCCATCTGACGATAGGTACCATTGATTACAAACACTTTACCCATCTTTTCGAATTAATTTATAAAAAAATTACTTAGAGCAGATAATTTAGATCGTATGAGCACACACGACATGTCAAAATCGGTCGATTTTAACATCTATTTCATACAAATATAATAAGAATGCATATACTTATAAAAATTCTAATTTTTTATCGATTGCCCAAAAAATAATATATCTTTATCCTGCAATATATCTGTTCTCTTTGCAGCAGTCGTTATGGGTACACAATCAATGAAACACAACCAGTAGTAACAATAAGCCAATATTGTTACTATAGGCCGTTGTGGCGTAGAGACCGTCGTAGTGCAGTTTGACCACCGTGTGACTGTAAACGCGAAGGTTGTGGATATCAATTATTATTTATTAATATTTTAATTTCTTCGCTCTGATAACAAGGCAAAGCCCTGCGTTGGCTTCGCGGCTCAACACGTCCATTGAATCCCACTCCTCGAAAATTAGGCAGAAAGTGTGAAACGGAGTGTCTTAACACTACCCTCTATCTACCTTGCTACATGCGGGATACAGCATGCAAAAAAAACCTCCGATTCGAATGAAATAATAATACCCCAAATATTTAAGATATTCATCAAAAAGAAAAAAAAAAGAAAACAAGCCACTACTGTTATTACTTCTAGGATATTCTATATACAAATTAACTAGAAAAAAAGAATATTAATATTATTCTAATATAGTATTATCAACTTACCTATAAAACTTGTGTAAACCTACATTTATGTAATTACAACAAGCTTTATATTATGAATGTACATCCAGTACATAAAGATATATAAAGTAAATAAAGAGATTTTTTTATATATAATAGTATTGATTTATTTTGAATATAATAAAATTTGTATTTACCAAGTTATTTTGCAATTAAGCAACACTAGTAATACTTAGTTAAGCAACTAATTCTCCAAACATGACCATGATATTATTAAAGCGAGATTATTGTTAAAATAAATCATGATATTAATTTAATATTTATTTAAATTAATAATTAGAATAGAGTACATTTTGATAGTATCGTTTTGATAAGTGAATGTAACTATCTGTGTTGATAATCTTGCAACACACACGGCTAACTCAAGCGCACAATGCGATCAGCTGTAGCGTCAGCTGATTACTGCAGGAATGGCGACAATACAGTAATGACTAATAATAAATGTAAAATATATAAATATATATAATATTTATTTTCTAATTATACAATATAAAATGGGATATTTTAAAATATTTTTTTTCTGGATTTATCATTTTATTTATTGTAATTTTTGCTTAGAATAAAGGCAATAAAGGCAAGATTAATTGAATAAAGCATTCAATTAATCTTTTTACGTATAGAATATTTCAACGGCTTGGTATAGATATCTTCCTATAATAAAACTTTCTGTACATAGATTTTTTTTAACAAAATAATCAATTAAAATGATAAAAAACTAGTAATAGAGAACATAAATTTGTTTTCTGTTTCTAAACTGACATTTTTTGGAACTATTAGACACATTTGATGTTGTATATCTGAGCAATATCTTTGTTGGCTATAAATGATTTTGAAGAGTGGCATACTTGATTACCGACATATAGTAGCCCAGTTAAACTATAAAAATAATATATTTTTTAATTCACAATTAGAAATAGTTGAATATTGAGGTCATTGTACCTCAATAGGACAGCGTTTGACTATAATATTACTACTATTGTTAGTTCGACCTCCACACAGGAAAATAATTATATTATCTAAATTATTTCTAAAACCCCGCTTTAGAAAGACAAAGCGCAGAGTTGAGTTCAGTAACTGAACACGATTTTAATGGCTATGAATGGTTAATGAAAACAGCATGGAAACAGTGAAGAAGTCCACGCGAGAAGAGTTGCGGGCGACAATTAGTTGTCAAAAATAATAAACAGTTCATCATAAATATATATAGATATTGTATTCACAAATAATCAACACCAATCGGTACTCGTTGCGCACCGCTTTATGCACAACATGTCGTAGTTTGTCGAGTAATTGACAAGATATTGACTCAGGAATAGAGGGCCTTGGTGGTCCGTGCTTACCTCAGAAATTTTACAAAAATATTAAAAAACCTTAAAAAATTAAGAAAAAGCTTTACACGAACATATTGTTCAAAGTCAAAGACCAGTTCCCTCCTAGAAAATATCTCTAGTTACGCCCATGCGTGTAATGTAAGAAAATAAATACCTAATAGGTATTTAACTGCCTTTCTCTTGAAAGACTGCAATTACAAGTGATGTGATATTGTGCAAAGTGCTGTGATATTAAAGATACTGTGTATATTAAATATATTTACCAATATATACTGAACAGGTTTTAATGATTGTTTTTGTAAAATTTTTAATATAAAATGCATTGGTTCTGAAAATTGGGACATCTAAGGTAGAACTTCAATGGACCAGCTGAAAAAGTTATTCAGTGTGTTGAAGAGTTTTATTGATACCTGAAAATTTAAGAACTAGTACATCTAACTAGGGTGGTCCATCTAAATTCTAAGTTATAACAAGTTACAAAAACGCATTATCTTATAATGTAAGAAAACGGCAGGCACCTCGTTCATCAGCTGTTCTTGATTCTGTAGACTTTTAAGTAAGTGCTACAAATTTTACTAAAAACACATATAAACTATACCTAATTTGACTTAAATTTTAATATGTGTTATTTTTTTGGGTTTCATACCTTAAAAAGAAGGAACGGATCAGTTAAAGGATCAATTTGTTACCCGCACACAGCAGAGTAGGCAGAGGGAACCTAGTGTTAAGACACATCGTTCCCCACTTTCCGCCGAGTGGAGTGCCTTTGCCTCGACACCAGAGCGAAGAAATGAAAATATAAATGTAAGTAAATATTTTATTTCCTCGAGTGGGGATCGTACCCACAACCAGTCGATTTTACAGTCACACTTTGTGCTATGACTGGCCGCAATCTAGCTTCTAAGTCAAAACAATTACAAGATACGAGCATTTATGCATCATTTCTATTGTATTTTCTATGAAATTCACCGCGTAATCAAAACCTATAGATGTGGACCTACAGTTATGAAATTTGTTTCATAATTTTTCATTTCATATTAAATGAAATAGCATATGGGCATATTAAGAATATCAAGTTTTTTTAAGTTTCCCGTTGACCTTCAGTACTGAAATTGGCATGGAACCCTCGATCTCGGACTTCCCCAGTCCGACTCGCACCTGACTAGATTTTTTTTATAAAACTTTCAATTAGTCATAACCTAAATGCGATACTAGGTGTGTTTGATGTCAATCAGATATGTTTGTCTTGTTATGGACAAACTGTGTGTAAATGAATTGTTGGAAAAAAGTAAATATGTTTAAAAATTGCAACGCTACTTTACGTTTTTTATCTACAGTAAAGGTATTTAGTTTACGGTGTAGGTATTTAGTTTAGAATGACAGCGTGTTCGAAATAAGTGACATATTAAAATAAGAAATATTGTTTGGGGAGCAAGAGCCATTATAATTATCCTGATTGAATATTTTTAATTTTTCTTTATTTATCGAGAAATAAAATACATGTTCTTTAAATATAAATAATTACACCCATATTACAATTAAAAATAATAATAATTTGTATCTAACTCATCTTTGTATAAAGATTAAGCTGGCTAGAAACGTGTTGTGTTGCCGTGTTCTAATTAAATAAATACTTCGCATCTGGCAAGAATTTTGTGATCTGATAAGCTATATGAATATTAACGGAATAAGTAAATTTGGAAGATGACATATTATATTATATTTATACAATTGAGTATTTGTATGTTTGAAATGTAATAATTCAAAGACTTCATTTAAATGATTAATAATCTGTATAGCTACTTAATATTTTTTTTATTTATGATAAGTTTTTCTTTTTATTTATACTTTCTAAATTCTTGGTGCATAATAAAATCTTTTACTACCTCAGAATTTTAAAAGTGTTTTTTTTATATTATATGGGTTTCGTTAAAAGTACTCGGTTCAATTTAGTCGAAATGAAAATTTTATTAATCTTGCAACAAATTCAATTGGGAACCTGATCGCAGAATACTTGTGTCGTAATTTTAGCAAGACTATTTATGCGACTTCATTTCGTATTCCAAAAGTCAATGGCCACGTAAAGTCGCCAATGTGACAATATGAGTCGTGTCGATCAACTTGGCGGTATTTTTTTGCTAACTCAGTGAGGAGAGGGCGAGAGAGGCGTGCAAGCAGAGGCGCAGGCGCAGGAAGTGCGCTACGACCGCGATTCATTAATCATAATTCACAAGCCGGCTTCCTTCAAACCGCTAAGTGTAAGGGTGCTACATTAAGCCTTTCCAAACAAGCAGCATTCCAAAGAACGAACGAACTGAGTAGAAATTATTTTATATTTTAAATAAATTAAAAGTACAATGAACCTTGTAATAAGAATATGTATGATGTATTTAATTATGAAGTCGGGGCGGGTTTGGCGTTTAGAAATTTTATAAAGATGATATTTAAGCATGACTACCTGTCAGGGTTTAAAGACGTTATCAATTTGATTGGGACTTAAGTTTACAGATTTGTTTCTTTCTTTTTGTTTAATAAATAAAAATCAAATCAGCTTCACGCTGTATCCCGTAGGCAGGGCAGGGTAGGCAGAGGGAATCTAGTATTAAGACACTCCGTTCCCTACTTTCCGCCGAGTTCTGGAGGCATTGCGTGTTAAGCGGCGGAACTCAACGCCGCCCTTTGCGTCGACACCAGAGCGAAGAAATGAAAATATAAATATAAATAAATATTTTATTTCCGTGAATGGGGATCTAAGCCACAATCAGTCGATTTTACAGTCACACTTTGGGCCTCTGCGCCACGACCGGTCTGGCTTTTTGTTTAAAGGTTAAGAATTATGCGGTTATGTCAAGGAAAGTCAGAATTATTCTGTAAGATTATAACTTCTATAGTTACATTGATGTACTTCCAGTAAAAGTTAATGTCATTATTGTATAGAAAGAAATATAATCTCTTCATGTCCAAATATTTATTTAAACTTATGAATTAAGTTATATGTGGTCTCTTGATTGAAAATTGTAATGTTAGAGAGGTGTTTCCTTACTTGTATTGAAATGAGCTTGAACGCAAATAATGCCCAGGATTCCAAAACACAGGCAATAAAGTGGAATGCTTAGTGCGAGCGGGACATCACTCTTTCTCGGAATCACGAGGCTGCGTAATGGAACGCGGCAAAATGGAATGTAACCGGCACCGTTCACCCGACGAACAATCGACTATCCCACCTAAAATATAACTAAACATATTGACGATATTTATATATACACATACATATACGCTAGCTCTCTTGCAAATCTAACTGTAGTGACCTTTTCGTAATATTGGTAAGCTAATTGATGAGCAAAAACACAAATACCTTACGACCACTACTCACGTACGGGGAAATTAAAATACGTTTCAAATGACTCGGCATTTCTTAACAACATAGAGCAAGTAAGTAACCGTTAAAAGGTGACTATTCTTCTATTGTTCTCTCTGCCATGTGGCGTATGTCATTAGAGTTCCATGGGTTTATGCACTAAAGTAGAAACAAAGCTACTTTTTTCATCTCAATTCTTTCAGATTTGCCTTCTTGGAAGAAAGGCAAAAAGATAGGGATTACACGTGATAAGTAAATATTAATATTCTAGAATCAACTTCATATTTATTACGTACAATATAAGGATGTTTTTTTTAATTATTATTTTTTGATTTTCATAAAATGTAATTTTATGTACTTTTGTACATGAATGTTTACTATATAAAAGTGTGAGTGTAAGAAGGATGCAAAGCACGCTAATTTTATATTAATTAAACATGTACCTTAGTATGTATTATTTGCTTAATATTATCCATGATAAATAGATGACAAAATAATTAATTTCACGCTGTATCCCTCATACAGTGAGGTAGGCAGGGGGAACTTAGCTAAGACACTCCGTTCCCCACTTACTCTCGATTTTTTGACGCATAGCGTGCTAAGTAGCGGAACTCGACGACGGGTTTTGCTATGGCGCCAGAAAGAAGAAATGAAAATATTAATAAATAATAATTCACTCCCTCAAGTGGGGATTGAACCCACAACCGTCACGTTACTGTCACCGTCACGTGGCGCAGGGTCATGAAACCCTGCGCCACGACAGGCTCTAAATAGATGATGTAATTATACAATATTATTTATAAGAAACGTATAAATAATTAAATACTAAATAATATTCTCTAAAAAATATTCTTAATGTATAGGTTAAAGTTTCAGAGTAATACCGGAGTTTAAGCATTTGATTAAGGAAACCAAAATAGTTTTATGCTCCAATATATTTTAGTTGTAGATGCGTAGAAGTGCATGACTGTAAAAAGTGGTGTAGCGAATACATAACCAACGCAATCGTCATGGGGCCCAATCACTACGAAGAATTGGTACACGCGCACCGACACAGAGTGAGGGCTCCAAATGAAAATGCGATTTCATCTACAAATATGGAACTTAAACCAGTATAATAAACCTGTACCCACACTTTAACCAAGACTGTGAATTAAGACTCTTGTTTTTAGATTTGTTATAACTACTTCCTTTATAAGTCTAGCGGCGTTGGGTTCCGCCACTCAACACGCAATGGCTTCAGAATTTGACGGAAAAAGGGGGACGTAATAGTCTTAACGCTAAGTCTCAGCAGGGTAGGCACCTCTCTTCTATGTACGGGATACAGTGTGAAGCTAAGAATAAAACAAAAAAAAAGACTTAAGTCTAATTTCGTATTGATTCAGATGTTTAAATTGCTTGGCAGGACAGATTAGCGTTGCCATCTTTTCGTACCGATAAACCTTAAGTTATATGTATATTATATTTCTCATTTTTAAATAAGCAAAAATTAAATTCTTTCGCGTTCTGTTGGTTTCTTCCTTAATCCGCATTTCATACAGTGAATTACAAGTGTAAGTGCTTTTTATATTCTCTATAATTATTGGTAAACTTTTATGTTTAAAAATAAACCCAAATATAAACTTATTATAAGTAGTTTCTAATTACATTAAAATTCAAAATTCAATTTGATTTTAAATCTTTGCTTTATGTTTATATTTTATTATACAAGTTTCAAATATCTTTCTGTAATGATTTGTTGCTATATTTATTCTCTGTAAGTGAATTGAAGTACTAGTTAACTAAAGGCAAGTAATAGGAAGTCTTCAACCGTTATGAGCATTATCATTTTGCATTGATTTATAACATTCGATTTTTTTTCTCGATGTGGCTTTAAAAATACAGCCCATTTATAAAGTATGGATTTGAAGATTTTATACTTTTAAGATTTATTTGTTTAAAGTTATGTAAAATAATGATATTTGTATACTTTAGATAACTTATAGGTTAAAAATCAAATCAGCTTCACGCTGCATCCCGCACACAGTAGGGTAGGCGTAGGGAACTTTGTGTTAATACACTCTGTTGGGTGGCGGAACTCAACGCCGCGTATTGCTTCGACACCAGAACGGAGAAATGGAAATACTTATAGATAGAATCTTCCTGATAGATATATATTTAAAAAAAAAATATGTTAAAATTTTCCGTTACGATCATTTTGCTTTATGATTTACAATCTTCAGGGGCCAATGGCTGGAGTTTAAAAAGAATAGAAATAAAACTTTTATCTGAACTGTTGCTATGAAAATAGCGTAAGTAAAGAAATATGAAGCGAACATGCAAAAAATACATAGAAAACTGGCGGTAAGTAAATTCATTTAGTGGGCCTCATTCAACTAGGAAGTTTTTGATAGTTCAGTCGTCAGGGCCGAATTGTAAAAAACGACTAGAGACGGCGCGAGCGTTGACCTGGTAAATGTTTACTGTCCTTGGTTGACGCGGGCGCGTCCGGACTGACGTCATTCTGGAGGTGCCGATGGGTTTCAGCAGGACTGGGACTTATATGCTTTTCTTGTATTATTCGCCTAATTATATATTGCTAAAAAATATAATAATATATTATATTTAATTAGATATATTTTTGGTTGATGTTTATTGCGAGTTATACTTTTGTGCGTTTGATCAAAGTTATATTGAATGATAATGTACATGTTCACTGTTAACAAATTTGTAGATAAGCGAATGTAGATATAATTAAAATTCTGTAACAGCACGCACAATAATGAGGTCATTGACTCCAACCATCCGGCGTTCAATGAGAACGCAAGAATTTAAGCAAACACAATATAATGACGTAATGTGAACCTCTCACATTAATAAGTCAATTAAATATCTGTCCTACTAAATTCATAAAAATGGGTGTGGTCCACTTAATTAAACTATCCTACATAATAACGTAGCCCTAATCTTCTGACTTTTAAGGAGACTACAAAAACGACAATGGGATACGTTGGTTTGAGCTTTACTTTTTACGTGGTATTGTTCTGGTGCTTCATTTCTCACATATCCTGGGAACAGATTAAGTTTATTTATGTTATTATACATCTACGACTAGCAATGTATGATTTTTTTAGTAATTTATTCGTAACCGTTCATTCAACGAGATAGTCTGTGAACTGTAAGTAGTGAGTACCGACTATATAGAAAAAAACGTCGCCAGAGCTTATATCGTCTGTGGAATAAGCGAAATAAAGCAGGATTTAGTTGCACGGGAGGTTCAGTGCAGACATGATCAGGTATCGCATTCTGGTACTTCCACATAGTTGTCTGCGAGTCACGATGGCTCACACAGTTTTTACAGAGCGAGAGGCGGCGAAGGTCGGTCGAGGCGATCCACGAGCGATCTAGCATTCCACAAGCCATGAATGAATAGTTGCCCGACTGGTCGGCTAGCGCATACTAAGTGAATTCAGATTAATTTGACAACAAACGTATGTACGTTGGCGAAAACCTGAATAGCCGCGGGCACCCGCCCCGTGGGAACGCACCGTACGTTTGTCTCTGTTGATTGTCTAATCGGCGCTCTCGAATTTAATTGATGTTTCGTCCACGAGCTTGTGTTAGACACTACTTACCGCTAATGTATGTAATGAGCAACTCTATTTAAAGACAATAAATAGCATGTTATTAAAGATATAAATAAAAAATAAATCAGCTTCACGCTGTATCCCGCACACAGGATGGTAAGGAGAGAGAATCTAGTGATAAGACACTCCGTTCCTCACTTTCCGTGGAATTCAGGAGACATTCAGTGGGGGAACTCTATGCCGCGCTTTGCCTTGACACCAGAGGGAAGTAATGAAAATATAATATTTTCATTTCATCGGTCTAAATCGATATCTATCTGTGTGTCTGTGCGTTTGTTCACGCTAATTTCAGAAACGGTTTGACCGATTTAATTGCACCATTGTATTTTGGCAAGCCTCCCTTAATATTTAGTTTTTGTTTTATATCACTTTTATAAATAAAAAAATTATATCACTTTAAAGAATATTGTTAGACAAAAATTGCTGTAAATAACTGTTTTATTGGATTAACTGAAACCTTACTGTTCAATATAGGTATAGATAGATATTGTTTTTAAAATGATGTTATATTAGAAAACTAAAGTAATGCAGATTATTAAATAATTCAAGCGGGCATGTCGCTAGTGACAAATAATCTTGCAAATCGCGTACGAAATTAATGTAATAATAATAAGCTTACATATTTAGAAAACGTATAAAAATTTGAATGTAGCGGGACTCGAATCCGCGCCTCCTGGAAACCGACCAGGCGCTCTGACCACTGAGCCATACGTTTTCATCACGCTACGTTGAAAGTTTTGTACGCTTGTTACAACTTATTTATGTTGTTAACATCTCTGTAGGGAGATTTTTACAAATTTCCAATACCCAAAGATAATTATCATCTGGCAAGAGATAATGCTATTTATTAAATATTTTTGTGTTATTCCACAGTTAGGGAACTAATGTAGCAGAACTAGAACCCGCGCCTCCTGGAAACCGACCAGGCGCTCTGATATATAAGGTTGGTAAATCTGATGATAATAAGTTTGGTATTAACTTATTTACTTACCATAGTATATAAGTTTTCGAAATAATTCTACCTAAAGTTTATGATTAATATCTTTATTGCTGGTTCTCTCATAATAAAAGTGATATATTCATATGACCGGAAACTAATGATCACATATTCTAAATACATATGGTGATGTATATGGTAACCTTGAAATTAATGCTGATTATAACATGATAAAACTTACTTAAGTTATTCAAAGGATGTACTTATAGCAATAAAATGACAGCATCCTGGATTTGTTCATAAATAGATATAGGTATGTTTATTTAGATATATTTTTAATTTTATCTGAATTACGAAATACTATTTCTAATTTTTATTTTCTTATTATATAAATTATATATTATTGAGACCGGTCGTGGCGCAGAGGCACAAAGTGTGACTGTAAAATCGACTGGTTGTGGGTTCGATCCCCACTCGAGGAAGTGCAATATTTATTTACATTTATATTTTAATTTCTTCGCTCTGGTGTCGAGGCAAAGCGCGGCGTTGAGTTCCGCCACTCAGCACGCAATGCCTCTAGAATTCGGCGGAAAGTGGGGAACGGGGTGTCTTAATACTAGGTTCCCTCTGCCTACCCTACTGTGTGCGGGATACAGCGTGAACCTGATAAAAAAATATATAAATAAGTACCTACTACCTACGTATAATATAGCATACTTTATTATTCGTTGGTCATCAACCGCAAATGATAAAATTTGCACGGTGAAGTTAAATAAATTATTATAATATGTATGTGCTCATTTGTTTATTAGCTACAAACAGAGGTTTTTCCACTAAGGATATTTCACAATGATTGGCGATAAAGAATAATTACTAACGTAACTTGTACGCGGCTACTTAAGTATAGGCTAAAGCATAATGTTTAATCCTTGTATTTTTTGTTTTCATTTATTTTCAATGGTTTCTGGTTTCAATTTTCAATGATTTCTATTAGTCAATAAAACTTACCACCATTCTAAACAATTTCAGCTGGTCTAATATTTCCTCAACATTTTTTTCAGATATTTAATAAACGCTGAACAACTTTTGCTATGACGCCATTTTCTTACTTTTTAAAGTTTAATTGGACTATTACGGTTCTTCGTCAGATGTTTCTTCAGGTTCTACAGGTATCAGATAAGTCAGTCTATAAAATTAAACCTAACGCCCAGCCCAGATTTAATGGCTTAACAACAAAATAAGTGTCAATCAAATCCGTCTAGTAGTTCCGAAGATATGCGTATACAAAATGACAAAAAGACAAGAAGAAAAAAATTGGTAATGTAGATTATATAGGCACATAGGTACATATCTTTACTACATTATTAAATAGACGTAGACGAGATACCTAACATAATTAATATATTTCATAGTAGATAAAATTATATGCATACATAAATGATGATATGTCAATTGTTACTTTTAAACTTACATATTACAAATATTAAAATTATAAAAGAACGTTTCGAGGACAAGCGCGGCGTTGAGTTCTGCCACTCAACACGCAATGCCTCCAGAATTCGGCAGAAAGTGGGGAACGGAGTGTCTTAACATTAGGTTCCCTCTGCCTACCCTGCAGCGAACGGGATAGAGCGTGAAGCTGACTTATTTTTATAAAAGAATATTGCGTACACATCATTTACAAAGACTAAAAATAGAAAAGTTATGAATCCAGAGACCCCAAAGGATAAGATCGATTAAAACAACAAGCCTGAGTCATAAAATAACACATGGCCAATTTAGTGCCATGTGACTAAGGTTCAATGTTCTAATAGTTATGAAATAATAAATATTTCGATATTAGTAATAATACATAACTAATACACAGTAGTCCTACACATGATGGCGCAATGGCCGACTTGCTGCCAGCGGTTGACTTTACACTTATTGGATTATCTGTTATGGAGAACATTGGGCAGATGCTCGCAAAACAATTTCTAATTAGTTACAGTTTAGGTATTCATAAATTACAAAACATCCTAGTATCCGGCGTATGCAGAACTGCACGATTGTGTAATTCGCTTACTATTAGGAGAACTATGAAGAACATGAAGTCACTAAAATTCAGCAGCAGTTCAAAAGCAGTTAATACCCTGTATATACTGTAGAACGTTTCACTAAATGTGACGGAGCAAACTAATTTATATTTCTTTAAAATAAATTTTGCAGGTTTTATAGAAAATCATAAACGCGTGAGAGAACGCCCTGTTTTGGTTTCGGCGCCTCAGACGATAAATAAAAACCAGTTCAAATCGGTTCGTCGAATGGCCTCTATTTAAGGAACCCCGCTGTGCTCTTATCGGGCCTCCGATACCCCAGTCCAGATTCCTGTTGATCCCTTTTAAACTATGCAGGTTTGCGGTACTATTTTACGCTACAAATTATGATTTTAAGCATTGTTATGATGTTTTGTAACGAATAGTTTTATAAATATACATAAAATTGTATTATCTGTGCATTTTTTTAATAGATTGATAATTATGGTTTTTATGTATGAACCACATAATTATAAAGTTAAAAGAATAAATATTCGATTCATGTAAAGTAAAAACAACGTACATTAGAAAAGTAAAGTCAAAGCAATTTTGAACTTCACGTGTCTCTATTTTTTTCTATATAAAACCTTCAAAACCCTTGATAGTACTATTGCGTAGGTAATACGTATTGCCATACCGTGAAAGGTGTACCCAGTCTTATATTTTACCACTAAATTATCCTTTTGTTGTTACCCAATCGTGATATATACCTAAGAAATAAAATTTGATACTTTTACTTAACCCATTAGAAGTCACCGTACTCATACGAGTACAGCTATATTTCTTGGCATAAATTCCAGAATTCGTTAAGTGCGCATAGGGTACTTTATTAATTTACTTCATTGTAAGACCCTTTAATTGTACTTATAAATAACAAATGGATAGTGCTACATTTTTTATTAGAAAGTGCCAGTTAAAGTTGTGTTACAGAAATGTCATCGCGGTAAGTAAATGAATTAAGATTTTTTGAAGTAATTAGTGTTTTTAAGTGTTTTATTTCGATTAATTTCGATGCATTAGATGTAAAAGAAATGTATTAAAAACTGTTAAATAAATTACATATTACAAAAACAAAACTAGCATCTTGTAAATGTAACTGTACTCAGTTGAGTACACTGACAACATATGTAACTAAAACTTCTGGTTTTTTTTACAGACTTTGAAATGAAGAAACAGCGATTTACATGTCAAACTACTTACCGTGGGCTTCGGGAAGCTATCGAAACTGTATTACAGGATAACGAAGATGACAAATGGGACTTAGCTATCATACCACCTGATCCAAGTGCGTTGACCTATGAAGAGGAGGGTGCCGACGAAGATATGGCGGCGTGTTCCATATCGCAAGACGTACCTGTTACTATAGAGCTATTTAGGAATCGAGAGGATAACGGTAGCAAGGATTCTATGCACAATTATAGTGATGATGAACCAATTGTGTCAAAAAAAGACGACTTGATGGCGCAAATGTACTCTTTCATATTCTTTGATATTTCAAAGTTCAACAGAAGTCTCTTATAAGAAAAGTGCTATTGGTGAAGAACTGAAGGATCTCAACCCTATACAAATATATGAAAAGATAATGGATAATGATATTATATTATTTATGTGATCATATCCAATAGCAAACTATACTCTAACTAAAACAATATACATGAATTTCAAGTAGATTCCATTGATTTGAAAAAGTTTTTTGGGATTTTGGTATTATCTGGCTACCACAAGCTACCTCGAGAACCAATGTACTGGTCGTTACAAGGAGACATAGGTATAGAATTGGTCAGTAAAGCCATGTCAATGTATAGGTTTCGTGATACAAAAAGAAACCTTCATGTTGTAGATAATAATGCAGTGGCAACATCATACGATAAAATGTTCATAATAAGACCATTGCCAGATAAACTGATGCAGAAGTTCTTGCAGTGGGGAGTGTTTCACGATCGTATCTCTGTCGATGAATCAATGGTGAAATATTATGGCCACCATCCCACAAAAGAATTTATTCGTGGAAAACCAGTTCGTTTTGGATACAAAAATTGGGTAGCAGCTAGTTCAACCAGATATTGTTACTACTTGTCATTTGATTTTTACTGTGGATATGGCTGTTCCTAAAGCCTGGCGCTTACCGACGTCACATAACTCGATTTTATTTACGCCGTTTAACAAAAGAAATCAACGCATCGCAACGATGCAATCAAGCTGCATCATCCTGTTGAAAATTTAAATACTTAGGCGGTCAGTGTACTCAATTGAGTACACCCCTATATTTTCGTGAAAAACAAAATTTTTCATAATTTTTTTGGTTTATGTTTTCCATTGTATTCACTTTAATATGAAAATAAATAAAATTTTGAAAAAATCTTTGCAGTTTTAATGGGAGCATGTCCATTGTACCTAATATTTTGATGATTAAGAACATAAAAGAACAAAAATAATATTTTGCTAGATTTTATGGTTAAACTATAAAATACAAGCAATACTAAACATTTTTATTGAAAATACAATAAAAACTAACCAGGTATATTATTGTGTATTGTTCTCTGAAATATTTAAATTTCTAAACTTATAATAATCTTTTTATTTAGATAAACTTTTATTACTTAAATAGAACTTTAAGATAAGTGTATACATTAACCATAAATATAAAATATACGATTATTTATAAATTCCAATCTGGGAATAAAATACCTCATTTGATGATTGCCGACGAGCTCGCCTTGTATGAGGGCGTGCCAATGACTCGCGGGCCTTGAAGCCGTAGTAGACAGATTTGAGAATTGGGGCCTCTCTATGCTTCTACGTATTTCGTTTCAACGTGTTACCTTTTTTTCATAAAAAGAAATAGGTAATATATTTTAACCTAATTTGAAACAACTTGTTGGGACTATATTAACATTTATTTATATCAGAGTTATATTGAAAATTAGAGTTTTATTTAAGTACTTATATTATATGTATATATTGGATTTTAAATTAGAAAAGTTGAGACCAGTCGTGGCGCAGCGGCACGAAGTGTGACTGTAAAACCGACTGGTTGTGGGTTCGATCCCCACTCGAGGAGATGAAATATTTACTTAAATTTATATTTCCATTTCTTCGCTCTGGTGTCGAGGTTAAGCGCGGCGTTGAGTTCTGCCACTCAACACGCAATGCCTCCAGAATTCGGCAGAAAGTGGGGAACGGAGTGTCTTAACACTAGGTTCCCTCTGCCTACCCTGCTGTGTGCGGGTTACAGCGTGAAGCTGATTTAATTTAATTTTTTTTTGAAATTAATAAAGATATAATTTATATTATTTTGGTGATCGATACTTCGTTTTAGTAGTACTTTTGACGTAAACTATTTTACTGTATTATAAAAAAGCTAATGATATTCGCAACTAGTCAAGTTGACCTACTCGGTCAAAGCATTGGTAACATAATCTAGAAGACCATATAATTAGAATTTGTAAGTACTTTACTACAGTACAGAGTGGCCGTTGCGATTAAAACAAATCTGCTGAAATATTGGCGGGCACTTATCAATGTCGACCGTGTCAAGCATTCGATTGAACGGGAATGGGGGCGTTATCTTTCATTTACTAACCCATACTGAATGCCTACTCGTTCAGCAAAATTGAAAGTTATATATATATATATATATATATATATATATATATATATATATATATATGTATAAGCTGTATGTAATGATATTACAACAGAACATACTTCTTAATATTAACTGGTTTAGAGTGCTTTAGATAGTATTTACGGACATATGGGTCATTTTAAAATAGGAACGGATATTATGCAAGGCAGACAAGCCCAATTTCTTCCTTGACTTCCCAATTGTGCTGCCACGATGACGACATATTTTTTGTGGAAACATGAAAATATAACATAATATTTGTGTTGTTCTTATACTAGGTATAGATATATATAATGAATAATTTATACGTAATGAATTACGTACATCCAAATCGTAGATAACTACAAATAATACTGTTGTTTTCAAAACATCTCCTTGATATTTTAAGCTAATGTCTTTTAAGTTTGAATTTCCATATATTTTTAAGCTTCATCTATTAAAACAAAAAAAATAATCACATGTACTAAACTTGTAACTCTCAAGAAGCATGGTATAACAATACAAATGAAATGGCATAAATCAAAATATATGTCGCTGTTACTTCGTGATGGAATGTAGAGCTCCAACGCATTAAGCTGTGTTTTCATAGAGAAAACTGCGCAAGAAGTTACAAAAACTACCAATAGTAATACTTGGAATGTCACAAGGTAATTCATTAAGGGCTATTAATTACTAATTCTCCTTAAAGAGTTGTAAATAAACAAGTGAGCGGCGCCAATATTATGAATGTAGAAGACACTTTCCCAAGATTGTAAATTAGGTCTGACCATATATTGTTCTTTTTTTTATATCTGTTTTTCTATACATTCCGGTGTAAATGTTTTTAAACGCATATCTTATATAAGCAATGGAAGTATTTAACTGTAAACAAATATATACAATAGTAATAGATAAGAGGCATGTGTTTTTTTTAAAGTGTGAAAGTGCTTACCATAGTCTGTTTGAATAAAGAATATTTTGAATTTCATATGTTTATAAAAAATATGTTTAAAAAAACAGCATAACTATATAAAACTTTATATAGTCAAGTAATATTTCTATTAAAACTATAATATACTAAAGTTTATTGACCGAAAATACAGAGACAGCTTAGACAAGCACTATTTCCTGTGGGGCAAGGGGACGGCACGCAGCAGTTCGCACGACCCTGCAATGGGTTTTAATTGAGTTCGACCGCGGGCGCAGGAAGCTGAGGCCACGGCCGACGCTAGGGCGACCTCCACTGCACTCGCAATTGGTAATACGTATAAGTACTTCATATAAATATAACTTACTAGTTCCTTAAGTTTTTATAGAAAAAAATATATATTTAAAGGAATATTCTGTAGATTGTAGTATAATTCGAACAATTTACAAACATTTATAATTATTCCTATACATCATCGAAAATATAGTGAATTATCTGTAATGTACTCGTATATATAAATACGAAAATACAATACTAAATATATTTTCCTTAAACGGTCTTAGATCAATTGAGTAGAAAATGCAAAAAATTGGCAGACAACGTAAAAAGTGTATACACCTTTCCAATACATCTATCTCTAAAAAGATTTATTTACTTACCTAAGTCATTACCCTCTCACGTTTCTTTAGCGATTTAGCTTTTTTTCCAACAGCGTGAATGCTGTATCTGAATAGGCAGAGGGATCATAGTGTTAAGACACTGCACTCCTTACTTCCCGTCGCATTCTGAACGCATTGCATATTGAGTGCCGAAATTTAATGCCACTCTTTTACCTCGACACCAGAGCGAAGACATGAGAATAATAAATATTTTATTTCTTTGAGTGGGAACCGAACCCACAACCTGTCGCGTTTATAGTCACACGCTTGTACCACTGCGCCACGACTCTTTCTTGTAAGATGTGGTAGACAGATAAATTTTGTATCAAGATTGCGTATTTATTGGGAGAACTCGGAGGAAGGCTGCATTTTTTTGCTGGAGCAGAGTAAATAATTCAATCTTCAGGTGTAATTCGAATCCAAAACCATTACGTTCACGGTCAGATGCTGGTCCTCAATTACTTTTAATGTTGGTATTATTATTTTTTATGAAGGGCGTTTGTTTGTTGTAGTACAGTAGTACTACAACTATTGTACTGTGTATATTATGTAATTAGGGTTACGGAACCCTCATTTTCCTTTTAACGAAAAAAGGAACCCTTATAAGATCACTTTGTTGTCCGTGTCTGTCTGTCAAGAGTCTTTATCTCAGGAACTCTTCTGATTAAAAAGCCCGAGTTCTCCAATTTTTGTACAGAACCCTCGGTGGGCGAGCTCGACTCGCGCTTGTCCAGTTTTTTAAATAATTTTAATTTGTACTTGCAAAGTTCTTTTACAATTATTTATTTTGTAATGCAAAATATATTGATACTAACTATACAACTGTCTTTTATTTTTAACATTGTGTTACCCTATATTAAGAAAAAAAAATATAATTCTTTTAGAAAACATAAAGAACAGTACGAAAATTTTGCAAGAAGAAAGAAATAAGTTGTAACAAGCGCATAACAATTTTGACGTCGCTTGATGGCTTAGTGGTCAGAGCGCTTAAACAGTTTATAAGAGGCGCAGGTTCAAATCCCTGCTGCTGTGTACGGGATACAGCGTGAAGCTAATTTTTTTTTTTTTTATTGTTCCAATTTGTAAAATGACAAAAACAAGAACGCATTCCGTGTGTTCAGCGTCTCGTCACATATTACTAGCGTAATAACGTTTCAATTATGTAGTACTAATCGAAATCAGCTGATGTGAAAACGCTTTTTACATCCGGCTCTATATGTCCGTTAGCGTTCATATCCAGTAGAGACTTGTTAGACTGATTGTTTTGCTTTTCCTACATCCGTTGTTTTATTGTCAATTTTTTAGATTTAATTTTTAAATATATATAATGAAGTTTTTTCTTATTATATAATACTTTAAACTGTCCAAAATGTATAATATTTTAACAGAAAACACCTGATTGCTTTATCTTACTATTATAAATAAAAATAAAATAAATCAGGTCAAGTGCGAGTTGGGCTCGCCTACTGAGGGTTTCAGGATTGTAGGTCAACAGAAAATAGAACTTATAAAAGTTGACTTAAACTTTCAGACGTATGCATACATTTTGTATGAATAAATAAAAATAAATCAGCTTCACGCTGTGTCCCGCACACAGCAGGGTAGGCAGAGAGAACCTAGTGTTAAGACACTCCGTTCCCCACTTTCTGCCGAATTCTTGAGGCATTGTGTGTTGAGTGGCAGAACTCAACGCCGCGCTTTGCCTCGACACCAGAGCGAAGAAATGGAAATATAAATTTAAATAAATATTTCATCTCCTCGAGTGGGGATCGAAACCACAACCAGTCGGTTTTACAATCACACTTTGTGCCACTGCGCCACAACTGGCCTCCACAGCACAAATCTATAATTAAATAAGAATATCTGTCTTGCTTGCCTGCGTTACTGAAACTTTTTGTTGAGCAGCTGTTAGATCTGAGCTACTGCTCAGGCTCTAGGATATATTAGACTTTAAGGACTTCCACGTCCTATGTAGAACCGTAGTGGTCCATCTAAACTATAGGAAATAATGAAATGTATCTTTAACCTAAGTTGTAGAATGTGAGGACCGTTTTCCAATGAGATATAAATCTTGAACATCTGATGAACAACCAGAACCGTCCACCTAAACTATAAGACAAAAATAATGCTGCTTTAGTGAAAGATGTTAAACATGTTAGTTAGGCAAGTTGCAAGCAGCCAGTGGTATAAATATATATAATAAATGTATTTTTCATTTATCGATTTTTTATCCTTTAGGTGCTGCCAGTTCTCACTTCTTGCCAAATTTTATAATTGTAGATCTACCCCTGTAGACGTTGTTTCGTGGCGAATAAATATGTCAAATTTAAAGTTTTCTGGTGTATGCACTTTCAAGTGAGTACCACTTTGTATGAAATAAGCTAATAATTAGCAATTATTTTTTTCTATGAAATACCTATAAATTTAATTTTTTTGACAGATTGATTGACAGATTTCCGTTTTACTTTTGAGGTACGGAACCCTATAAATACAAATACATATTGGCACAATTAAGGTAAAATTGATTAAGGATAAGTTTAATAAGAATTTTTGATAAAAATTCTTATTAAACTTATTTAATAAAATCAATTTAATAATAATTTTTTTGGCCATCTTTTCAATTTATTTAATAAAATACAAAAGAACTATGTGTAAATTCTTTATTTAGTAAAGTAATCCTAGTCACGCTCTTAATTATTAGTATGAAGCAACGTTGCATGTCGTTTCCACTGTTACCTTTCCACAACACGGTGGTGTTTAAAATTACAAAGTAGGTACTGAAATTACCACTGCAGAATAAAAAATAGCAACATTCCAGCACCAAGTGTACGCAATTTGTAATGTACATATATCCTTGTTAGCTATGGCTGTTAACATGAATGCGGGTTCAGTCGCCGCGGGCCGCCGTCCGAGGCCCCAAGTCGTGACAGCCGTTTGTTAAACTAATGGCGAAGAAAAGAATGCCGCCTTCCATTAACTACTCGAATGAGACTGTTGATTTGAGCAATTTGCACGCGCGCACAGAACTCGCCTTAAATACACCTATTGTACTTTTGCTCGATGGTCTTTATATCGTCGTTACGCTTTGCTCGAGCTATTTGTAGAAGTTTTTCAGTGTCACTCATTTCCTTATCGGGATTGATCGAACAAAAAACGCTCACGTTTTAAATTTGATTCAAAATTAGAGCTAGTTATTTATCATTCTCGTCAAATATTCTTATATTAACTGAAGTGAATTAACATAACTCTTTAAAAGCACTAAGATCAGTCAATTACAAGTCTAGCCGCGTTTTAGTATAGAGATAAAAATAAACATGAAATGTACAATACAATAAATTAGTCGGGCGTGGAGTCTACGTAGCAATTAGCGAAGATAGCGCCATATGTGAGGTCGCGTCGTGGGGGTGGTGATCCGCAGATGTATACCACGCGACACAGCGCCTCGAAAAAATGTAGAGGCGATAAAAAGTGCGTCGGGAACAGCCAACCGGCGTGAGAACGTGGACACGTGGCCGGCCGCGCTCATTCAACCGTTTGATTCATAAATTGTGTGCACGCTGGGCACAAGCACATAGCTGATTATTCGCTCGTGACCCCGCCGCCACAATAGATGCGTTTAGACATAACAACCACTGGTCGCAGCCATACTCAATGATTTTTGTATAATGGATGGTTTCATACACGTTTCCGTCACGTAAGGTAAATTAAATGTGATGTATACTTATTTTAGAAAACATATAAAAATTTTAACGTAGCGGGACTCGAACCCGCGCCTCCTGGAAACCGACCAGGTGGATCCTAATTGTGGATTAACACTTCAAAAATAGTTAAATATAAATGTGATGTTGTTTTTGTATCATAATTTTGATTTTTGCGCCGGTGAAGTGTAGTTTCTGTGTTGAGTATTGGAAATTGCGGTTAATTATTGAAAAGTACTGTACGCGTATTGTATTGTTACATTACTAAGCAAAGATTTAGCTTTGTGACACATTCGGCAAAAAAACATAATGAATGTCAATGTGTACTAATAATATTTATCTTTTAACTATTTATGTCATGCGCGGCTGTCGTGGCGTAAGGGACCATGGTGTGATTGTAACGCGACGGTTGTGAGTTCGATCCTCATTTGACGGTCTGACAACAAGTCAAAAGCCCGGCGTTGAGTTCCGCCACCTAACACGCAATGCCTCGAAAAATTCGGCGGAACGTGGGGATCGGAGTATAATAATACTATGTGCTCCGCCTACCTTGCTCACGGATACAGCGTAAAGCTGTTTTTTTTATTTTTATTGTTATTGAAACCAATTAAAGAAATTGTTATATGCAAAAAAAAATCTCAATCACAATTTTTTGTATCAAAAAAGTTTCTGCTAAAAGTAAATTTAAAAAAAATCGGTACTTTTCAACCGATAAATCAGGCGACGCCCTCTATAAATCATAATGAGTGAATTGCAGACGGAACGAGCGCGGGTTGTTATTTTTAAAATTGCGTGTAAAATATTATGTGTTTAGGTGGAATATGATAATTGCTGGAGGCGCCGTAAGCCGACACCCACTATGGGATTACAGAGCGGCCGCGGCAAACGTAGACGGCCTCGGGTCTCGGGCACCCGCGCCTCCCGCGCCTCTTAAACCTCGCCACGGCTCATTATGTCTTACGTGATAGGAAATTTACAGAAATATTCTTTCTTTTCATGCTTACTTTTATCATCAAGTCTCGTGAAGTGAAAACGCAATTTATACACTTCATTATTGTATATTAAGTATATTATTATTTTGTATTATCCTTTCCTCACTCTGGTGTCGAGGCAAAGCGCGGCGTTGAGTTCCGCTACTCAACACACAATGCTTAGATTACGGTAGAAAATGGGAAACGGAGTGTCTTAACACTAGCTACTCTGTCGTTCGCTCTGTGTACTCCGCGTACAGCCTAAAATTGATAAAAGTATATTAGCCCAATTAATTATTTTAAGTTTCTCTCCATTTAAAATAACGAACACTGTTTAAACGTTGTATAACGGGAAATATGCTAACTAAAATATTTTATTTCTCAAGACTACCTACTACGATGCAAAATGTAAAACTTGTTTTCTTAATGTTACGAGCTCCTAAAATTCCTGCCAAAATTATCAAATGAATTGGAACGACTCCTAAGTTGCAAATTGATACCCGGTTTTGATTGCTTTAATTTTTTTTATTGAATTATAAACGCGATAAAATATCTACATTTTTACGTATTGTTATTTGTAACTTATCCAAATTCTACAGTCTCAGTTTCAGACATCAAACGGTTTTACTTTGTTAAAAAATCTAATCAAATCAGCTTCACGCTGTGTCCCGCACACAGTAGGGTAGGCAGAGGGACCATAGAGTTAAGACACTACGTTCCTCATTTACCGCCGAATTTTTCAAAGCATTGTGTGTTGACTCGATGCCAGAGCGAAGAAATTGAAAATATTAATAAATAATAATTCACTCTATCGATCGAGTGGGGATCGAACCCACTACCGTTGCGCTACACTCACATCCTTGCCCTTTCGCCACGACGGCCTTGGTTAGTTAGTCAGAAGGTCTTTGTTGAAAGACAACTATTTTACATTTAGAAAGATATGTCCAGGTCATGCTGAACACAATTACGAGGGAATGTTATCCAATAATGATAACAAAGCTATTATGGCAACTATGAATAATGCTTTGATATTACAAATTAACATAATATTTTTTGTTCACTCCTTTGGAGGTGGCCGCGGACAGGTACACGCTGAGGGTGCAGAATTCTTTGAATGAGCGCTGTAAAATGTTTTCAACTTATTCAATTCTACACCTTCGGGGGCGGTCATAAGTAATAAAATAGTGATGTAACAAATGCATGTTATTGGGCAATAGTGTTGTATACAGTATGTTACAACTAGCACGTTATAGGGACGTGATAAAGGCTAAAATTGCATGTGGCAGCCGAGGTGTGAAGGTAGACTATGCTACTATCAATCAGTACGGCGCCATTGAGGGTTGGTCGAGGCTCGTGAGAAACCGTAAACACTTACCCGCTTTATCTGATAGAATTTTTTTTCCTTCGCCAGCGGGTCCGGTCAATTAATGGATTGCGCCGTTACTTGGTTTATTTTTGGTACCTACTGACGTTGTACTACAGGTATTACCAGAAACTAATTTATCTGAAAGGGATTGACAGGTAAAGTATTACGATAAAGAACCTTCATAAAGGAATGTTATCAATATTCACAATTGATTATTTTCAATATGAAACCAATATGTGTTACTTTTTAAGTCGTAAGGGCTATTTAAACAGCGTTAAGCTGTAACAATATCATACACATAGCAAAAGCTTATCATATATCGAGTGATATATCTATAATTAATTTTATCAGAGTTCATTTTGACTAGATTGACCTTTTCGGAGGCCATATCAAAGTGTTTGACTGTAAGCATTTTAGAATAGAAGGCAAATATTTATCAGAATTCGTTTTCTGGGTGCGTCGGTGCATATGTGCGCATAAAAAACTGTGTGCTGTGGTGTTGGGACCAGTGTTGACAGTACGCATAGCTGCGCTTGCGGCAAAGCGGTGCGCTCGAGCCGACCACCCTGCACTTGTCCCACTCACCGTAATTTAAACAACATAAATATTATCATCATCGAGATTCCACAGAGTAAATAAAGTAAGGGTTAAGAGCTAGTGACAACATATTATGTAGGTATTTAGTTGATTCTTATGTAATTATTTAGTATAGCAGGGTACTTAGAGGGAACTTGGGAACCTAGTGTTAAGACACTCCGTTCCCCAATTTGCGCCTAATTCTTGATTCATTCTGTTGAGTGGAGGAACTCTATGCCGCGCTGTGCCTTGTTACCGAAACGAAGAAATGAAAATATTAAATATTTCAATTCCCCGAATGGGAATTAAACCTTAAAACACGATGGCTTTGACTACTAACCTGATTTATTTAAATCTTAATCTAATTCATTTCTTATTTTTTTTTGAGTAAATACTTATAATATCTAATATTATTAATAGAAAAATGTTTTACGCTTAGTGTCAGCTTCCTTTATAAATGCAATATAGTGTATGTACAAAGGTATTGAGCAGGTACAAATATTTATGAGAAGTTTGGACTTTATCTAAAGGAAACCCTTCTTATATTTTATTAAATATTTAATTTAGACGAAAATATTAGAGATGCATGACTCGGGACATCTAGCCACAATTGTAATGACGGATAAGCCTCTGATTAGATATCAACCCTGGGAACTGACAACAGATTAAAATAGTAAATATTTTTCTATGTTGCTTTATATTTTGATGCACATTATTGTTTTCCTTCAAAGTGCTATATATTTTTTTGTATTTAGTAATCCCATTTCAACCTTAGCAATGCTTGAGAAAGTTCCACCATTTACTAGATTTATCTATCGATGTCGTCGGCAAACACGTTGGAATACTGTTTACCTAATGAGTGTCGGCTGCATGCGATTCATTCTCACGATCCAAAAATGAAATAAAAAAAAAGGTATCCGTAAAATTTTAAAGAAATGGCATTGTATACAAAACAATTCAATTGTACGATAAAAAAAGCATGATTTAGAACATAAATATAAGTTATTGTTTTAAAATACTCAATGGTGATACAGCTAGTAGTTTTTTGTTATATAATAAATATAGAAAGTATTTAATATGGAAAATAAATGGTTCTGTAAATACCTGCATATAGTATGTTAAAAGCAGCTATTTTCTAAAAATAAGATATATTCTTATCGTTGTCTATGCTATTTGAAAAATATAATTCATTATACTGTTCGAAGTGCATATTGAATTGATAATTTTAAAGGCAATCAATCAGTTCATTTAGTCATTTATACCTAATATTTTTTTTTATATTGTCAATTCATAAATGTTCATACTTTTCAGTTTTCAAATTCAAATACAATTTAAATGATTTAAAAAAGATTTTAATGTCTACTCTTACTCTTTAGAGATACAAAAACTTGAACCTATTTGGTAATTATAAAGATCTTAGTTTGACACATGTTCCAGTGGCTCATATAATAAAATGTTAATTATCTTTCAAAGCTTTATTTTTAATCATAGTAACATGCACTCTACAAAATTAGACTGAGATGTCTGATTGTAATTAGATTTTTTAAGTTATTTTTTTTTTATGTATCTAGACCAACTGATTTCCTATAATTAGTAGGTTTGGTACTTTTTAAGTATTTAAAACAATAGTATTTAATTCCTAAATAACTTAAATATTATATAAAATATACTAGAGAGAAATCGTTAGTATCCCAGAAACAAAAGTAATGCCATTTTGAATTTCAATTTCCTAGTTTTATTTTTTTTTATTATATCATCATAACTCAATGACTTATATAAAATGCTTAAAATTAAACAATATTTGCCTGCCTTATCATATATACGTATTATTATGTAAATATGGTGCAGTTTCTTCAGTCCATTTGTAACAATACAAAAACTACGTTTTTTAATTTTAGATATAGCATACCTACGTGTATAATTTTTTCTTTATTATATTTCTTTTTTAAACATTATTATATTAATTTATCTTGTAGGCATAACATACACAGTAAAGTTAACTTTTGCATAAGTATCGCTGATAAAAAAAAATGTTTATAAATAGTGAAGTTATCTTAGCACTATAACGGAACACCAGAGATCAATAAATAAATCTATTTCTTGTAATTCTCACAGGTCGTCCTTTTGACTGTGCTGAACCTCATTCCATTCAGCAGGTACCTCGCTCCAACATGCACCGTAACCGATAAGGCTTTCTCTGTCACCGACTTTAAATATAACCGCCCTAGGCAGTGGTTTCGGAGAATTGAGCTCGTGGCATTTTTTAGAACGTATTATAATTTGATCGGGAAATATTTATGGAAAGGGTGGCCGGACGCGAACTAGTCGAACGAGTCAATTATCAGCTCTCTAGTGTCGGTCGCCTGAAAGCAGCGCAATGGGTGGTTATCCAAAGGTACCCGATTTTAAGCTGGAATTTATGGGACAGAGATAGACGTGATACGAGGTGGAATTTCACACGGCTTTACTTTTTTTCTTTAGATATACTGTAATACATATTGTTTAGAAGTACAATGTGAGACGAACTACCTAAATAAAATAGCTGAATTGAAGCAAATTCCTTTATTTTATCAAATTTCATAAAATAAGGGAATTTGCTTTTGATATTACATTTTGATAAAATGTTAAGGTTTTTATAAATTTTAAACATTATAATTCTTTTAAATATTTTTAAATGCCCTTTTTTCAATTTACAACGTTATTATAAGTGCTGTAGTTAGATGATCATGACGTTTGCTGTTACTGATCAAAATCGTAGCAAAGCGCTACGATTGCTACAACTGTTGTAGCTCTGAGCTTAAGTGTTAAATAAGTTAATTTTTAATTAATAAAATTGTGTTTATCGCTACATATATCTACTAAATAATAATTTATAAAAGTAAACTTTTGTACGTACACAGTTTCTGGCGTCATTAGCATGCCTGCCGTCGTCCTTATCGCTTCATACCGAAATAACTATGGGAATACGCGAGCAGTTGCAGTTTTGTTAGCATAAGAAATAAAACCGCCAGATAGTAAATAAACATGTCCACTAAGAGCCGTGCAGACGTGGCCATAATTGCTTCTGCTAATTTGTCGCGATGCGGGGAGGGCGGGGCGAGATACGACATCCGGTGCATGTGCAAGACAATGCTGAATGGACTCATTAATAGCACTGCAATGAATGAATGCGTAAACACGTGTGCACCCTCGAACCCGCTACCCCCCGGCTCCGCACTCCGAACAGATGGTGCAATGCTTATGCAAAAGAACGTTACGAGCACTTTCAATTCGGAGAATGGCATTTACAAGAAACAAAAAATAGTTACGTTCACACAATGTGACTATAAAATATTTAACAATACAAATTAACGGTCGGTGACAATTATGTATAGTTGTTACTGTTATGTAGTTATATATATGTAAGTTTACTCAACACGCAATTCCTTCAAAATTCGGCAGAAAGTGGGGAACGGAGTGTCTTAACACTAGATGCCCTCTGCCTACCCTGATGTGTGCGGGATACAGCGTCAAGCTGATTTGATTTGGTATATGTAAGTACATGATATATATTCATTCATATATGTTTTAATGAAAAAATTAATTAAATTCAAAATTACTACAAACTAGTTGTATTAGGCAAAGAACAAAATTAATTGTATAAGGCACAGAAATAGTTTATCAATTTAATGTAACTGAAAAGTATAATAAGTTTTCAATGATTATATTAATAAAAACTATCAATGAAAAGTATTATTTTATAATAATTATAATTATTATTAATAAAATGTACAAATATAAATTGTAATTTTAATCACTATTATAGTACTCTTTAAGATAACGATAAAAAGTCTTTTGAAAATGAAAGTAAACTTCTTCTAAATCAACCTTTACACACAAAACTTTTACGTGGAATTTTGTTGGTATTATTGTTAAATTGGAAGTATATTGTCGCTTCCTGTTTCATTCTTGCTCTGTTTGTAATGAAGGCAATACAAGGAATACTGTGTAAAGTGGATACCTGCTGTATAAAGGCCAGGTACATAGATAATTCAAGGGGTACTCGGTACAGCAGGTTAAAGCGACCGTTAGGTGTTTGTTGTGAACGATGCGTTGGCGCCAGATATCCGTATCCTATTGTGCAGACATTATGACTCTTTTCTCCATTTTACATCCGTAAAAACCCTCGCTATTACTTATTATTTAAAAAAAATCTTCACGGTGGTGCTTCTTTAACGTTAGTATAGTGCATTGGAATGAATTTACTAGGGCTGTCGTGACCCAGGGACGCAATGGTGTGACTGTAACTCGACCGTTGTGGGTTCGATAACCACTCAAGGGAATGAATTATTATTTATTAATAGTTTAATTTCTTCGCTCTGGCACCAAGACAAAAGCCCGGTGTTGAGTTCCGCCTCACTGAAAAATTCTGCGGAAAGTAGGGAACGGAGTGTCTTAGGTTTCCTCTGCTTCCCCTGCTATATGTGGAATACAGCGTGGAGCTGATTTATAAATTATATTCTAAAGTTATTATTTATGATATCTTGCCATTAATATAGTTTTATTTGCATATGTTTTCGTGGCGAGTTTATCATTTTATCGACGGCCGGATATGTACCGTCTCGCTCTACATTCAAAGACCTTATCGCTAGAAAGTCATTAAAGTTTATCCCTTTATTAATAAAAAGCTAAATAAAAAGTATGAATTAATAACACGAAACGTACAATTCGCAAATATGAAGTAGTATAGGAGCTAATACAGCGGCCCGCATAAATTCATCACCAAAATTAAATATATTCATAAGTCAAATTTGATTACCACGATACAGCAACAGCAAATAGTGGTCACGTGTCGTGAATTGTGCAGAATTACCTCGTGAAACGAAATAAGGGGGTTCGATGCGCCGAATGGGGTTGTGTATGATGTGTTTATTGTGTTACGTTTAATTTTTACATCTACTTGGTAGCTTGTCGGCGAGGCCCCGCCCGTATGAGGATTGCGTAAGTTTTGAATGTGCTGATTACAACATTGGAGCTCAGTTCCACCAACTACTAACTGTCAAGTGTCAATGATCGCTAGATTAGAAAATCCATAAACAAACGTAGAGCTATCTATGTTTACAGTTAGTGGTTACAATGTTGTAATCAGCAAATTCAAAACTTACGCAATCCTCATACGGGCGGGGCCTCGCCGACAAGCTACCAAGTAGATGTAAAAATTAAACGTAACACAATAAACACATCATACACAACCCCACTAACTGTAGTAAGCCTTCCCGGGACTGAATTCGAACAATGGGGAACGTCTTCACGGTATATTATTTTAATTGACAATTAAATCCTCGTTAACAATTGATTTAATTATTACTTTTAATTGTCAGTCACAGATGAATGAAATACACAATATAAGAAATAAACATGTATAAAAACGTTTCATTGTAAGTGCGAAGATAAATAATTTTATTATAATTTTAATAATATTATTAATGAATACATTGTTTAAGAATATATTTAATAAAAATATATAAATAGATATCAATTAAACATGCATAGTAAAGTGTTAGTATTGAAATACACGTTTTTGCTGTCTACTGTAATTTTTATTTCCCATAGCGCATTTCCCATGCAGCTATCGTCATAACTCGGACAGTCCGGAGGTCAGTGGTATGATAAGCTTTCGTTGTCGGTATTCAAAATACTGAATATAGTTGATATTTAAATTGGGTCAAAATAGAGATAGGCTCGGTGCAGTTGCGACGTGTGTGACTTTGCACAATGTTATAAGGTAATTTTGAATTCAACTCAAGACAAATATTTATATTAAAGAAAATGTCGTTTTCTTGTTCTAATTTTTTTATATTATAATATTGGGTTCTGTCATTTGCCACGTGTCATATAAGTATTTGGACAAAAGGAGGATCTCTTATCTAAAAGGAGCAAATTTAGTGTTTTTGGGTCAATTTAGTATTAAGTAACTTTTATTAAGTGTTAACCACACACTAAGGAAAGAAAAATATTAAGAACAATATCAAAATTTAAACATAGCGAGATGATATATGGCGTTCAAGTTCGTGAAATTTATCTGTCGGTTGTTTTCAAGAAACACAGGTTCAAGTACGGCGGGTTTTTTAATACTTATTAATTGTTTCAAATATTAATGATAAATATATATATAGAAAGACATTATTTTGCCTGGTTATAAAATATTTACATATATTCTTAAATATTATTATTCGAAGGATAATTACAAAGGCAAGAAGACATTTTACCTATGCACCTTTTGGAAGCAAAACAAAAGATCCGACGCTCGAAGTTACATGCGTGCACGCACACACGTAGCAAAATAAAACTTAAAGACAACATTCCCGACGAACATGCATTTTATATTATACTTACATATATTTCTGTCATAAATTTTACAGACTACGACAAGTGTTTACATAACCAGTTGGAATTTAGAGGTACTCCTTTTATGTGTATACCTATATATACACAACTTGGACCTACATGATATGAAAGATCACCTTTAAATTGCATTAAATAAATCAGCTTCACGCTGTATTCCGCACACAGCAGGGTAGGCAGAGGGAACCTAGTGTTAAGACACTCCGTTCCCCACTTTCTGCCGAATTCTGGAGGCATTGCGTGTTGAGTGGCAGAACTCAACGCCGCGCTTAACCTCGACACCAGAGCGAAGAAATGGAAATATAAATTTAAGTAAATATTTCATCTCCTCGAGTGGGG
The DNA here is from genome assembly GCA_013403705.1 of Heliconius hermathena. Taxonomy (NCBI): domain Eukaryota; kingdom Metazoa; phylum Arthropoda; class Insecta; order Lepidoptera; family Nymphalidae; genus Heliconius; species Heliconius hermathena. The sequence goes on from JAAIXJ010000023.1 coordinate 613,813, forward strand.
ATCGAACCCACAACCAGTCGGTTTTGCAGTCACACCTCGTGCCGCTGCGCCACGACTGACCTCAACTGACTAAATTGCATTCCAAGACTATAAAATCAATATTTAGATAATATATATTTGTTACAATCAAATTATAAGCCTAGTCCCTACACTTTCACATGCTTTTTTAAAATTTATTTATATTTAATGTATTTGTTTTTGTTATGAATTACACGGAATGTGTTAGACGAAAGAGTTTCTTGTAAATAAATGTGTTTCCAAGCGGGGGGTACGACGACGTGAGCACTCGTCTGGGTTCCATAGAATATCACGAAACAAATGAATTGTAGATATCTTATTGACGTGGATACATTTTTCATTTGAAAATTTTCCAAAATGTTTGTTTGCTAAATGTTTAAATTATTTTATATTTATATGTTATTACAATGGAAACTAGACTGGTAATATTTATTTGTATTGTTCTATATAAAACATTAAAAAATAAATGACTTATTGTCTAGTAATGGTACAAGACGATTGTAACATAAGAAATCATTAATAAATTATATATATATTTATAACGGTGGCAGTTTCCAGCTAGGGAGCTACAGTAAAAATGCTAAAAATAAATAGTATCTATACGTACAATAATAATATATTAATTAAAATACCTTTTTAAAAACAAGCTTGCTAGATGTTTTAATTTCATAAAAAAAAATCAAAAATCAGCTTCACGCTGTATCCCGCACACAGCAGAGTAGGCAGAGGGAACCTAGTGTTAAGACACTCCGTTCCCCACTTTCTGCCGAATTCTGGAGGCATTGCGTGTTGAGTGGCAGAACTCAACGCCGCGCTTAACCTCGACACCAGAGCGAAGAAATGGAAATATAAATTTAAGTAAATATTTCATCTCCTCGAGTGGGGATCGAACCCACAACCAGTCGATTTTGCAGTCACACCTCGTGCCGCTGCGCCACGCCACGATTTTACAAATCAATCAATTTCACTTTAATATCCACGTTGTGTGGGCGGCAGAAAAATTTGTAATACGCCATTTTGGTGCAGCGGCTATTTTGGATTAGCAATAATATTATATGTCATTTCATTGTCATCAAGACTGACGTCGTAATCTTAATTTCAGCTCAATTGGGAAGTGGGTCAAATTAAGCTTACAAGATTTTACACACACTAACTAACTCGGCAAGTTAAATAAAAGCTTGGAAAAATATTGGTTGTTGTTGATGATCACTGTCTACATATGGAAGATATATAAGAAAATCTATTGTTAGAGGTTTGTCACAATATAAGACACCATAGGACACAATACAGTTTACTTTTAATTTTGTCTGTGTGTTTGTGTACGCTGTTCTCAGAAACGATTTAACCGACATAAACGCAGTTTTGACTATTGTATTTTCATAAACTTCCCTTAACATTTTATTTCAATCAGTTCGTAAATAAATAAGTTTATGAATTTAATTAGTAGCTGTATATCTAGTTACCAGTTAAAATTTCTTTAGGTATATCAAAATTTACAGATGATTACCTATATAATTTTAGCACAGTAATGATTAGATTAGATACAGATCATAAGCTACTTTTTCTCCTGAAAATAGCGTCGTTACATAAGAACATAGAGAAGAGTTTCAATTATTCTAATATTATTTAATCTAACTTAAAGCGATGTTTGACAACTAAATATAAAGTAAATTATATATAAATTGAAAGCATAGAACCACCCCGAAGGACAACAATTTAAGCGTGGGAGCTACGCGGGGGCACACTAATGGATGTTCGAAATCTTATTACTTTTGTATTATTGTTAAGTATTTTTTATACGCACCCTTACTATGCAACTCACCGCATTGCATAATAGATGGAACACAAAGAATAATACCCGTCATTATTCAGTTTTTGTACCAATTGATATTGTTTCTGACTTACGTCAAATCGATATCGCATTTCAAGGTTCAATTGTCACAATATAACAATTTGATATTTTATTGGACACGTATTATTAAAATATGAAGGCAAATTTAATTGTATTTATTTTATTTTAACAAAATTTTATTTTATATCAATAATTTCGTTAATATTGAAATGTTAAATAATTACCTACTACGCCTTAATATATATTATTGTTACTATTAAATAGATTTTACAAAGAAAAAAAAATATAAATTGACAGAAAATTACATGGAAAAAAAACAATGATATTCATAAGTCAATTTTATAATTGGTTAACGAATTATGTAATTACAATATTTCATCTTCATATTCTAAAAAATAATTTTTATTATTAATATTCTTAAAATTAATAATTATAATTCAAAAGTAATTGTTGGACATTATATGAAGACATCATTTTATTTACGGATATACTTAATTATTACTTGCCATAAACATCAATTGCTATAATTATATAAGGGTCACCCTATCTTAATAAATGATACTCGTAACGTTAAGAGAAAATAGTGGTTACAGATCTTTTTGGTTTCACATTTAGAATGTAAGAAATATTTAGTTGCTAAGATTATACAAGTTTATACTAGTTTATATATATATATATATATCTAGTGGAAACGTAAGTGATACTGAAACCCCTGCCCAAGAAGAGGATTAAGAGTAAAGAAGAATGCAAGTTCGCCAACTATCACACGCCCAGGATGAGTTTGAATATTTTTTAAGGGCGCGATTCTTGGAAGTATCTGTCGAGCGGTCGGAGTCTGGCGCTCGCCAGCCATTGTAACATGCGGCTAGTTTTGATCTTATTGTTAATGGGACGCCAAGTTTTTTCAAAAGACTTGGAAAAAAGGTATCGTCGGACCCCAGCGGAAACGTTACGGGTCCTTGTGAAATCAAACGTAGGTATGTTCAGATATATACATTCTACGAAGGAGGTGTTATTTTAATCGTAGGACCGCTTTTGTTGTTCAGGAATTTAGATGGCTTGTCATAATTTTAATGGGCAATTCTCTGACTTATGGATCGTATAATCCTAAGTGTTTAATATTGTGCATAAGAGACTCAGGAATAAAGGAGATTACAGAAGATTTGAACACTACCTGAAAAATTGTTTCTCAATTCATTCAAAAACACGTTCATTTGCGTGGAGTTTATGGACTTTGCCATATTAGTTCTATCATTCTGATCTGAAGTCTTGTCAGATTCCCAGACCTAGATTAGTCAGAAAATGCTTAGTTTGGATAACTGTTGTTAAGGTTGTACTTTCTTTTGGAATTACTTTTATTAAGGCTGTATTTTTAGGGTTCCGTAACTTTTAAGGAAAAATGAACACTTATAAGGTCATTTCGTTGTCCGTCCGTCCGTCTGTCTGTCTGTCTGTCAAGAGCCTTTATCTCAGGAACCAATCTTCAATTTTTGTACGGAACCCTCGGTGGGCAAGCCCGACTCGTCATTTTATTATTCACCGCCGTTTTTATTATATTCTATATGTCCAATTTTCAGTGAAAAAAAATAATTGTATTATCCTATTCTTTACGAACTTAAATAAAGGCTGGTGGAGTGCGATTCGGACTCGCGCACCGAGGGTTCCTTGTCAATATCATAATTGTAGACCAGGATCGGGGTGTAGAAATTATAAAAGTTGAGAGACTCATATTTGCGAGCGTACGCACTCGCTTTGTATGAAATGAATTAGACATATAAATGGGTAATGATACTATAAATATCAATAAATTTCTAATTTGCCGATTTTTTACTGTATTTGTATTGCAAGTTCTCATTTATCTTTAAATTTCATAAGTTTAGATCAGCGCGAAGAAACCTACATGTATTGACATTAATTTCAGCTTGATATCTCTACGTGTTCTTGACAAAAAACAGTTGACGTATGGACGGATAGTAAAGTGATTTTATAAAGGTTTTTTTTATAAACGTTTTTTCTTCTGAGATTCATATAATATATTAAAAAATAGGGTGATCGCACGATTTCACAGGGACTCGACCAAAGCACATTTTTAAGCGGAAAACCATAAAAAATGATATACATATGTAGATTGTAGATCAGAAAATTACTATATACGACCATTACAGGCTTTGACCTAAAATGGTTGATAGCTCATAATAATCGTTAGCTATAATCTGCTGCCCGGGTATTTAGCCAAGTCGCAGTTGACTCATGATATAACATAGAGGCACTATGTGATAATGATAAAGACGAAGACGACTTTCTGTGTCGTATTTCCTTTTTTAAGAAGATTTTCAAAGAAATGATACTGCAATGTTTAGAACCGCATAATGACGGTGCAAGGATAATTTGCTTATAAAATTTGTTACCAATATATTATATGATATATGTGGTGCATTCTAGCGTATTAAATGAAGTTATCGTATTAAGCTTTAATGAGGCCGTCGTGGCGTAGGGGCACAAGTCACAGTTTGTGTGTTTTATTAACGCGATAGTTGTGGATTTGATCCTCACTCGGGAGAATGAGTAATTATTTATTAATATTTTCATTTCTTCGCTCTGATTCCAAGGCAAAAACCCCGGCATTGAGTTCCGCAGCTGAGCACGCACTGTCTTGAAAAATTCGGTGGAAAGTAGGGAACGGTTTGTCTTTAAACTAGGTTTAATATGATGGAAAAAAAAATTAGCTTTAATTAAATTGTATGAAATTTAATTTAAATGTATGAAAACATGTCCCTAATTATAGAGGCCATCGAAATATTAGGTATTACATATGGAGGAAATAGCACTGAACGTGATCGTTTTAAGCGGATTTTACTATATTTTGCCAAATTGGCAAATTTAAAAAAAAATTAAAAAAGGAATATTTTTTATTTCAAATATCTAAACCATTTCTATATATATTTAGAAATTTAAATTCATCTCAAACCTGTTTGTAAAAACAAGGTACCTATGAATGAAATCTTTAAAGAACTTTATGGTTGAAAGCCTTTTATATTAGAGATTTACGGATTCATGTATTGCATATTGATCTCTGTGAGCTTTATTCAAGAAATGTGGGAATATTGTAGCACAGTTAGTAAGCTATCTCAATATTCTTGTAAAATTAACGTACTAGATGAGAAAATTAGTATTTACTTTCAATTGAACAAGAGAATAATGATAATTTTGTGTGCAGAAGTGAATAATTTATAAAAAAAATACGTTGTGTGACGTTACAAGCCACAGTATACATAGTAACACGCTTTTTTCGGCCTTACATTTTCCTTCATAGCATTACAGTACAAAAAATCTAGTGCTAAGACACTCCGTTTTCAACTTTCTGCCTGATTTTATGTTAATGTGGCTTCATCTTGCATTATTGAACCATTAAAAAATATTGATTTGGATATATTTTTTTGGAATAAAAAAGAATAACTTAACGAATTGGCAAATAATATAAATAGATTTAACTACTTCTATGTTATGTCAAGTGGAAATTCTATCATAAAGAAAACTATTTTGAAAGAAAATGAAACCTATGCTACAGTATAGACTCTAGTCCTTACTACTAAACTTTTATTTCACATCAACCTTTTATGAATTTTAGATAAATAAACGGATAATCTTTTATTTTAGTCGTGAGGGGAATGATATAACAAAGGGCGAGATTTCAAGTGAAGAGATCGTTGAATATATTTTGAATGATACCGGTCTGCTTTAACATGACAGCAGAGAGGAAATCTCCTCCCACAAGAAGGATTCTGAGGGCAGTGCGCGTGTGTGCGTCGAGGAATTTTAAGGTCCAATTACTAGCGAGCCGCCTTCCATTAACAACTTTATTTATAATAGGATGAATAAGTTGCGGCTTTTAATCAATCATGTAGTTTATAAGTAGCATCCGGTGTTGTGTTGGCAATTGTTGAGACGCTGACTACGCAAAATAAAATCAGTATTGGATGATATAATTTTTTTTGTGTTTTATGTAATAATTTTACTATTTTAGACAATATCATAAATGTTGCTTGTAATAAATATATATAATAATATAAATAAATTAAAATATCTTAGTTAATATATATAGTAATGTACATAAAATATTGATGATATTTTTTATGTATACTCTGTATAATAAAAATAGATAGTAAATGTGGAAAGTTTTTATATGCAATAAAAACTTTAAGTTTACAATTTGATATAAAAAATACGAATTACCTATCTGGAACAAATTATATCGGCGAATTCTATAATTTATTTTATACAAAATAAAAATAATACTAAACAATAAAGTTTTATTAGATTATTACAATACGATGTTAGGGGAGATTGAGAAATTATTAGTTTAGATTATAAAAACTTTCTTAGTGTCTAAAGTATGTAGGTATTTGTTAGTGGCGACTGCCTCATTACAGGCTCGAGTGGCCAAAGCGACCGACCACAGTGCAAGCACTCACCCAAAAAACACTCCGAGACGTAACATAATATTTCCCAAGCAGGCTTTTATTTATTAGATGAGCACCGAACAGGCGCAAGCCGGCGCCGCGACAACTCTACTTCCAAGAAACGAACTCCAACGTGTCGGCTCGTAGCCGTTACATTTCGAAAAAAATTATATTTATGTCGACGAAAATATCGGGATACAATCCGTATTTATCTGTATGTAAAAACAGTGAGCTATGATGAGTTTTTATTTGCCTACCTAATAGCAACATTTGGCTTTGACTATCTTAAATGTCTAGTATCAATTTTTTTTCGTCGGAAATCTTTAAAACCAATAGACGACATATATTGATAGAAAAAGAATGTTGATCTTAACACATAAATCTATTAAAATTCCTATTATTGCCATTTCTCTATTTGGAGATCGCGTGTTGATTTAGCTATACAGAGGCGAACATTACAATTAGTCATATTTCAGAAAATATCTTTAATTTTTGAGAAATAATTAATGATATGAAATGTCTTAACTAAATAGTTATTAACAACAAGATATCAACCATTATATTAATGTGGCGCACCATGGGAAAGTGAAACGAATAAATTCTATCATTAATCTCTTTTTCACCGTTTACACTGGGCGGCTCTTTCCAATCAATTAATCCCATAAAAGGCCAGGTAACTACCATCTACAAAAAAGAAGATTAAATTCCTACTCCAAAATAGGTAATTTACTTGTTCTAAACTTATTTAAAAAATTGTCAGAAATTATTTTACTATCTGAAAAAAAGATTGGTTAAGTGCGAGTCGGACTTCTTATCGAGGCTTATGTACCAATTTCAGGATTTTAGGTCAACGGGAAGTACAAATTATAAAAATTGATAAACTTAAGTTTACATATATAATAGTATGAAATGAACTACAATTATAAGTTTGTAATGTTTTTTTTCTATGAAATACTTATAAATTTTCACATTTCTGATTTTTTTCCTTTATTTATATTGTAAGTTCTCAATTTGTGCATTGATAACTGTAGGTTCACGGGAATGTGCTATAGGGTAGTTTTAGATTACGCAGCGCATTTCATACGAAAACCAGCAAAATGGATGCATACATGCTCGTATCTTTTGATTGCGTTGACATATTGATAGTTTCTGTGCTTCAATTTCAATATTTCAATCTATTATTATTCGGCTTGATACCTCCACACGATTTCAAGCTAAATGGTTTTGACATACGAAAGACGGACGGACAACAGTGATCCTATAAAGGTTCCGTTTTTACCTTTTGACGTAACACATGCAAAGATCACAATAAATATCGAATATATTATAAAGCGAAGTTAATATATGTTAGAATAGGGAAAAAACAAGTTATTCTTGTTTAGTCTAATTGAAACAAGTAGACCAATTATACATATATTTTATACTTGCGACCCGCTCGCGGCTTTGCCTGCTTGTGCTATAATGTTATTTATTTTCTCATCTGAATTACTTTCGTAATCTAATCGCTTCGCCTTATCATTTTAAAGGCAATATTCATACATTATAAACTAAAGGTTCAGCCAATTCAACAAAACATTTGTGCAATATGGTCACATGCTATGTAAAGTACATTGACATAATTTATTTATTTATGAATCGATTTAAATATAGCAAACACTTGATATTGAAGGACATGCCAAAGTATTATACAATAGTGAAAACTGCATTGAAATAATTTAAGCTGATTCTGAGATTAAACACAGACAAATCGACAAACAGGAAAAAATAATTGTTTTGGAATTTATTACATTAATAAATGCTCCCAATGCTTCCATGTACAGACATTTTACAGTATCATTATATATATAAATTTAAAACATCTACACATCTATCTAGGGGATAATAAGACAATTTAAATTTACATTTCACGTAGGAGCCGTGACAAATTATGATGACACGCCTAAAGCTTGACGTAAAAGAAATTTTGATACAAATATTTCCTCTAGATGATGAAAAAAAAGGTCGATCTGTAAAAAGAGTAATGAAATAAGGCCCCTAGTAATTCACCTGTTCACAAATAGAGAAGGAACGCCACGTTTCATTGCATGAATGCACTTGACACCTTTATAAATGGAAGGTCGGGCGGCAAAAAGCGCAGAACAGTGGTATTCCGACTTGACTCCGATTTAAGCCGATTGTCACCCACGTCTGGATATAATCTGTTTTTGTTGAACAGTACTATAAAAGTGTCGCGCTTTTCTAAATTGCGGCTATTTATAATCATATGCTTATAATATTCACGTTAATGTAAAATTAATCTATCTATTCATTACTCTCACATCGATTTATTAAACCTATTTGTAAGTCTACGTTATTCTATATAAATAGAATTCTTGAATAAACTTTTTTATGGCAGGATAGGCAGAGGAAACCTAGTGTTAAGACACTTTCGTTTGCTATTTTCCACTAAATTCTAGTTTCATTGCTTGTTGAGTGGCGAAACTCAACGCCGCGCGTTGCCACGTTACCAGAGCGAGGACAAGAATCAGCTTCACGCTGTATCCCGCACACAGCAGGGTAGGCAGAGGGAACCTTGTGTTAAGACACTCCGTTCCCCACTTTCTGCCGAATTCTGGAGGTATTGCGTGTTGAGTGGCAGAACTCAACGCCGCGCTTAACCTCGACACCAGAGCGAAGAAATGGAAATATAAATTTAAGTAAATATTTCATCTCCTCGAGTGGGGATCGAACCCACAACCAGTCGGTTTTGCAGTCACACCTCGTGCCGCTGCGCCACGACTGGCCTCAGGACAAGAAAATATTAATTATCTCAATCTTCATTATTATCATATTTTATTAGTTTATTATATTCAAATTAGTTTCTTCTAAATCTTTATTAATCTCAAACTCAGTAAAAGGACTTCAGCTCTAAAGACCAACAAAGTTTGAGGTGGGATCTAAACTTTGTCTATGAGAATCCTTTATAAAAAATAAATAAGCATTAAACTTTTAAGAATTTGATAAATATCTTATTTTCTCTGTGATCGAATTTATATTATAAAAAGTGGAAGCTGGTACCGTGATGCATTTACGCTTATTCAAATAAAAACCACGTTAGTCCCTGACAAACGCCGTTCCTCTTCCTTTGGATATTGTTATTAAACACATATATTTAATTGCTAATTAAATGACTAACAAACACGCAACTGAAACTGCTGGGCGTAGGTAACTGAGATGTGGATCAAAACAGGAAAAAACTTTGAAACGAACGTTTTACAACGTAAACTAACTGTTAAACACTATCTTGAGATGATAATAATATGGAAATGGTTGTAAAGTCCGCGTAAAACGAAGTAGCGGGCAATAACTAGTGTTATATAAAGTATGTTTTCACGTCTCGGCGTGGCGGTTTTTGTGTGAACACAAAGGCATCCGCATCGCGCTGTGAACAGCAACCGGACCTGTTGTGAGTACGTCGACACCAACTCCGAACGAGGACACAGTGTGGAAACATGAAAACTCTTAAATTTAATGAAAATTTTGTGAAGTTTTGATTTTGTAATAATTGCAAAGGATGCTCGGCTACAGAAGACCTAAATGAGAATTTGAATTATAAAAAATAAAATGGTTAATTTTCTTGTGGAATACAAAGCAATATTTTAGGCGTTTCCTATTTATCCCTCGATATATTAAGAAAATCTAACAACAAATTATAGTTTGATAGTTTGATGCAAAAGAGCCGTCGTCAAGTCCAATCCTACTAAAAAGAAAAAAAGGTCCAAATAAATATAATCATCGCTGTTGTTAGCATTTAATAGTTATTATTTTTTCTACGTTTAATTGGAAGCTCTTATTTTACAATAAGAGCTTCCCGTGTTATGCTTGGCATATTTAGTAATTTTATAAGTATAAAAACTCAGCTTTACGCAGCAGGGTAGGCAGAGGGAACCTAATGTTAAGCAATTCGTTCCCCACTTTCCGCAGAATACTGGAGGCGTTGCGTGTTGAGTGGAGAGACTCAACGCCGCGCGTTGCCTCGATACGTAAATATTGAAATATTTATTATCTTATGTTTTAACTACTTTTATGAAATCTGTTACTATGGTTATTTTAATTAAGCTTTAGCAGCATTAGTAAACAATAGGAGCATAGGAATACAAAGGTTTCGATATAAAAGTGAACGCAAGTACCGGATATGGGCACACTAAAATAGACCTCATTCAAAGGGTCAAATCCCTTCGTATGACATCCGAATGCCTATCATACGTATGAAAGGTGGACCTAAACAAACATTTCGAACTACATTCGATATAGCCAAGAGCTACTACGAGCTCACATTTCTCCAGAGGCAAGTTACCTTCAATTTGACAAAACGCGGCGTTATTAAATATTTAACGCCACTTAACACGCAATACTCCAATAAATAGGCGGTGCGCAGAGAACGTAGTGTCTCAATCCTAGATTTCCTCTGCCTACTCTGCTCTATGCGGGATATGACGGGATATGGTGTAAAGCTAGTAATCCTAGTGTTAACAAATGATTAATGTACTATAATATACTAATACTAAGCGATTAAGCTATTTCGTTAGTTCTGCATCTACAAGCTTTGCTTCATTGCGAAGTATAAAAGAAACTCTTATTTTATTTATGAGTATTTAAATGTATTTTATAACAATTTACTCATGTAATATTCTAATTACGTTACTAGGGCTCATGTAATATTAAAATTTTATCATTTTTAAATTATTATATATGGTAATCCAATCCGCTAAGATTTTAAAAGAAAAAAAGGTTTAATATCAACATGCATATTTATTTTATAACATTTCAAAATATAAATGTCACTCACTGTGAGTCACTATCACTGCCGGAGCCAGAATAGCTCGCCAATAATGAAAGTCCTGACGCCGTTGGAACATTTTGCACTTCACTTTTAATTAAACTATCACTTGTATTTGATTTATCCTTATCATTATCTGTTTTTCTCATTTTAACGAGATTACTTAAAGGTTTCTTGGAGATGACACCTATACTCTTGTTCCAGGATTCATTTTTCTTTACATCTAATCGCTTCGTTGATAGGATTTCAAGTTTTTGTTGTTTTATTTTAGGTTGATCATCGTCTACGTCTTCTATTATTTCTTCAGTTACTATTTTGTGCTTCGCTGTATTATTAAATTTAACCGATCTGTAACAAATTAATTGGCTTTAAAATCTACAAATCGATAAGAAACAGGGTATGTATGTTAGGAAACTTAAAGATGTCTTGATCGCGAAATTTATATTTGGTTTAGTACCTTATTCTAGTTTATATTTTACAACCATGTTACTAGAACTGTATCGTCACTGAGTTACACATCCAATCTTTGATATCTACTGAATTTTGCATATACCGGTTAAATAATATATTATCGTACCCTCCCCTTACTGAAATTAAATTTACATTATTTTTTTAATAAAGGTACGAAAATGGTAATTATGAATTTTGGTTAGGTATATATTATTTTGACATAATCTATCTATATATATAAAAGGACTTGTGCTGACTGACTGAGGTAAGACGCACGGAGAGCCGTAACCGCTGATGGTAGAAACNAATATTTTATTGAACGTGGTTTTTTTAGAATTCACTCCTAATAAGCGGGCGAAGCCGCGCGCGCCCTCTAGTTGATAATATGTGCAATGCCGATCTTATCACTGCAAATGCTTTCTTACAGGCAGCCACTAAGATACAGTTAGCTATTATTAGGATACTTAAATGATAATTACGTAGCAATAAGTATTACGTCATTATATCTATACATAATACATACATATACAGACAGTGTACTTTGAAAATTAATAACATATATAACACATGTAATATGTTCAGATTATGAGTGCTGTTCAAGATAGAACTTTTTAAATCTACATTTAAATAATCTGGTAGCGCATTCCAAAGTTTTACTGTTTTGATAGTAAAAAAAGTCTCCATAACATTTCATATTGGACAAAGGAATTTCTAGGAGATTGTTGTTACGGGAACGGCGGTGCTAGAAGTAGTGCAATGTCTCTAAAGTTGGGCAGAAAGTAGGGAAGGAAATGTTTTAACACTACTACTAGGTTACGTTTAGTTTATTTTCTAGTCTTTAAATAAGTGAAACGATATACTGTTGCACTTCAATTTTAAAATTATTTTGAGATTCACAGCCAATTAAGTACATATTTCGAAATTAAATATTGACGTAGAAAATATTAATTTTTAAAATCTTACAATGAGTAAAAAATCTTATACAATCTTATCTCTCTCCTTACGCAATACCTACAATTTATAATAATAAAAAACAATTACATCAGGTTTAAACAAAAGAATAGTATTAATGTGCCTTTCAATTAAAGTTTGAATAAAAGAATAGCAGCAGCTCGGATGAGCAGCGTTCAGGAAGCTACGACAGATCTTCGCGTCCAATAAACAATGAGGTATTTTCTAAGCCATCCATAAGCCATTATATAGTCTAAGCCGATGTGTGTTGCCAATGATGACATACGGGAACGTGACGTGGCCTATGTATCTCGTCAGAAGGGAAACGGCCACACAGAGGAATGGAGAGAGCATTGCTTGGTATTTCCTACGTAATAGAATCCAAAATGAACACATCTGTAGGAGAACAAAAGCCAATCAGGAATGAGAACATCTGCAGAACAAAAACAAGAATAGAAATATTGGCAGCATTGCTTGAAGAATTGTTCAGCTGAAGTGGCAGTGGGCGGAATATATAGCGAGGAGAACCGATGGCCGTTTGGAGATAGCCATGTCAAAGGGCATTGACTGATGTGATGATAATATAATTCAAATTATTATTATATTTACACTATGTATTATGCAATTCCTTGACATATAAAAGCAAAGCAAAAAGCTGCTTCAGGTCTCCATCCATTAGTAACAAATGACCAAAAATTGAAAAATGGAGTGTCTCAACGTTAGTTTAAATAAAGTTAGTCATAGTTAACTTTAATTATATTAATGTTGTTTTGGATTATATCAGTTTAGTCATATTGGCAACTTAAAGAAATCAATGGGCTATTTCAAATATATATAGATATAGAAACTGTATCTATGAAGAGGTATGTATTAAAAAATATATATATAATAGAAATATGTAAACCATGAGACTGGAATAATAAAAATAATTTTATTATTTTTATTTAAAATATATTTCAATTAAGGTGTTACAGTTTACATTATTTAATTTAAAATTCTATATGCCATATATACAATATAATACTGAACTTTAGTAACCCTGCATGATGTGTGAGGTGAAGTGCACTAGAAAAAGTATGGTATAATTCCTGCTTAAAACTTACTTGATAATTTCATCATCTTCTTGTTGTTCTCTCTTTAATCGTTCCTCTTTTGTTTCTGGCTGGTATTGTTTAAGCAAACCCTCGTAATCGATGGATTGCTGTCGTCGATTCAGTTCCTTTAACTCTTCAAGACTTTCAAGTACTTCAATTTCTTGTCTTGATTGTTCTGTTCTATACTCTGAAATGATTTAAATTTATTATTAATTGGAATTGAAGTTTGGCCAATATTAGCAAATATGGATTTGTGCTAACAACACATATTTGGATATTTTTTAGTTTTATGCTGTTTTTGCTAAATAGCAGGTTAGGCAAACGAACTGCCACTGCCAAATTTTCAAGATATTGCGTGATGACTGTCAGAACTAAACAGTATACTTTGTTACCAGAGTGAGAAAATTAAAATAATTCATTTTCTCTTTTGGGAATTGAATACACAATCATTGCATTGTAAGTCAGACACTGTATCCCTGTTTCGCAATATTAGATTAATAGTGTGCCATTATAGTATTAACACATTAATAAAGTTCATATTCAGCTTTTTATTTTGTTAAGGTATGTATACATTTTATGTACATTTTCATAAATCAATAATAATATTTTGAAAAATATTAACTAAAATATTTTTTAAGAATATTAGTATATTCTTTCTACTACTAATTGAATGTCAATTTATACATATTTATAAGGAATAAAAATCATCTGGCTGAAAATACCATAGTTGCAGGTTCTTCCTTACTTGAAGCAATGAATTATTTTCATTTATTCGTACTGTAACAAAACAATTATATTGAGCACTTAAACAACAACTTTCACATTTGGATGGTAAGTAAACACATTAGTGTCTTCACTTTAACATAAAGCTGAACTGAACTAATCACATAAAGGACTTACCAAGAAGCTTCATAGGATTATTTGCCTCTTCTTCCTTCTGTTCTTCTTCTTCTTTCTTTGCCTGTTCCTCGGCCAGTTTCAATGCCATAAAATTCCTTGTAGCACCTGCTTCTATTTCATAATCAGTATTTTTTGGGTCTGTCTTAAAAGATATTTCCTGAAGACATCTTGTACACTGGAATAATAATTTATTCACTTTATAATTTATTATGATAAAGTTTTTCTGTTAATTAATTTTATTTTCAGCTTTACAGTGTATCTCGCATATAGCAAGGTAGGCAGTAAAACTTAAGATACTCTTCCAACTTAAGACTCATTTCATCCAATTTTTGACAAATTATGTGGTAAGTGCCGGAACTAAACTCCCATTTTGCTGAGTTACTATGTCAAGAAAAGAAATTATTCACTCCTCTGAGCGCAAATCAAATTTACATAAATTTTCTTTACGGTCAACAGACATTGTGTCCCTACATCACAACATAATTTCAACAGTTAAGTTTCCTGATCTATAAACAATCCTATCAATAGATTCTATTAGAGAAATGATAAAAGATTCTAATAAAAACTATTACTGCACAATAGTAAATAATAAAATGTGAATATGTAGTTATGCTTGCACATTGGTGGTATAATTAAATTAAACAGTGTAGTTTACTTTTTAACCAGAGAGGACAGAGTTGAAGTGTGACTGTAAACTTAACTGGTTGTGGGTTCAATCCCCACTCAAGGACATGAAAATGCCTCCAAAAATAGGCAAATAGTAAGGAATGGAGTGTCTTAACACTAGGTTCCCTCTGTCTACCCTGCTGTGTGCATGATACAGCATGAAACTAATTTTTGTAAACTTTTAAATGCCATATTTATTATATTGTAAAACAGATGTATATATTATTATATATACATCTGTTTTACAATATAATAAATATGGCTGTTTATATAAACTATATATACTATAATAATACAGATAAAAAATTAATGATTGCTTATAATATTCTACTTTCTACTAATATCATAAATGTGGCAAGGATAAAGTTCTATTTCACATTCTGACAACAACCACTGAATGGGTTTAAATTAACTTTTAGAGTAATATAGCTTATAATCACAATACCACAGACTTAGTGTGGCATGTAAAGATTTGGCTACGATTGTCATCCAGTAAGTTTATGCAAATGGCTCGTAGGAATATATATATTCATTTAAATAAATGAAAATACATACTTTTATATAAAATCTGTAAATTCGTATTCCAAGGTAATCTTCATTTTCAACGTCCTCCTTACGCGCATTGAACTTTTTCCCTTTGTAAATATATTCTCCACAAGTGGCACAACGCATATTGAATGGAGCCATTAACCTCACAGTATATTGGCGGTTTTTCGCCAATTTCATGCGAGGGATTTTCGAAGGATCGAAGTCCGGAGGATAATATTTCTGAAAAATATTGGCATATTTGAATAGTGCATTTAAAATATACATGTTTGATATTATACAATATGTATTATACATAACAAATTGAAGTCTTATACTTACGTTTAAAACTTTTCTTTCCGACATGTTTAAATTTGTATATTTGTCCTATAAGTGTTAGTAACAAATTGATAACTATAAAAAACTTTAATTAAATGAAAAGCCGTCCATTCGTAATAAATTTTGGCTTAAGAAAGCATAATGCTTAGTGCATACAATTACAAACATACGTCACAGTTGTCAAATTGTCAATTGTCAAAGTTTATTATCAATGCCATCTTCGCCAGAGACTAAATATGGCAAAATTGCCATATTACACAAGCACTATCTATAGTTAGTTTTTTCCCAATGGGACAAATCTAGTAAGTCTATATAGAGGGCTTAAGGTTTTTGATTTCGTTTCGATAGTTTATTTTAGGCAGGTATAGACCGTCTGCTGTCACACAGTAAACATCACAGCAAATGTAATTTTATTCATAATTTAATTTTCGAAGGAACACCAACATAAAAAAATATCCAAGTTTTGTATAAAAAAAATTTTGAAACCTGTACATACAAACTCTCGGATGAATTAGATGGTCTATATATATATATATATATATATATATATATATATATATATATATACACACATATATATAGTATACTTAAAATATATATAATTGTATTTGTATTGTATATGAGGCCAGTCATGGTGCAGAGGAACAAGCGTGCAATGACTGTAAACGCGACATGCTGTCTTCGCGCTGGTAACGAAAGTATGCGCGGCCTTGAGTTCTGCCACTCAACACGCAATGCCTCCAGAATTCTGCGCAAAATGAGAAACAAGAGTGTTTTAACACTTGATTCCACTTGATTCCTTTATTCTTCTTCTGTAACACTCACGTTTCGCTGCCGTATAACAGTATCAACACATCGGCATCAACACCATTTTATACGGCTAAACGTGCAGCTGTACTGACCTTTTGCCGTCTCATCAATGCAGCCAAGGTACCGTTAATCTTGTTACCGGCAGTAGTATGGCTTTCCACATTCATTTCGTATCTTCCATCTCTACTAAATATACTTCCCAAATATACCACGCCATTCACTTGTTCTAATAACTTAAAAAAAAATCATTTATAACTGATCTTGCATTCCGTCCGTTCTACATTTCTTTCAAATACCAGAACCTTTGTCTTATTCGAATTCAGGCTTAGACCATTATTTTCACACACTTTTTTCGGAGTTGTGACTAATGCCTGCATCTCGCATTCTTATGATGCATCATCTGCGTATAGCAGGCAATTTACATTCAAGTCCTCTACTTTTACTCCCATGTCACTTGTTTCACTCCTTGGAAACAGCTATCCAAATACAAATTGTACAACCAAGCTGACATGGCGCATCCTTGTTTAACATCGGATTGGATGTCAAACCAGGGCGATACGCCAGCTCGTACTCGCACGCAGGCTGAGTGATCTCTGTAAAGAATTTGGACTTTTTTTGTAACCCTGGGAAATACCACGTGTGACAGATGTGCTCTACGGATGGATAGTACTGTAGGACTCATCAAGGAAATCCTGATATTACCCACTAAAACCCAGCGGAAATCCTCTCTACCTACATGGGACTCCGTAGGATCACTCGCGTATGCCACTACGGCGCCTCGCTGGAAAAGCTGCCACCGTTGCCTTCAGGATGCCCCGGGGAATCTCCTAGAGCACCCGCAGCTTCCATGACTTACAAGAGTATCTTTATGATTTTTCTGCAGAAAATCATATAGGGTAAGAGGAGTTGGAAATGCACACACTGCCTTTTCCTACTCCCTGGTTTACGTCGACGGAGCGGGTCTGCTGTCTGCGGAAGACTGCTGATAGTGGTCTGTTCCCAGCTTAGATCCCATAAAATACTCGCGTCATATAACTTGTCTTCAAATACGCTGATCCACTAGGAATAAATCAATTTTACTTTTCCCTACCTGGAATGTATGTAGCTGAGCATACTGGCGTATAGTGATAGTGATTAACGCTATAGTGATGGAACTAAGCATGCTGGCGTATACGCTGCTAACAATAACACTCTTGTTATCTTCAGCTTAAAGCGAACCCAAAACAGTTTCAGAGCAGTCAGTAACTAACCGAGAGGACAATAACATACCTACAAACTGAGAACCCCATTCGCTCTCTGGTACGCCCTTCCAGAAAGCGCCCCGACTGCCCGGTAAATCTGTCGTGCTATTTCGCTCGCTCGTAGTCACATAAATAACATGTAAATTTCTGTCATTCATCACATCTAACAATTTATTCATTTATTCGTCCACCCCTCCTCTTATATTCCACGTAGTTATTTGTAGCTCCGTCCTCCACCTCCCGCCGTTCCGGGCATGGGTTGTTGGGTGGAGGTCCCCAACGCCGCACACGTCGCCACTTGACACACCAGCGTCGAGGCACTGGTGCGCGTCGTCTTAAGAGGATGTCCTAGGAGTGCGCTCTCGCGAGTTGCAAAAGGCGGACAAGTTTTACACTGTGAATGTTTTCTTATATTCAAGTAAATCCAATAATTATTATTTCATGTATATATATAATTATAAAACATACGTATATATTTTAGGCAATTAGATAAAATATAAGAAGCAGAATATTTCAAAATCATGTTTTATTATTTTATAAAACAAGCTACAAAACCAATCACCAAAAACTTTCACAATTTTCTTACTTTTAATTTTTTTATTGTTTTCGCAATATGTGACGACTAAAAAAATAGGAATTTTCTGAAACAAAAATAAAAATTATTTTAAATATACAAACAAATTTAATATGTTATTTACATATTATATAAGTTATTATCATATTGCGGCGTTGAGTTTCGCCACTCAACACGCAATGCCTCGAATTCGGCGACAGTGGAACGGGAATGGTGTCTTAATGGGAACGGAGCCTACCCTGCTATATATAGATACAGTGTCATGAAAAAAAATATATATATTACCTTTCGCGTCTATTTCCAGCCGCCAATTCATGTTCTAATGCTGCAATCTTCTCTTCTTGACGAGTTCGCTGTGCCTGTGATCGAGTTTGTTGCTCTTCTAATGCGAACACTATTTTTTCTAGTCTGTGTATCTGTTGTTGCTTATTTTCCAATGTTGTGAATAACTCTTGAATTTCATCTGCTTTTGCTCCGATTTGCTTGTTTACCTTAGAAATAATACGTAGATAATAAATAATACCTACATATATGAGCAGTAGTCCAGACGACATTAATTGATTAAACAGTTTAGGCGTGTAATAAAACGATCTGCTGTTAAAATTTTATACATATCTCACATATAGCAGTGTAGACAGAGGGAACGTGTGCACCTGGTGTTAAGACACACCATTTCACACTTTCGGCCGAATTCTGGACGCATTGCGTGGTGAATAATGGAAATCAACGCCGCGTTTTTTATCATTACTAGAGAGAGAAAATTAAAATATCAAATATTTCGTTCTTTCGGGCGGGAGTCGAACCCACAACGCTTGGGCCCCTGTGCCACGTTTTACTACTACTTATTTAGAAAAACTAAAACGTTATATATCTCACTTCGTCCACAATTTTCATTCGATGTTCAAGATCCTGTTGTAACGCTACTAGCTTTTTGCTTTGTTCTGTTTCTTTATTTTTAAGCATGTTAATCAGTTCCTCCCGTACCTATTTAAATTTAATATATTTAAATAAATATAGATTCTGATGAAGCATGTTTTAATAATTATGTTTCAATGATTATATATTAGTCAATAACCTTTATAACTTTTGCTTGTGCACGCGATGTTTTATCCTGACGTTCTAATTGCTGCTCTTTTTCCGTTAAGTTTTCTGCCAATTCTTCTTTACGATGAAGCGCGTCTAGAAGGCTTATTCTAAGCTTCGTTATCTAGTAAAATAATAATATAATTTTTAAGCAATTAAATATATACATATTTTTTTATTGTACATATTACGGACGGCAAAATTAGTTTGAATCATTCTTATATAACTACTCCTACACTTTAAGGTTGCTTGAAAGAGATCGCTTATAGCGATAAGGCCGCCTGCTGTACATTTTCTTCTAATTCTTTATGTTTCTTCTATTTATTTATTTTGTTTTTGCGATGAATAAAGCATATTATTATTATTAATATTATTTTTATTTTAAGATAATTAATGTATTATCAAAGAAAATACCTCCTGCTGGAGATGTTCATTGCTCAAGTTATTCGGATCGTTACAATTAGCCTCAATGTTAAGATTTGCTTGCAAGTCACGGAAATATTGCTCATATTGAATTATTTTCTGTTCGCTAAAACAATAAATCAATACAATATACATAATACACGTAATAAATAAATAAAAAAATCAGCTTCAAGCTGCATCCCGCACACAGCAGGGTAGGTAGAGAGAACCTAGTGTTAAGACACTCCGTTCCCCACTTTCTACCGAATTCTGGAGGCATTGTGTGTTGAGTGGCAGAACTCAACGCTGCACTTAACCTCGACACCAGAGCGAAGAAATGGAAATATACATTTAAGCAAATATTTCATCTCCTGGAATGGGGATCGAACCCACAACCAGTCGGTTTTACAGTCACACCTCGTGCCGCTGCGCCACGACTGGCCTCAAATATAGTATACATATTATAATATACATAATAGTTTTGTTGTTTCCATCTATATCTAATATTTATAATATTTACTAAAGCTTGTTGCTCTTTGACAGTTCTCTCACTTGCATCTGAATTTTACCCAATATTTCCTCTTTAGCCGACAATTCAGCTGCTAACTTTTGTTGTATCCCCGATTTAGAATCTGATTCCTGTAAAACCAAATAGGTAACATTTAAACAAGTAAATATATATCATACTGGTTTTTTTTAACTATAGCGTCACCTGAAATTAGGATCGTAAAATCTTTCGGGTATATACGACTGAAAAAAAAAGACCGTTAGTAGATATTTTTTAAAAAAGATATAACACTAGAAACTATATGTGACTCACGGCTATTTTAGTAAGTGTTTCTAAAAAGCGAACTTTCTCATTTTTACAAGCGTTTATCTCTTCTTCGGTTGCTCGTAAAGTATCTTTTGTCGCCTGAAGCTCTGCCCACATATCCATTTCTCGTTCCGTAGGCAAATCTAAATATTCGAAACATTACTAAATGGATATTTCATACCTATTAGATGAAGTTGTGGTGACACACAACCACTGGATGATTTGTGCTATTCGCATTTTGCAATAATATTTTATATATCGATGGGTCCTAAGTATATGGGCCAAACTAACAATTTAGCAATTTTGACTTTTTTATGCCAAACGCATTCTATCGATATAGTTTATCAGGTCAGCTATTAAAAAATAGAAATTTCTGCATAGAAATAGAACTTTTTGTTAGAATATAACGGCCTATCTAACACTCATTTAAGCGTATAAGGGCCAAATAGTCATTTAAGACTTCTACGCGGGGAATTTCCACACATTTATTTATGTTTGGGGCCAATCAGCCAGATTGATACTTATACGCTAAACAAAGCAATGGTTGCACTGTGTTGACTGAAAAAGTTTAGTATTGTTTTTATTACGTTCGTCATTAGATAGATAACAAAAAACGTCTCTTTTTCACCAATTATGAGATAGAACGGCCAAAGTGGTAAATTGGCCCATGTACGTGTTTTATTGAAAAAAAATATACTTAGGCTCTAAAATATTTTTTCACTTTTGAGTTATTGGGGCGTTATTTTTAATTAATAATTGCCCAGATTATGTACTATACTTTTCTTACTGTCCCATTTGCTATTTAAAGCCAGAAATAAGCTTCATAATTGCATTTTAAGTTTGATTTAAGATTTCGGAGTGACTCTACTAAGACAATCAAAATTATACATCAGAAAATTAATCTATTAACATGCTTATTTCTAATAATAATCATTAATCAAGTAATATATCTACTGCCGTAAGTTTCAGGAAAAAAACTTACTAAGAAACGTGACAGTGGATTAATGAATAGATTCAAAACTAATAAGACTTAAAATTACAGAGAAAGCATATATGTAATAAGAAATAGGAAAAATTTTGGTAAATTGTTAGAGCTCATTTACGTTAAATATATTGTATTTGAATAACTTGATGAAGACACGAGGCGTGGTACACTTCATAAGTTTTAGATCGTTGGTCATTATTCTGAGCAATATGGATTNGCGTGAAGCTGATATAAAAATTAACTAATAAAAAACTTTAATCGCCTCTAATTATATCGTGTCAAATAAGACAATAAGTAATTTTATCTCTTTATTTTTTGATTGATGTTATACAGACTTTATTTTTTGTCTGTCCACGTCAATACTTTTTTTTTATTAAAGCTAAATTTTTACTAAATTGAATAGTTAGATCTTACTAAAATTCAACATTCAATTAAGCTTTTCTTTAAGAAATACAATATATTCATATAGAGGACCTAATAATAATCATTTTTGGGGCTGATTATTTTTTAAAACAATGTGTAAACGCGATTTTTTTTCTATTACTTAAATGATCTAAGTGAAAACTCAGTTATCATGTTACCAAATCGTATAACGTATAAGTCTCTATGTGACATAGTTACCACAATACCTAACTTACTATCATTCGTTATAATCAGTTGTTACCTTAGTCTCATTATTAATCAGTTTTATAAGTAAAATATGAAAAAAATATTATATTTTGTTACTTAGCATTATACGCGTAAAACAGCCAATGTGGTACATTGGCCTTTTTAGAGTGTTTTTAGATAAGAATAAATATAACAAAAACTAACGTATAAGGGCCATTGTGCAGTAAAAACAAAACTAGGATAAATATAAATAAAATACTACGGTATATATAAAGAGGATAGTTGTCTTAGCTGATAAGCAAAGTTTCGTTTTCTTCGGATGTACCAACATAAAATTATAGCAAATTTAAACTTTGGAAGCTTCTCCTGTAAAGTTGTGATTTCGCACTTTGGCCCTTATACTTAGGAGCCATCGATATGTTGCTACCTATTACGTATTAATACAAATTCGAATCTGAGTTGACATATGTGTATGTATGACATATAATATGGTCACACATACACATATGTCAACTCAGGTTCAAAGTTGTTCCTTCATATACTTTACATAATATGTGACCACGCATTCATCCATATCAACACACACTCGCACGTGTCAACACACTTCACACATGTCAGTACAGTCAACACACGTCACACATGACAACAACAATTCATTCATTGAGTGGAAATTAAACTCATAACCATCGCCATACCAGTGTTACACTGCCCCATAATGGTTTCAATTAGCAAAAAAAAAAATTTGAAGAACTGGCCACCGCAATGAAACGTTTTCTAAGGTGGCATTTCTCTATTTCTCATATTTTATTTTTTTATTAAGGTTCTTTATTAGATATTCCGGATCTTTTTAAAATTAAAAAGCCTAACCTGAAACACTTTTGCTAAGGCGGCATACCATTATTTTTAAAGTTTATATGTTATAGTTTATAAATATTAACAGAAATACAATATTTTCATTCGGAACGACACAAAATTACCGTAATGATTGAACTAAACGAAATTTCGCAATGTTTTCAAAAAAATTATATCAAAGGCTTTATGGTGAGCATTCGCTTTCGTCACTCAGTATTCTCTTGGACATAAGTTTTTTATTCGACAGATTAGACAAAACACTATAAAATACCTAAATCACAAGTCATACACATATAAAATTATTATATAATTTATAGTAAATAAGAACATTATTTTTCCTTTACAATATAATAAAATAAATAAAAAGTTAAAACACACCGTTCCCCACTTTCCGCGGGGTCTGGAGGCATTGTGTGTTGAGTGGCGGAATCCAACGCCGCGATTTTGCCTCGACACCAGAGCGAAGAAATGAAAATATAAATGTAATTATTTAATCTCCTCGAGTGGGGATCGAACCCACAACCAGTCGATCTTACAGTCACACTCTGTGCTCCTGAGCCACGAATGGCCTCAATAATATAGAAAGCATTTTGGTATTTAGGGACAAGAAAAAAAATTTCAGTCGTTGTTCCTCACTTACCTGAATTCGGTCCGTTATGTTCTAGACTAGAAACTTTTGCCTTAAGTTTTTGAAGAATATTTTGACTTTCCTGCAGAGCGGCCTCTAGTTTTTGTTTTTGTTCCATTTCAGCTTTTGTTAAACTTTTCTCGTTATCAAGAGCAGATGTTAAATCATTCAACTTATTGCTCCATATTTGTTCCTCAGATTTATATTTAGTAGTAATTGTTTGAAGCTGTTCTTTCAAATTCTTAATCCTATAAGAAATTTAAATATAATTGTATAACTTAATATAGTATTTTTGCCTTCTTTTCCGAAAAAACAAAAAACAACGCAACGCTTCCAGGGATCTTCCAGAGATTTCCAGGGAGTGGGGAACGGAGTGTCTTAACACTAGGTTCCCTCTGCCTACCCTGCTGTGTGCGGGATACAGCGTGATGCTTCCAGGGATCACTCATTTTTCTGACTGTCTATTACAGCCAATTTGAAAAAAAGAACTCAAAATATAGCCATACGTTCTCATCAAGCTACGTCAAAATTCTTATACGCTTATTACAAGAGATTTCTAGACATGCAAGGTATTTTTAGAATAACTTACTCATTTTTCAGAGATTCTCTTTGATTTGTTAATTGGGAATTATTAATTTCTCCAGTTTTTACTGTTTCTTTTAATTTTCTTGCCCTTGCTTCTAGTTGTGACTCACGTTGACGGCTCTAGAGATATTATATAAATTAACAAAAGTAGTTATATATATTAAGTACTTTAATCTGGTTTGATGTTTGACTATGTTAGCCCCACAGCGCAGGCAGGCAGAATGAACCCGAGAACCTAGAAGATACTTTTTTGCCCCATTTTTCGCCGTATTCTGAAGGCATTGCGCGTTCAGTGGCGAAATTCAACGACGCGCTTTGTCTCAATGCCAGAGCGAAGAAATGCAAATCTATACTTATAATAAATCTGTAGAAAAGTCGTTTCTGTATATTGAAAATATTTAAAAAAAAATTAGCCAGGGTATTAAAAGATAGTTAACAGAATCCATTTCCAACATTTTGGAAAATAGTAGGTACTAATGAATCTTGATAACGCAAAAAACATTCTGTGGAGTTAAGCACTAATTACGAAGGGAGGAATATTAATCATTTTAATACTTTAGCACAACATCATTTTTGGTTAATTTAATTTTATGTTAAGTGAAATTTAACATAAAAACAACATTTTTAAACTGTCCTTGATTTTAAATCTTAAATAGATGGCGCTTTGCATAAAAAATATATTTTTATAGTTTGGAAAGGTTACCGCTACACTCTATCAAAAAATAATGTACTTAAAGTTTTAAAGATATTTGAAAAAAAACTATAGAAACATACGCAATGATATCTATTGACTACATATGATAATGAATGTTATATTGTTGAGTTATTATTTGCTAAACGTTAATTACGTCGTGTGTGTGTTGAGTAGTACAATTGTTCATAGTACTAACTACAAAGTAAACTAAATTGAATTGTTGGTGAAGATTACCTTCGTAACAGTCTAGCTTAATTCGTAATTATTTAACACAGTGATAAAGAATGACTTAATATTCAAAGAAATATTTTGAATAGGTTCTTCAGTCCGTTCGTTCGTTTATGTTATTAATATTTTTTTAAGAAACGTATAAAAAAATAACTTTTGGGAGCAACCTCTAAAAAACTGTGTCTCAAGAAAAAAATGCTCTGACACTGTTTATAAAAATATCCCGCAGTATTATTTCATAACTTACAAGCGACACGTACCGACATTGCACTATTGCACCTGTATGTTGCATGTATGTATGTGCCAAGGGTATTTTAGGGTACATACCTCAAAATTCTTATAAGATAACTTTGTTGTTTGTCCGTCTGTCCGTCTGTCAAGACTATTTTGTACAAGATCGGTTAAAGGTTAGATACCTCAATGTTCAAGTCTATATTCCCTTAGAGCACGAAAATCTATCTTCTAAATCATCGCAATCAAATGACGATGAAATATGAGAGTTTATGCTTTGTTTTTTGTCGCATTTTCTATCATAACTATAGGGTACTTCCCGTTGATATACAATTACGAAATTTGTTAAGAAGTTAAAACTTACGGCACTAAAGGAAAATTCCAAAATGATTTTTCAAAAATTGACTACTTATTGTATTTGTGTCACAGAAAAAAACCATTACGTACAAATTTTAATCTGTGCTTAATTTGATACTAAATAACAACTTAATGAGATTCATGAAACTGGTACGAAACACTCGGGTCATGAGTACGACTTGAACTTGACCGAAAATGTTGATTATTTTATAGATTATATAAAAATCCCTAAAAACGTGCTTTCTATGTATATTCTGTATTCCAATTATATATTTAACTAATAATACATGTTACTAATTTAAAAACTGTACAGGAGTTAATATAAGTTATTTTACAAAAAATATCGTGAATACTTATCCAAATCAATTAATTAATAATTAAGGCTGTTTGTAATATCTATATTTCTTAAATGAATAATCATGTAATTCAAGCGGGCAAAGCCGCGAGCAGGCCGCTAGTATTAAATATTTTATTTCATCGAGTCGAAATCGAACCCATAATCTGTTGTGTTAATAGCCACATGCTTGTGCCCCTGCGCCACGACAGTCCTCGTATATTACTTGATTGTAGTCCCAAAGTCGTATTTTGTCTGACTAAATCAGGAATTATAAATGAATCATCTATGAGATTTCTTACGTTATAATGTTTTGCAACAATATACATTTAATTATTTTATAAATATAAAAAAATAATAAACAAACAAATAAATCGGATCTACCTGATCTTCTAAAGTTTTGACAGTGCCAGTGAGACTTGTAATACTCGCTTCTGCCTCCCGTAGTTGGCGATCCATTTTTGATATTCGTAGACGTGCCTGACGTAATTGTGCTTCGGTGGCAGCAAGTTTGTCTTTCAATGTCGTTTTTGACTTTCGTTCTTCATCTAGTAATTGCCGAGTGTGCTAAGAAATATTAAATTATGCTTAAGTTTTTCTATAACGGTGAGATAATTTTTAAATGTTCAATCCAATTTTAAGAAAATTTGGACAAAATATTATTATAATTAGTATGTAGGAATAACAAGTAATTAAACATAAGAAAATGTTAATATTTCAAAAAAAGGAGCAAAAAAAATTGAAAAGCCAACTGTAACCTGCAGTAAGTAATCTAAATATGTAAAACTAGCCTGCAGAAAAATATTCTCTGCTTATTGGTCATTATTTATTCCAGTCCATTTCTACATTATTTATAAAAATAGAATAAACAATCTTATCAAAATATTAAAAGCGTACTTCAAGTTCTTTTATAAATTCAGGATCAGGAGAATTTTCTTTAATTTTATTAGTGGCGTCTGATCGAGATTGTAATTCTTGCCGCAACTGAGCTATCTCTCTTACAAGTGATTCTCCAACAGTAAATAATGATGATCTTTCTTTGCACATACGTCTGAGATGCATAACGGATGAGATTAGCATATTAAAATAAATTTATGACGCATGATAAATAAGGTATCAATTGAAACAATACTTTATATTAAAAACATTTTTTTTTTTATTTTAGACCAGTGGCGAGGTGCAACGCTATAGTGTTTGACTGTAAGCGTAATGGTTGTGGTTTCCATTCCCTTTCGGGAAGAATGCGCTACTTTTCTCCGCTCTGGTATTAAGATTCGCCTCTCAAAACACAATGTCTCAAATTTTGACGGAAAGCTGAGATTTAAGTATTTGAACTGGACTATATGCAAGATGGTAATAATATAAGTTCGAAATACCTTGCATGCTTTGTGATATCATCTACAGCATTATCTGCTTGTGTTTTAAGCTCATGCAGAGCTTCGTAGAGTTCAAGCCCCTGAGAATTATATTGGGCAATACGTTCGGCTGCATCATTACTTACAATTTCCTATTTGAAAATATAATAAAAATTTACAAAATACTTTCATTCGATATGTCCTATTAGAGTCGATAGTATATAATATCATTCTAACTTACATTATTATCGATTAAATCTTTAACCCAATCTATTAAATCTTGACGAGCTGTGAATGCCTGAAGGCATAATTCAGCAAAGTACGCGGGAACTTTTAATGCATGCGTTTCTATATCTGCTAATTTACATTCGTCTAAGAAAAATAAAAATTACATTAAAATATCAAATTTAATAGCGATTTCTTTAAACAAATCATATTTATTGGACGTCCCTAAATGAACAATTGAGAACGAAGCGTGCATTAATGTTTTTTTTGAAGAATTTTTACCAATTTCATATATTTTGAATTACTTAAATAAATGTTGAAAACGAAATTATTTTAAAACCATCTTTTTACCAATTGGAACAGCTATATTAAAAATCTCTAAGGCGCTATTCATATCGGAAGAAATTTCATCTTGATGACACAATTGATTTACTTCTTGCACAGCCCAATCAGCTACATCCAATATCGCTAACTCTTGCTGTCCATCACTTTCAACAGACAAACCCTCACTGATCGCACGCTCCCTCAAATTACGGACACCGTCATACACCTCTAAAACTGTCCGCTGTATATAAACAATTACAGAGAGGGTTAGGGTCTTTCGGATAGAAAAGTAATGTACAATCGCTGTATACTGAACTAAAATATTTCGTACCTGTTTTAAGTCTAATTCCTTTTTTAGTTGAAGAAATTCTTTCTGCTTGTTAACGTATAACGATTTTAATTTTTCATGATTTTTTATAATCTGTGGGGAATTGTTGGTGGCTATTGGAGTTGTTGGCTTAGTATTTAAAGATATAGGAGTAGACGGAGTTTTTGGGCGTGTCATATTAGATATATTGACTTGTTGTGGGGTATTAGGGCGGCTAATCGGAGTACTATGTCGTTGCAAAGGATGTGCAGGTGTACTCGGTCGACTGGGCACTCTAGGCGTCTGTGGCCGACTAGAAACAGATTTTGGAGTTTGCGGTCGGCTCATTGTTGGAACCTGTGAAGTCTGAATATAATCTGGAAATGTAAACAATAAAAATAATTTTACAGGCACTTTTTCGAGAAGCCATAATTAATTTAAAATAATGATAACCTGTTATGGCTGATTCCCTTTCTTGTATATTTGAAATATTTTCCAAATCACCTGAATCAGCTAAAAACAAAACTTTTACATGTACAAAAATCCACTAACAGGAAAATAATTATATATTATAATTTTTATTAACATTACCGAAAAACATAATATCCTGAATATTTTTCGTATCACCAGCACTGCTAAATGTGGTATCGTCTCTTACGTTATCTAGACTATGCAAATTTTCAGGGGATGAGTAATATGCTTCGGAATCACGATTTGTTGGTACCTAGAACCGAAATATTATTAATATACAAGACAGTACTTACGTATTCAAGAAGTAGTCTTCTAACCAAGGCGTTAAAAGGACATTATAAGGCAATGTCGCAGTGTAGAAAATACCATCAAATAAGATAATATGCACACCAGCAATTTTTTTTGTTCAAAGGATTTAGAGAGAACTAATCCAGGTTTGTTACATAAATACCGATATAATTTAAAGTACAATAATATCCGAACATTTTATTTTCACTGGTAGGAAAAATAAATAAGTAACTATCACTTAATAATTAGTGTAATTAGTTTTGAATTACTTAACTACTACTTACTTAACTTGATTCTGTAAATATATTTTTTAGATTATCTTCCTATGTGCATATATCTTTAATTTTACAGTTGGATTACGTGTCATCTTATTCTTACATACAATAAAGATCTGAATTGAATCAAAATTAAATCGCTGTATCCCGCACACTGCAGGGTAGGTGGAGTGTACCCCACTTGCCGCCGAATTCAGGAAGTATTGCATGTTGAGTGGCGGAACTCAACGCCGCGCCTCGACACCAGAGTGAAGAAATGGTAATATAAATGAAAATAAATATTTCATTTCCTCGAGTGGGGTTCAAACCCACAACCAGTCACGTTTACAGTCATACTTTGCGCCCCTGCGCCACGACTAGCCTCATCCATCAATTAAGAATTGTTTGACCAGAAATCATTAACATTAAGATTAACCAAGCCAAGAAATTTAGTAGAAAATTTTAAACAAAAAAAGGTTCTCTACAAAAAATTGCATATTACTTTTATATGTATTGTCCAACTTACGTCAATATCCAATACAGACACTTCATTTTCAAAATTTCTATTTATCTGTAAAAGGAAGTGTAATAAAATAATGAAATACGAATACTCGTACATAAAATTAATTATTTTAAGTTTTCTATTACTAACCTTCACTTCTGTTTTCGAATCAGTCTTCGGTCCACTTCGTGATACAGCAGTTTTTATCTATTATAAGTACAAACAAGATGATATTTCAAAAAGTGCATTTATCTATCATATCTATTTCAGTCCAGCTCTTCGGTTATTTTTTTATCAGCTTCACGCTGTATTCCGCACACAGCAGGGTAGGCTGAGGGAACCTAGTGTTAAGACACTCCGTTCCCCACTTTCAGCCGAATTCTAAAGGCATTGCGTGTTGAGTGGCAGAACTCAACGCCGCGCTTTGCCTCGACACCGGAGCGAAGGAATGGAAATATACATTTTTATAAATATTTCACCTCCTCGAGTGGGGATCGAACCCACGACCAGTTGGTTTCACAGTCACACTTTGTGCCCCTGCGCCACGACTGGCCACACTTCAGGTAAATTGTATTATAAAATAGTTATATACAAAACCTTAGATGTCGTAGGTGACGGCAAAGATCGTATAGGTGATTGTCGTTGATTATTATTTAGTGTGAGACTACGGTTTGCAGCATTTCGAGCTGCGCGGGCGACTGATGCCGCTGTAGGTCTTGAGGTTATGCGAGGAGATGTTACACCTTAAATAAGTTATAAAGTATTATTTTACTTATATTATTGTACTGTGTTGTATTTGAAAAGTAAACTTACACGGTTTATCTTTTGATGTTTTTACTGATGTCATTATTACTTAAGTATATTTGATAAATCTGATAAAGAATTTTTACGCTATAGAATTTATCATCCGTCATTCGTCATCAATATTAATTTGGTGTAAATTGTCACATTGCGTGTTCCGTTTTTAAATATTTGACAAAATTATTTTATGTTAAATAGTTTTTATTATAAATATAGTCATCCTTTTACATATTCTTTCTTTACTAATATTTGAATATTGTCGTGGTGCCAGATCACAATATCTTCCATTTGCAATCTAAAAATGACAAATTTTAATTGATTAAATTCATGTTTGGCTTTAGTAATGTAAATGTGAGTAAATTATTATAACAAAATATCTATCCGATTTATATGAGTAATTATAAATAGTGTTTTATGAACACAGCTGGTGATGTCAGAGGAGCCAAGATTACCAGGTATTTTTCCAATTTTATTAAAAATCCGAATCAAACGTAATATTTTTTGTAATTTTTTATTTGTTGTATATTATAATATTTTCAGTAAAAAATAATATATCCATATGCCAGCGTAGATGTCGTATTCCAAGAAGATTACCTGCACGACACCATATACATAATAATTCTAAATCAACAAGTGAATATGTAACTAAATATCAGCTTTTGTATATAATAGAAGTTTAGATAGAGGTAAATTGTAGGTAGCTTAAATTAATTTATTTTCAGCAAAATAACGGTGATTCAATGTATCAATCACGTAATGGTTTGCGATATATGGCTAGACCTTCTTCTGCTGAGGTAAATATTAAAATATTAATTTTATCTTTTCTTTATTTTTACTTACAGCTCAGATTATTTTTCTACTGGACTAAGAAGTCGTCGTTTCTTTTAAGTTATAATTAATATTTTTTGGACTACTTTTCACCTTCAGCCTTGGTTTATTGTGTGTTATATTTTTGTGAAATTGATATATTATTTCTATTTACTTCTATTTAACTAACGAAATTATCAATGTTGGTACATGCATTATTTTAATGTTTTCCATTCTAAAACAGTCTCATCCAAAATCTGCTAATCAAGCGGTTGAAATTATGGGAGACATAGCCCAAATCCAAGAAAAGTCTCGATGCTCCCGACCTGGCCGCGACAAACTTTTACCTGCACAAAAAGTAAATGTTATTTGTGATTTTCCCCAATATATGTATATGTATTCTGCAATATAAATAGATTATTAAAAGTGAATCCGTAACTAAATAATCAATAATTTCGACATACTCGTATTAGCAGTTGTTTACATAAACAGCTGTCCCTTACATAGTTTAGTACAGGCAGTAGAGATATGAATATATTAAGTAAAGGCATAAATATTGACAAACTGTGTTATGGGAAGGTTATCTGTATTATTATTTTATTTTTTTTAATAAAACTATTTTTGCCATGGTGATCCAGCTTCTAACAACGAACGCGATGGTCTTGGGCTCCGTTTCCACTCGGGCAATTAATTATTAATATTTTATTTAAAAAAAATGTGCAATGTTGAGTTTCGCAACTCATCACGCAATGTTTTGAATTCTAGCGGATTTCGGAGATTGTAGTATATTGACATTTCTCTCTGCCTATCCTACTAAAATCAGGAATACAGCGTGCTTATTTGTAAAAATATTATAGTTTTTTTATGACATATCAAACTATGAAACAAGATAATTGAAGAGAAAAAATATTTCTTATTTAGGATCTGCAATTATAATTTTTATATTAGACATTCACAATTATTTTGTTTTAAAACATCTTGTGCTTTTAGAAACCTGTGCATAGAAAAAAAAATAATGACACATCTATAAATGAAGCCAGAAAACAAATTATTACAGTACCTGTTAGACAGGTATCGCTTAATTTTTTTCATTTTATATTAGATATACAACATAATCGTAAACGTTAAAAATTACTTGAACGTAACGTTAAAAATAAGGTTAAATCAGAGTGCAAATATTCAGTCTTATTTAGTTGCTTACTTACTATTAAGTATTTTTTTGGTGAAAATTATAGACTAAGAGGTCGTGGGATTACCTTGCCAATATATTTTTTTGTATGAGTGGTGGAACTTAACACCACGCTTTGCCTCGTCCTAGAGCGAAGAAATCAAAATATTTAATATTTCATTTCCTCGAGTAAGAATCGACATCCCCCTGCACCTTGATTGTCCTCTAATTTTCATTTTTGAAAAACGTTCTGTTTACTTATTTATAAAAAATATTTGTTTTTATAGAATTTCTTACCCAAACCTTCAAACCAAAATAGAAGTCAACTTCCTAATCAGGTAGCTTTAATTGTTTGAATATAATTTTGAATTGGTATAATAGATATTTAAATGAAATATTAAACATTTTCAGGAAACAATAAAAATATTCGAAGATCTAGAGATCAAAAAAGATTTTTACGATAGTCCATCACTTCATGATGAAGATGAATTACTTTTAGAATTTAATGACGAAGGTAATAAATATTACTACTATAACTAAAAATGTCGTCCTATCGTACTTAATATGTATAGTAATTATATTTATTATATTTTAGAAAACGTATCTTCAAAAAAAGATGAAGTGATGCAACTTAAAACCTTATGGCAAGAAAAAATTGTGCAGTTTGATCGAATGAAAACTGAACTCGATGATAAGCAGGTATTTAATGACAACAAGACATACACTGGGGAGGCACAATGAATAATATATTTTATTCAGCGATAAAACTTCTCATGACCCAAACTTCTCCACACACTATAGCTGAAAAGGTCCGGGATATTCCTCTAGAATTTTAGCTGACATAATTCGATATTTTGACTGTTATATAAGTATAGGACGACTAGGAAAAAAATCTCCTTCGGCTCTACAAAGAATAATGGCTTCTTCTCAAAGTGTATTGCTCTAATTTGGAGGCTTCAACCTTTTCCTTCAGATCAGTCGACATCCTCGTCGTGTGACATTCTATATGATCATTTAAAACACTAAAATCTATTATATTTTAGTTGAAAAGTTTCAGAAGAATAGCATAATAAGATTATAAATAAATCGTATTATTTTAATGATGGTTAATACCATGACTTTAATATAAACCATAAGGCTAGCCTTTTTCTGTTATCCTGGTAGGCGGGAAAAAGCTTGAAACTTGCATGTACTTGTTTATCTAATTGCATTCATTCAATGCACCAGTTCATCACGGTTTTTTGTTTGATAAACAATGCTAAACAATGTAATTTTTATTTTTTACATCATTTTGTAGATACTTTAGATATATATACTTATATAAATTGTTTATTTTGAATCAAATCTCCCTTACAAATAATATTAAATTTAAAAAGAATTATCAGCTTTACGCTGTATACCGCATACAGCAGAGTAAAAGGGAAACTAGTGTTAATACTGTTAAAACAATCTGTTCACTACTTTTCACCATAATCTGGAGGCGTTGGGTGTTAAGTGGCGGAACTCAACAGACTCAAAGCATAGAAAATGTAAATTTAAATAAATATTTCATTTCCTCGAATGGGGATCGAATCCACAACCAATCCCTTTTACAGTCACGAGAGGTCTGGCTATCTGACTATATTAGATTAAATAATATTTATATGACGTGCAAAGTGTGTGCATATGAAGATGTGTGCGTAAGAGTATGTCTTTATGCTCTTGCGCGAGCGTGTGTTAAGTTGGGTGCAAGTATTAAATAATTGTTGTAGTTCATATAATTGTATGGAGTAGTCTAGAGTTACTTCATTTAAATATATTTGGAATACTCCTGAAAATCCTTATAACCCCGTATAATTACAACAACGACGATTAATCTACTTGCTAATTTGAAGAATGTGTTGCTGAAAATTTATGCGGCTCTGCAAAACACAAAAGAAAAGTTGTCAACACTAGGGCAAGGCACCAACTTGCCATCTATCGATAACTTACGGATTATGAATGTAGCCCATATGACCCCTAATCAACTTCTACAAATGTGTACTGAAAATGGATTGAAAATAGGTATATTAACAATTTCAATATTATTTTGTGTTTAGTTTGTATTCTTTATTTAAGATTAGTCACAATTTTGAGATCTCTTTTAGAAGATCTCTCCGTATCTTATTTTTATCCACCCACTATCACTGTATCTCGATGTGAGGAAATATATTAATTATATTTTGGATATCAGAACTAAATAATTAAAATAATTAGATAGATAGATAAATATTTGTGGAGTGTGAATTGATTTAAAAAAATATTATTTTCTATTTTAGATAACCAACAGTTAACAAATAATATTTTAACAGTTGATATAAAAAAAATAAATGATATACCTACTCGATTAATATCTACTTGCGAACGAACTTTAGCGTCTAGAAAAGAAATTATTAAATGTTTCGAAAACTTAGAAAATCAAGAAAAGGTTACATACATTTTATATTACCTATTTAATAGAAAATATAATATAATAAATTTACTAATATCAATTAACAATTTTTAAACATTTTTAAAATGTTATTCCACACTTAGGAAAGAAAAATACTTATTTAGAAAACGTATAAAAATTTGAACGTAGCGTACGTCCAGGAGGCGCGGGTTCGAGTCCTGCTACGTTCAAATTTTTATACGTTTTCTAAATAAGTATCAATTAACAAATAAAAATTCTTTTAATTTAGGGTAGCTCAAAGAGTACTTTTTCCAAGAAAATTAATGAATTCATTTTAGAAAATGAAACTCTAAAGAGTGATCTCCATAATGTTAAAAATATGTTTTTAAATGATTTAAGCGAGTTCCTAAGGTATGAATTATGAAATAAATTTATCATATTTAGGCACTATATTTTCTTTTGTTTTAAGCAAACCACAATAAAGTTGGTTTTCAGAAAATGCTGTGATGAGATATTAGCGTTTCAACAGCGGAACCAAACATTAACGCACGAGCTACAAAAATTACGTTCACAAAGTACATATTTTAGAAAAAAAATTGCTGATCTTGAACAACAAAGAGCATCAGCAAACAAATTTAAG
Organism: Heliconius hermathena; assembly: GCA_013403705.1. Taxonomy (NCBI): domain Eukaryota; kingdom Metazoa; phylum Arthropoda; class Insecta; order Lepidoptera; family Nymphalidae; genus Heliconius; species Heliconius hermathena. The sequence goes on from JAAIXJ010000023.1 coordinate 649,866, forward strand.
CTCGAGGTAATATTAGTGTCTTATTTACTCACATAATCTGATAACTTTATAAGATCCTAGATATTTAAAATATATTTTGTCCATTATAAAAAAAACATAATTTTTAGGAGCTTTCCAAAGAGTTAAAAGAAGAAAAATCAAGGTCTCAAATGTTCAAACAAAGGTTGATACGTGCAGAAGGACAATTAAAAATCCATGAAGAACGTGCAACAACGTATGAATCTGCTTTAGAACAAGCTCGTACACAAACGAGAAACTTAGAACGAACTATTCAACAATTAAATGAACAGGTTCGGACTATCATTCGTTAAAGATTATGAATTTTAATATAATAAAAGCACTATAATTATAAGGTACATGAAAATAAAATGTCATTTTGATGTTTGTTTTATAGAACCGCCGCATGCAAAATGATTTCGATGACGAATTGAATCAGCTAAACGATTCTATGAAAAAAAATACCAAAAATTTAGAAGAAATCGCACATGCAAGAGAAGCCTTACAATCTGAGTATGAACATATATTAGAGTTATTAATTTAACGTTTTTTTAGATTGTAATTATGACGTTAAATATTTTTTGAGCTTCTCGCTGTATCTCACATATATCAGAGTAGACAGGGGAACCTAGTCTTAAGACACTCCGTTTCCATTTAGACACTTCCGTTCCGCACTTTACGCAGGATCCTGGGGGCGTTGCGTGTTGAGTGGCAGAACGCGCGCTTTGCCTTGTCACCAGAGCGAGGAAATTAAACCGTTAAATGTTGCATTACCTAAAGTGGACATTGAACCCATAATCTGTTTTGTTTACGCTCGCACGCTTGTGCATCTGCGCCACGACTAGTCTCAAATAAATTAATAAGCCTCAGGGACGAGCTACTCTCGCCCCTCCCCGCTCGGTCAAGACCATACCAGGTCAACAGCAATAAAGCAAAGTCAATAAAAAAAATATTAAAGTGTTAGTTATACATTTTTGTCAATCAAAACAGAAAAGATGTCCTCAAAATACAACTTGACGAAATTTCAAATCATTATCAAGAGCATGTTAAAAATTTAAAAATTGAACTAAGTCAAAATACAGAAAAAATAATTGACAACGAAAATAAATACAAACAAGAAGTAGAAGAAAATCTAATACTACGATCGAAAAACCTTTCACAGTGTGAAAAACTTAAAGAATTAGAATTACGTCACGAAAACACATCAAAGCAACTGGAGCAGACGGAAGTGACGCTAAGTGAGCAAATGAGTAGTTTATTAAACATTTAATATTTTGTATGGCATTAGTTTATTCCATTTTAACTGCGGACATCATGGCGCAGCGGGATAATGTTTGATTGTAAACATTATTCCATTGATTGAATTGTGATTTGCGGAGAACGCCTGTCTCACTAAAGCAAGAAAATGAATAAATCAATCCTCCGAGTGTGATTAGAACCAGCAACTATCGCGTTTATAGTGAGACAATCACACTACGCCAGGATAGCGTCTATTTAAAATTAAAGATGATAAAAACGCTATTTCACAAGTGTCTCACATTGAGAAATCAATAAACATTTACCGGTACCGAAAACTTACCGATTTTGGCAATTAGGCGTATCACATTCGATAGGCTTTAACTCGCTTGTTTATATGGATACAATAAATTATAATTATGTAAAGCATGTTATTTTGATAGATTATATATATTTTTTATTATTTTAAATATATAAATTATTTTTTACTCCATTCGTTTTTGAAATTATCAGATTCGCTATCGTTCACGATTACAGGCGAAAACATATCACTTATATACTACTTACATTTGACATCTTACATCATGAATAGATATCTATATTTATATTATATTTTTTTTTTGAGTAGAAAATATACTCCAATTGCCATAGTAACTGCGTTCTGGTCGCTTTGTCTAGAATGTATATTCTATAATATAGATTAAAAACAGTTAATCCGACAAAACATTATTATCCTGTGTTAACGACTTGTGTAACGATGTAAGCATTCTGGATATTAGTATACCCGATTTAAATAAATTGGATGCTGGTTTGGCTTTACAGATGAAACGATAAAGTATAAATATATGTATGAAGAACTGAGACTTGAATTAGATAAGACTAATCACGAAATAAATAAATATAAAATTCATTTGGATGAACTAAATGCTACTTTAACTGGATTACGTGTAAGTTTCTTAAATTAATCGCGACTTCCTCAATTTTACTGACAATCTATAGCCATACAGGCCACAGGCTACAATTCTTTAAGTTAATATTTTTGATGTAGCCCAGTACACCTGCAGAGTAAGAATGTGTATTTCCATTGGACCATGTACGTATGTGCAGGTGTAAGCTAGTACAAAATTAGTACTATAAAAATAAGTATTTTTTAGGAAGATCTACAAAGAGCATATGAAGTAGAAGAAAAATTGAGAAAGGATGTTACCAGCAAAGATAATTATATTACGGAGTTAGAAAATAAACAAAAATCATTACACCAAAAATCTCATGAAAAGTATTTGTTTTATACATTATACGTATATTGAAATCTATTATTTTAATAGTTTCTATTTAATATGGAAATAGATCCTAGTTTTAGTTCCGTACCTTTTAAGAAAAATTCAACCATCATAAGACCAATTTATTGTCCGTCTATCAGTCTCAAACCATTTACTCAGGTCTACAGCGCCATGATTTCCTAAAAAAAATATATTTCTACATTTTATTTTATACAATATATTTTTGAATGTAGAAATATATTTTTAAAAAATCAGCTTCACGCTGTATCCCGCACACAGCAGGGTAGGCAGAGGGAACCTAGTGTTAAGACACTCCGTTTCCCACTTTCTGCCGAATTCTGGAGGCATTGCGTGTAGAGTGGCAGAACTCAACGCCGCGCTTAACCTCGACACCAGAGCGAAGAAATAGAAATATAAATTTAAATAAATATTTCATCTCCTCGAGTGGGAATCGAACCCACAACCAGTCGGTTTCACAGTCACACCTCGTGCCGCTGCGCCACGACTGGCCTCAATATTAGTATAAATATATATATTTTTTTCCTAAAAAATATATATTTATACTTAAAAAAAAGATATGGCTGTTTAAATCTCAAAACGCGTATTTCGACACTATAAAGGGAATCTAAATTAATAAGGGGTACTTCTGGTTGACCAAGAATTATGAAATAGGTAGTACTAGTTCAGAAAAAAATCAGAAAACTATAGATTTGTAGTTAAATCCAAAAAAAACTTATTTTCACAATCTTTACTATAATATTTTTTTTTCTTAATTTATTTAATTTTTCAGTGAAAAAAAATTGGAAACATATGAAGAACAATTACTTGCTTTAAAAAATCATATCACAACGTTGAAGGAGCATTTCGGGCAATTTGAAAATATAACTGATATACATGAAATGGTAACATAACAAAAATATTTAAATTTTCTGTGAAGTTAACCTCATTTATAAATACTTTATTGTTTCAGATTAACCAACAAAAAAATGAGCTTAATGATATGAACTGTGAGAATAATAAACTATTAAACGAAATTGAAAAGAACCAAAATAAACTAGAACAGTTAAAAAAAGCGACAGAAGAGCAAGAACACGTAATTTTGCAAAATCATAACGTATTACAAATGTTATCTGAAAAGAAAGACGAACATGCACTTTCTTTACAACTCAATAAGGAAATTAATGACAAAAATGATAAAATTGAATCAGTCATTGCAACTGTAGAAATGAAAAATCATCAAATATCCCAATTGGAAAAGATAATTTTGACATTAGAAGAAAGTAATAGTAATTTTTGTATACAAAGACAAAAATATCATGATAGAATTAATTTACTTGAAAATAAAATTAATCAGTATGAGAATTTATTAGCAAATAGAAACGACCATATACCACACGACAGTCTTGACAAATTAATAAAAATTCTTGAAAACGAAATAGATGCTCCATACGATTCTCAAGTAATAAGATGTATGGAAAAAGACAAGATAAATCACAAAATATGTAACACTAGTCATGGAATGCCTGAACATACAAAATTATTTTTTGGTACAGAAAGTAATAATACTAGTCAAATTGTAATGAGCAATTTTAACAAAAACACTTCGGCATCCAATTATGAAGAGAAACATAAAGGCGACAGCTTCGACTGCAAACAAGTAGTGCCAAATATTGACACTCATGAGTATCCGTTCTTACTGAAGTCAGGTTCTCAAAATACCTCATCCCTTTCGGTGGTTAAAGATGATGTTTTACAGATTAATGAAAGTCATTCGGCTGGTAAGAAGCAGAAGCAAAATCTATATTATATTGTTCCCAATCATGCTCAAGCAAAACGGAATAAAATGTATAAATTAGCTGGTCACAGAGTTTTATAATTTTTATTGATTGTTGTTTAAATTACGCCAATAATAAACATTTATATCATTGATATTTTATTAATATATTGTTTAATTTACTACTACATATCTTAGTTTTGTTACTCATTCCAAAAATTGTTCAGATCTGAAAAAGGCATATAAAAAAAAATATAAGTTCTGTCACGTATTAAAGTCAAGTTATCAAAGAAATTAGAGCAATACCAAACTGTAATGCTTAGAAGATTTCCTTGACGTGGCATTGTGTCGAGTGCGAAGGATCTCTCTTTCTAACATAGCTCTACGTCGCTCGAGCTGGGTTCGGACTCTGCTCTCCCGCTCTAACTGCATGCTCTGCGATAACACAACGCTCTCTAGGCGGAGCACGCGGGCTCGTTCAGCGCGAAGAGCTGACCAGGTATCAGCAGCGCTAGCGCAAACTGAAGTTAAAGATCTGGATACCTGAAATTTGATATACGAAACTGATATATTTTTGACCATATTCTAAAAACGCCAGTTTAGAGGAATTAATTGGCACGCGTGAGTTCTAGATAAAATAATCATCCCCTTTTAAAATACCGAAATTTCTTCCGTTCATTTAAATAAAGTTTTTATTTACATTTATATATATATATTTAAAAAATCATACAAACCTCAGTGTAAATGTTGCTGTCGAATGAAGGTGGATCGGTTTGCTCTTCTATATGAGCGGCAAGATCTCGGCGCGCTCGAATAATGCGAGCAAACATATCCGCCGCGCGCTCGTGCCGCTCCAACATAAGGGCCCGAGAGGCAGCTGCTGACACTAAGGCCGACCGCTCGCGAGAGAGCGTCTCCACTTGCATGTGCATTTCCAATAACTAAATTTTATTTTATTTTTATTAGTTTTATGCAAAGCAAAAAAGCAAAGCAAATGAAACGCCACACGTTACTGCCTAGCATAGTGTCTTTCCCCTAGTATACTGTCACCTCTATATACATGCTTGCTGCACTATTAATTTTTGTGAAAAAAAAAATGTTTACACTCCTAACCTCAGTCTGCACATCCTGATATGGAAGTTCTTTTGAATAGCATTCATAATTTTTTAATCTCATAACTTCCAGTCTTAACGTAGCTAGCTGATTTTCATATTCAGTCATACTTTGCTCCCTGAAAGTATAATAAAACATTTATGAACTGGTATCCATTTCGTCATAAAATTAAGAAGGTAGATATAATGTACATTATTTTTTCATTTTCTCTTTGTTCCTCAATAACATGCTGTAGTTTCATAATTTTTTGTTCTCTACTTAGTAATTCCGCCGCCATTTTATCACCTTTATCGCCACCTTCTTCTTGCTGAAATATAAAATTATGTATTTTACACAATTCCAATTTAATAATTTTCAAATAATAAATGTGGTTTTCTCACCGCAATTTTTGATAAAGAATTTAAAAAGCTATCTTTGTCTGCATGACTTTGACGAAGTTCTTCTTCTGCACGCGAAAGTGCAACTCTGGTGACTTGTAATTCTTTCCATATTTCTGTTTCTCTATCCGATGGTTCATGCTCTAAAGAAAAAAAACTTTATAAAGTATTACTATGTATTTACGAACTTCAAATCCACGTTACGCTGATACAAACCTTTAGTAGGGACAAATTCAAGACATCGTCTGCGCTCTATGTCTACTAGACGCTCAGAGCGCTCACGCAAAGAATTCAATTGCTCTTGTAACTCCTTAATGCAACCTTCTAATTCAGAAACTCTATCTTCAGCAGCCTTCTTATTCTTTTCCTTAAAATATACATATTCTATCAGTAATTAAATAATTACATACATATAAGTAGATACATACACGAAATACTTTAAAAAAAAAATGTTTAATTAATTATTTTATTTTATTAGTCTGAGTTGTAAAAGAAAACAAGGGAACAATACTTGAACATTAATACTTTATACACTTTGGCACCTGTTGTGCTACCTTCGCCTGCAGCATCTCGATGCGAGACTTTTCTGCCTCCTCCCGTTCCTCAGCAGCTTGCTCTGCTATATCGGCTTGCTCTCGTAATTCTTTAACTCTAATAAACGTCAAAAATAGTATAAACAAATATACTTAAATATGTCATGAATAATATAATTATAATGCGTCTATACCTTATTTCTAACGCATCCCGCTGCCGCGATAATGCTTCTATTGTCATTTCCCCCGTTTTTGAAACTTCAATTAGTTTTTTAGATCGCGCATCGTAACTCGATTCTCGATGACGATACTGTTAGATATGGCATATCGTAATATACGTATTATTAAACATAAACCATTTAATCATATTCATTAACATATTTATCTATTTCAAAAATAAGTTTTGAAAGAAAAATAAAAACAAGATAATTTTATTTAATATTCTAACAGTGAAAGTTATAAAAACTACCTAGTGTAAACACTAAACATATGTTTTCACTTTCTCACAAATGTAACTAATATAAGCAGTAGGTAAGCGGTAGGCTATAAGATTAATACGATCTTAGAGTATAAAGGTAGTTTTTGCAACTTTCGACACGAAATAAAAAAAAACATACACATTATATATTATATATTAGTTGCATATGTAAGAAAAAAGATGTATTATCTACGTGCCTTAAATGTTGTATGCCACTTGCGAGGTAAAATTTTGATGTCAAATTTACTAGATTTTATTTTAGTTAAATTATACCCTTTTTTACTTTTACACTATCCCACACATAAAAAAGTAGTGTTGCGACATTTCGTTCGCCATTTACCGCATAATTTAAAAGACAATTTTTGTTGTGTGGCAGAAGACAAGGTCGCGCTTGTCTTGTTACCAAAACGGGGAAATGAAAATAACTAATTCCCTAAGTGAGAGTACCCACAACCATGCACGACAACCCCATATATTCTTAAATTATAATTGTTAGTACTTTATTACCAGCTGCTCTAGATCATTGTGTTTTCGTCGCAGGGATTCTAGCTCAATTTTAGTGTCTTTTAACTGCTTTTCAACTGTTATGATACGCGCTCGTGCCACACGAAGCATACTTTCGGCTGTCGCTACTACCTCTTTCAAAGATTCCCGCGCTGCCTTTTCTTTAGCTAAGTCATCACACACAGACTGGACAGAAAATAAATTTAAAAACATCAAATTCAGGTTTTCCTTATTAATTTAAATGTAACATACTCGTATGTTCATAATGTTTATTAATACCTGATAACCAGGTGCGTTCGTTTCTTCAATTTTATGTTGAAGAAAGGCGTTTTCTTTTTGAATACGTTCTATCTTTTTTTTAGCTGCTTCTCTATCTATCCAGGGTATCCTAAGTATATATTAAATTTATGTTATTATAATTATAATAATTCCATTTACGTTGCCATTTTAAGTATCACTCACTACTCACTTGGCTAAATCCAACGAATAAGTAATTTTGGATTTTAAATTTTCAGCAGTTCCAGCCACCATTCTGTGTAATTGCTCAGTTTCGTTATCTAGTTCGATATTTTTAGCTTTCCATTCAGAGTTCTACAAATGTAACAACATATTGATGACTACCATATTAAGCTAGACAGCGATTACAAACATACATTATTTTTAATCTTTCTTAACAAATGATCCACATTATTTTTATATCAATAGACTAGAAGCGAAACTCCTAACTAGTCTTATCGTTCTCTAAAATTAATTAATATTAAATATAAAAATCGAATAAATTATGTAATATTAATAATAACAGTGTGATATGTAGAGCGATCACTGCGGTGTTTGGATCGTAAAAGGTTTATTAAATCAATGCGTCGAGCCATAATCTCCGCTCCCATATGAATGACTTCCTCTGGTATTGGATTCAGCTGCGCCTGCAGTTGTTGTAAAACTTGCGGACCTGACGATAATCAAATACGTATTTATAAAATTTTAGCACTTTACTTATGCCATCGTTGTGTAGCAAGATAGTGTCTACTTCTCCTTATGATGGTTGTGGAATCGACACCTTTCGGGGAGCTATTACATATAAATTATCTTTCCTTTTGCAATATATCAAGATAAAGTGACGCCGGGCACGTCCCTCAATACTGAATGCCTTTAAAAATTGGTGGTTTGTGTCTTAAAACTATTTTCTCTCGCCATTTCCTGCTATAAGGGACATGCATGAAGAATTGAACATATGCTACATATTTACTCCTATACCAAATTCAAATTATTTTTTTAATCTATCACTATGATTGTAGACGCAACCATTATTTGGGTACCCATATACCTAAATTCATGTATTTTATAAAACATTCGAGTATTAGGGGATTATTATAGCGCAATATTGATAAAATATAGACACTCAATATCAACTAGATAAAATATAATATTACTCTGTACCGAAAATGCCGCTTATCTCTGAGTTCATTGGCATTTCAATGTCGTTTCTCAAGAGGAGCAGCAAATCATGCGCTGGCCAGCCTTTTACTGACACCACCCGTACATCTCCTAAACATTCGTCTGCTGTTCCAGTCCGTGACTCTAAATCTTTTATTGCGGCGTAATGCTCCAGTAAGGAATTCTGTAAGTATTTTTTATTATTTTTTTATTAGTTTTTAACTATTGCAAACTTTTCTGCAATATTTAACATTATCATTTGATAAAAGTACAGCGCACCTGTAAACCTATGACAGTTTTTTTCAATTTAATAAATTCTCTTTTTTTCGTTGCCAATGTACGCATGGATTTTGTCAATACGGCAGTAGGCATTACAATGTCTTTATCTGTCAAGCAAAATGATCAAGTTCGTGAAAATTCACGATGAGTTAATCCTATTATATTTTAATAAATGATCTAAACAAGTAATTTAATATAATTATTTATCTAAATAATGTTTTAATTTTATGCTAATATATTTATTACCAGCTACCTGGTTCTTGAAACGTGTAGTTCTGACAAATTTTAGGTTTATTCAAATTGTTCGGAGACGATGCACTTTTATCCTCGAACTTTTCAACAGATTTTTTTGGCATTTGCTGCAATTGAAAGAAATAAAATTGATTACTGACCGATTTTGTTAATTCTAATGGCCTTGTCTATTGCTGAAATTAAAAAAGACGTATCTCTAAATATGTTATATTTATTACATTAAAGTATTTTGTAACTGGAAACATAAAGATCATAATTTTCCTCTCCCAAACTAATCATAATTTTCTACTTATAAAAACAACATTAACTTACATTTAAAGGTGACAAGCTTTGACATCTTCGATCTTTTGAGAGCGGTTTCAATAGAGATGGGTCCTTAAACACAATTTTATTGTATAAATTCTCACCTAAGCGAGGTTTAAAGTTTTAACTTTAAGGTTTATTAATATTTTGTTGACGCTTACACGTTGTCTCGGAGACATTACGGGATCCAACGACTGCGCCCTTTTGTAGTAAGGTGGCCGTAATATTCGCTTACGTGCAGCAGTTATATTTTCTAAATTCAAAAACATTTATTACTTTTAAAAAATAAGAATATAAAAATATATTATCTAATTTGTATATTACCATATTTATGATATTTAAAAATGCTTAATTTCCCATTTCGCTAACTATAAATTTAATTTTTAAGTAATATAGGTGGTTCAATATATCTATCAAATAATTTTAACTATAATAATATAACTATACTATTTAGTTTCGGGCGTGCCAAAAAGTATATATTTATGTATACTTAAACAGCTCCTACTATCGATATGTTTAATCTAAGCGAATGATAAAGTCCTATCGTAAATATTCCTTAACTAGCAAGGTGAAACTGATCAAGGTTATAACAAAAATCTTTCGTTATATAGATCATGGCTTGTTTTTTTGGCACTGAAGTAAACCGCGTGTCATTGTTTTTTGCTCGAAGATATCTATTATAACTTGAGTGTGTAATAATTATATTATTCAAATCTTCGATTCAGTTTTCCTTTTGTCCTTTTTAGTAGTAGTTAAAATTGAAGCAACCAGAATTAATAGACTTGGGATTTTAAATTACATAACTATTTGTACGTTATGAAGATAGCTAAATTGTTCATAAATAAATTAAAAAAAATCAGCTTCACGCTATATCCCGCACACACCAGGGTAGGCAGAGGGAATCTAATGTTAAGACACTTCGTTCCCCACTTTTTGCCAAATTATGGAGGCATTGCGTGATGAGTAGCAGAACTCAACGCCGCGCAACTCAAATTGTTCATAAGTGTCCCAAATCCACATTTTTGTTTATTAGTTAATATTAGAAGAATACGAAATTGTCGACTTCTCCTGTTTCTAGTCTTGCACAAGGATAGTATTTTCGTCTTATAAGTAAAGTCAGTACATAGCTTAATAGTTTGGATCTATTTGAAATATGTAAGTTGAAGACAATAATCAGTACCATAAGCCAATAATTTCTTACTGCATTTTTTATTTCTTTTGTATTTAAATAAATAAATTCAAAGAATATCTATTTTAATTAAAAGAAGTTTAAAATTTTTTTATATTAGTAATAGTTATATAAGTAAAAAAAAAGTTAATAAAATAAAGTAAAGTAAGTGAAGTTGGTTTATGTATACATATGTATGTACATATGTATATATTCTGTATTTTAAAATACCTGAACTGGAATTAGAATTGTTATTGATTTTTTTTTCCATTTTGGTATTTTTATCACTTGAATTTAATAACTAGAAGATTTGTCAAATTACGTAATCCTGACAGATTATTTTTATTCTCGAATGTCAAACTGGAAGTTTATATACATAACAGAAAATATTTATTATCTAGCCCTTATTACATTAGACTACACCTTTCATTAGTAATGTATTATAATTTTTTTTTATTATTCTTCTTTATCTTTTTATACGAATATATTAATGAACATATAACAGATACATTTGGGCTAAAATACTAACGATGCTATTTAACCATCTCAATCGTTGGATTGACATAGAGCTCATCAATTATGTTTGTAATAGGTGAACCAGAAAAAAACGTGATTAAATATTTTTAAAGCATTAGAGTTCAAACAATGTCGATAATAGGCCAAAAAATGCTTTCCCAAGTTTTTCTAATAACTAGAGTTATTCTCACTTCCAGATCAATTTCTATTTTTTAGACGAAGTTTAAAAAAAAGATAAATTAAAAGATATTTATTAAAAATAGTAGATATTTATCATTTATTTATCTATTATTTTTCAATATCATGGATTATGACATTATAAATTGATTAGGTCCAACTGCAAAACATATTTAAGGTAGGTCAAGGACACAGTACAAAAATGTGGAAAAATAAAACCAACATATCTTAATCCGTAAGGACATTGCAAAATTTTAGATAGTGCCAAGATACAATCAGTTAATAAGAATAATTATTACAGAATACGCACTAAATCAATTCTAACCCACGTGGTCAAATGCAAATATCCAGTACGACACACGAGTACATGACATATTCTCAGTGCTCGAAGTGACTGTGTTCGCAGATACCTAGTGTGGGTCACACAAACAACTTACATCGAAAAAATTGATACAAATTCTTGAAAAGCTCAACTAGTACATCCTCTGTTTATCGTGTTCAACCAAATCTTTAACTTTATAAAATTAGTATAGATTATGAAGTTCTCACTTTCTGCCAAGTTTAATAATTATAGGTCTACAGGAAGTTCTTTGAACGTTTTTACTACATGAAGAATTTCAAACAAAATTCAGAACAAACTTTTGATTGAGTTATCTTAAAAGCTTGATTTTTTATACAGAAGCATAAATCTAAATATTTAATATTAATTTCAGTTTGACATCTCCACGCAATCTCCAGATAAATAGCCTTAAAAGACGGACAGACAGACAACGAAGTGATCTTATAAGGGTTCCGTTCCTTCTTTTTGAGTTAAGGATTAATAAAAAAAAATCTCTCTGTATAAGTACTAGTATTAAGTAAATAAATAATTTATCATGTTTATGAATTGCGAAACCTTGTCAGAAGCAATTGTTTATCTTGAGTAATCAAAAGACAATAACTATATTAAAACAATATGATTACAATTTTAACAGTTAATCTTATCTTTGTCCTAATTGTGAATTGGTACTAGAGTTACAAAATAAACAAACTATTACATTTATTAGTAAACCAACTATGTAAGGGTTAATCGGCAATATTAAAATTAAATATGGAATAATCATTAGAAAATATTTTAATTATTAGCAAAGTCTGCTACTGGTGCAGTAGACAAATAGTCGTTAAATTACAAAAAAAAGTTAACAATACTAGAGCATATTAATTATTAAATTTTAAACGATTGAACCTTAAATGATTGAAAAAAGTTTTTCACAATATTAATTTACATAAATTAGCACATATAAACTGTCTAACATAAAACATACTGAAATTAAAAGTAACAATTATTATAATGGCGATTTTTTTATATTTCTCTAAACTTAAGTCTTTTTAGTTTGTGATGATATATCTAATACAAATATCAATAAGTCATTTTTCAAGTATCTATCAATAAAATAAATAATACAAATAACGTAACAAAGAAGGCTTTCAGATTATTAAAATATAGACACAGTACACTTTTATATGTTCAACAAATATATTTTTTCACTCTTTTTTATTTATCTTCTCTTCGCAAATCCTAGAGAAGATATTTTCAGCCGCCACCGCTGCGGAAATAACGACGTTCGGCCGTGACCCGAAAGCTTTATATTTTTTCTTTGGAAACCTTCCCAACGAATCGTGTTTACCTTTTTTCGTTATGTATGACAATTTACAACGATTAAACTGTCTATTTATATGTATTTATAATTTATCATTTTCTTGATGTTTCAATCTCGAAGTATGTTTTTGTGATACGAAACTTCATCTATTCTATTGTAATTCAAATAAATAATAATTTACTATGTTACGAATAAAAATATTAGCGTTCGTCTTGTACATAATTATATATACCTATTCATATTGATCTTCTCTTTGAGCTGTGCCAAACTTTCGTTGCATAGGTAACCCATATTCCATTGTATCATGAAAGTTCATTGACATCTATGTCAGTGATTATTATACGTCTAAGCGTAACACAAAAATTATTGTAGACTGTCACAACGTATCTGAAACATAATTTAAGTAGCAAATCGTTTGAACAATAGAAATTCAAACACAAAAACGTTTGATCATACCTACATATTTCAGCCTAACAAAATATAGATCAAGCGTATGTATGTTTGTACGTTAACGGCGAGTCACGAGCAATATGTTAAACTACTTAATATTTGACAGTTCGCTTATCGGATACGAAAGGCTCGACGATAAGGCAGTCTGCGCGCGCGCAGCAGTCAGTACGGTATTGAACGCTAGCGCACCAACTCATCACTCATCAGCAGTGACTGCGCCGCCTTCCACTGAAACGCTGCTGCCGCGAAATGTTTTGAAAATATTAACTTAATTACATGGCTAATATGTACCTGACTGTAAGGCAGTGTTTAATAAATTTTTGTGTTGTGACAAGCTTTACTTACTTCGATTGTGTAGTTTAATTGAAGCAAAATATTGTGTTCTCCTTATCTGGTGAGTTCAACATTCAAGAAATTAATTCGGATATAATGTTTTGTTGTAAACTATAGATATTACAATTAGCAGTTGTAAATAAGAAATAAAAATAAGCGCTGATATCACGCACCACCTATGATGTTATTTATTTGTAAATACAGTGCGGAAAGCGGCTCCTCTACTATCCGTAATTGACAACTAACGCCGAGAGTGTCGCCAGAGCACCCGACCGTAACCGGCAACTTGGGTACATTTTCACTTACTATGGATACTTCTCATATTAAACTTTCTTTTTCTGCTTCTCAACATACAATTACCTTATTATTTTCTGTTATATTTCAATATTTCTTTAAAAATGTTTAATATTGCTTTTGAAAATAAAAAATAAGTAAGGTATATTTTATTTATAAGCAAAACAAATTAAATAGTATTTATTTTATATAATACTTTTACTAAAAGAACAAATACTTACATTGGTAAAATCGGTACATTTCTATAAATCACAACTTTTAAAAAAATCTTCTTTACGCATTGAAATATTTTCGTTACTGATCAGCGTAAAAATAACAATAACGATCTAAACTTCAGACTTTACCTTGAGAATTCGTTAGGGAACATCTGTTTAGTTTTTAATAAAAAGAAACTGTATATATTAATGTTATACTTACTTTATACTTATAAAAAAAGTCACGTGTTTAATTTTGCAAAACACGTTGATTCATTGATAAAAAAAACTGTTTACTTATGATAATTTTCAGCTATTGTAAGAAAGTGTTCAAAATTTGCTATTTATTGTATATTTTAATTAACTCAACATTTAAAAAAATCAATAAACATTAATATATAATTTTATAGTATATATTTAAAAAAAGAAAGAGATATACAATTTATGTGAAAGTAACGTTTCGACTAATCTACAAAAACTCAACGATGGATATAACGGCAGCATATATTGATCAATTTCAAACCCAATGATTTTATCACCTCTGTTACTGCACATTACTCATACAAATAAGCTAAAATTAGATCAATGTCGACGACACTGTTTTGAATTATTTTTTTATAAAATCTCTTAATATTAAACAAAAAGAATACATATATTTTGTCTCTTATCACATTACTTCTTATTTTTTAATTATTTTCGCCGCGCAATATTCTTTATCTGCATTCTCTATATTAAATATTATTAATGCGCATGTCAATCACTATAATTGGAGATGTCTCGCGTTTTAATGTAATTTATTTTATTATAATATATAACAATCGGCAATAGGATTTTCATGTTTATAGCATAAATGAAAATATGTTGTGTATTAAAGCAACACTTAGTTGTGCGATATGGCAAGAAGTTTATAATGTGAAAATATAAGTGATTTTGAATAAATTCAGAAGTATAAAAATTTTAATAATATTTGAGGCAATATACCTCAAAAACAATAATTAATATATGAACAAGCAATATACATTTAGAAACACTAAATGATTCTTTAATATATTTTGGGCTTATTTTAAATTAGATGTCCATTAGTTGCAATATAATAAATTTTAATCTCAGTATGAAAAAAAATATATAGAAATATTAATAATTGTCAGATGTCAATCTGCGAGAAATTTACAACTTTATATTCCGTCTTATAATAATTAAAAATATAAATAATTTGTGAATGTAAACAGTAGGTTATTAAACAAATTAAAACATTGCTTTATACTATACTTATTTAGAAAACGTATAAAAAGTAAAAATCTCCCTACAGAGATGCTAACAACATAAATAAGTTGTAACAAGCGTATAAAAATTTCGACGTAGCTCAATGAGAACGTATGGCTTAGTGGTCAGAGCGCCTGGTCGGTTTCCAGAAGGCGCGGGTTCGAGTCCCGCTACGTTCAAATTTTTCACTTTTCACTTTAAAAATGTTTAAAAATTGCTTTATACTAACGACGAACGTGTAATTTAAAATTTTTATATCGATGTTTTTGCCACATCACCTACTTGTAAAATTATTTGGACGAGTTAAATTTAGCGTAGATATAGGCTAGTAGACTAAAGTTTCGATTGAAATGGCGAAAACATAGTTCAAGAATAATGTTTTTTGTTTACAATTTCGTATATGCGGTCTGAAATTATTTCTTTTATAAGATTTTTTTTGCAGTTTCACACTGTATCCTACACATAGCAGGGTAGACAGAGGGAGTCTAAAAACCTAGTGTTAATACAAACTGTTTCCCATTAAGACACTCTGTCCCTCACTTTCCGCCGAATTCTTGAACCAAGGTGGCGGAACTTAACGCCGCGCTTTACCTTGTTAACATAGCGAGGGAATGAAAGTAAAATATTTAACTCCCCCGAGTGGTAATAGAATCAACTACCGTCGCGTTTAAAATCGCGCGCTTGTGCCCCTGTTTATGTTTTTCTCTAGTGGCTACTGATCTCATTAAAATTTAAAATTTAAAGATGTATTATAGATTTTTAAAATTTTTCTATATAAGTATTGTACTGAAAAAATATTAAGTAATCATTATTTACAGAGGAGCGAACAAAATATACAACGTATGATAAATCATTATTACTTTCAATCTAATTAATAATAATTTATCTTAACTGTAAGTTAATACCACAAATACTAATAATACCACATTAAGCTATAAAATATTGACAATTGCGCCGTCGTGGCGCAGTGATGAAATCGTGAAATCCCCACTTGTGGAAATTAAATATTTAATATTTTCATTTCTACGCTCTGGTAAGAAGGCAAACCGCGGCGTTGAGTACCGCCACCCAACACGTTATGTCTCGAGGGGCAGAAAGTGGGGAACGGAGTGTCCTAGCACAAGGTTCCTTCTGCCTACCCTGCTTCATGCGAGACACAGACATATTTCATGAATATTAACGTCTTTTTCCATCCAACAAAGAATTCTATGTAAATATAATACAATTATAAAAAGAATAGAAAGCTTTATTTGAAATGAAATATGATTTGATATTGGTATCACATAGGTTTTATGAAGAATAAATAAATATTTAAATAGCTCATTTTGTTGTTTTATCAGACTACAATAAAAAAATCTATCAAAAGATTTAGATAGATAATATCTTATCTCAATAATGTTGCTCAGAATCAGCTGTCAGTTGTAGATGTTTTAAAAGAAAAAGATATAATTTGTGTCAAGAAAAAGACATAAAAGTTCCCTAATAATTTCATAGCACTTAAGTGTAAATACTAAAAATGATAAACAGTAGTTAATTTTTTTTGAATCAAAAAACACTACAAATTTGAGAAATGTCAATAGGTATCACAAATGCTCTATTCATCTGACGTTCCGAATGTTGATAATGTTTTTAATACTAGGAATAATAACAAGACCACTAATTAAATGCTTCTAATTATAGAGATTATAAATTTTATGACTTTTATTAACTAAGCATTAAGGAAACCAAAATTATTTCAATATACGTCTAAGTCACCTCCCACTCAAACTGGCTTTGCCTTTTTTGGAACGTAACCGTTAGGTGATCTATACTCGATAACAACTTTCGATTGGTACTTGAACTAAATAGATCTTCTGCAAAAGGAAAATGATGAAATTAATGACAAAGTTAAGACCATATCTAGGACAATAAATTACTATTTCTTTTAATATATAGCATAAGTTATGCGGCATTAACTAAATTAATTTTATATTTCAACTAACATAATATGTCATCATAGTAGTATTATAAAACTGAATTGCAAGTTCATATAAGCAAAGGCCATTGCTTGATTTTTTTTGAATAAAATGAAAAATACTTAGCATATTTTATTATTATATTACTTCCTCCATGTTCATTTAATATATGATGACGTACGTATTTAATTATTGGTTATGAAGATCGGAGATCATTTTAAAAAAACTAAAAATCTTATAGATCAAATTTTAACGGTAACCTGGTAAAAATATAGTAACACTTTAATATAATAAATGGTAGGTCAATCATTTAATATTATCTAAATTAAAAAAAAATAAAAGAATTTACCACTATGTAATTCCTACAATTTAAAAAAATTCGATAGTCATATATATAATATTTTTTCAATAAAAAATAAATATACTTATTTTTAAATATTTTATATTTTTTAATTTTTAATGCTTAAACGACTGCGCTATACATTCGTCTGTCGCACTATGTCGATAACAATATAAAAGGAGAGAGCAATCAATTCATTGATCCAATAAAGCACCCCACACACTTCCCGCTTAAAATTACTTGACAGCTTGCGTTGCAGTTATATGACAGCCAGTTTTTCTTCCCGGTGTGGCAATAAATAATCGTATAACAGGTAGATTTATCTTTAGATCAATAAAATAAAAATAAATTAATTCTACACTATATATATATATATATATATATATATATATATATATGTACGAGTATGAATGCATATGAATATGAATTCTCTTATTCATAACTTTCGTAGTTACGTCTTTTTACGATCTTGATGATTTCGTGATTGTTTATTTTGTCAATTCGCAAAATGTAGATTTTAGGAGTATGAAGTTTTTTTTTGGAGAAAATGTTCTCCGAAAAGCGCGAATTCAATTCCTACAACATTTAACTTTTTGAACGGAAATTCAACCTGTTGATACTGCAAATGTACTTTTAAAATAACATATTACGTACATACCATTACTTATGTAATTTTAAATTAATAATAAGTAAGTAATATTTTTCGCCGCAGGTGCCATAAAAAGAAAATATGGCAATGAAAGAGTGGCTTCAGTGGCTTCCACCGCCGCGTTCTCTTCTAGCGCTGCTCATCGCCATTGCCGGCTTCAGCGGCCGCCTCTTTGCTGCGTACGTGACGCACTCGCCGACACTGCTGGTAGACACCTGCCATGCGCTGTGTCGCCTCGTCGGACTTATCACCACCTTATTAGCTTATAAGGTATTTTAGGATTTCTTATTATAATAATATATTTATTGTGAATTTTTATTACGTCTCCACCTATCTTTGAAGTTTCGACATTATCACAAATATTATTTTGGCGTTACGGTGTATCCTCCATACAATAGGGTAGGCAGAGAGAACCTAGTGTTAAGACACTCCGTTCTCCATTCCCGCCTGATTCTGGAGGCATTGCGTGTTGAATGGCGAGACTCAAAGCGCTTTTTCTCGACCCAGGAGCGAACAAATGATAATAATAAATACTTCATTTCCTCGAGTGGGAATCGAACCCACAACCTGCCAAGTTTATTTGCGTTTACACTTAAGTATGATCACAAATATAAATAGCTTATAACGCTGAAATATATCGTCAGTCTTAATTAATAGTTTTAATTTAATTAGATTACGGCATTTTTCGCCAGTCTACAGCTTAATCTTTTTTGTATACCACTATATAATTACGTGAAATTGATTCGATGTCACATATTAAATAAATTACTGTAACGCCATTGAATACGTATTTATCGAATCTCTTTATTTTATATATTATTATAAAAGTTGCATATGCAAATACATACACGCTTATTTGAATTTAATGTCGCGCCATACATTACCGACTTTATTATAAAATTAAAATAAATAATAACATTTCGTAGTAAATTGTAATTTTATAACCCAATCATAATATTGATGACACACTACGACCATGTTTAAGTTCTCAATATTGATAAAATAAAAAAAATTAAAAATAAAAAATCAGCTTCACGCTGCATCCCGCACACAGCAGGGTAGGCAGAGGGAACCTAGTGTTAAGACACTCCGTTCCCCACTTTCTGCCGAATTCTGGAGGCATTGCGTGTTGAGTGGCAGAACTCAACGCCGCGCTTAACCTCGACACCAGAGCGAAGAAATGGAAATATAAATTTAAGTAAATATTTCATCTCCTCGAGTGGGGATCGAACCCACAACCAGTCGATTTTGCAGTCACACCTCGTGCCGCTGCGCCACGACCGGCCTCTAGATAAAATAGAAATTTGATAAAATAGAAATGCTAAAAAAAGATCGAGGCCGTCGTGGAGCGGCACCGCGTTTGTCTGTAAACTAGATGGTAGTACATTCGATTCTCATTCGGGGGAAACGAATTATTTTCATTCTACGCTTTGATAGACAAAACACGGCGTTGAGTTCCGCCACTCAATACAAAATATTTCGGAAATTTGGAGAATGTAATATGTAACTGGGATCCTTCTGCTTACCTTGCTGTATGCGGGATAGTGCGTGAAGCCAGAAAACATAAATGCTGAAATATAAGTGACAGTTGTGATTTATTAATGTTTTTTTTGTAAACAGTACGAGCGAGCAGACGAAGGCGCTGGGCGCGAGGGTCGCCTGCGCAACACGTTCGGCTGGGCGCGCATCGAGGTGGTGGGGCGGCTGTCGGTGCACGTGCTGTTCGCGTCGTTCGCGCTGGGCCTCATCGTGAATGCACTTCAACTAGGCGTACATTCTTCTCACGTCCAGCCTCCTCGGTACCCGAGGGTCATACTTGGTAGTGCTGTCATCGGGCTGCTTCTACATGCTATCAACTATATGCTTTTAGCTGGTATGGTTTATTTTAATATTTATATAAATGTATATTTTTACACGTACACTATGGTAAATTGTAATAGTTCGCAAAAATTTTATATGAAATTGAGTAGAAAAATTAAAAGCCTGCGTCGCTTTACACTATCTTTACTCATAAAACATTAAAAGCATGACAGTTACAAATTCATATTAAGTTATCCAAATATGGAGAATATTGACGTAACTATTTCGTCAAGCATACAGCGTGGCGTCTCTTCGGTAGTCCCGGGTTCAAATCCAGATACATCATTTTTTTATAACTTCTTAAATATTCCTCATATCCTAAATGTGTGAATAAGACTTTAAAACAAATATACTAGAACATGTCATATATTCCCCCAATACACCATTCATAAAATTTTATGATAATATCGATAGCAATATTGCGGTTTGTCTTTTATAGTATTGTTAACCACATTCAGAAACTTTCCAGCATAACAACACATCACTTAATTTACATATATTGCTTTGTAAGGTTAGGAAGGACAAATGTTAAAGATATTAAATATTACTTGTATATATATGATTTATTAGTACCCCCATCTCATTCATCGAGGCCGGTCGTGGCGCAGCGGCACGAAGTGTAACTGTAAAACCGACTGGTTGTGGGTTCGAGCCCCACTAGAGGAGATGAAATATTTACTTAAATTTATATTTCCATTACTTCGCTCTAGTGTCAAGGCTAAGTGCGGCGTTGAGCTCTGCCGCTCAACACGCAATGCCTCCAGAATTCAATAATTCATGTTATCTTTATAATGATAAGTATATAACTATATTAGGTATAATTGTCTATATTAAATATACTTTCCATTTATAGGGCGTGAGTTGAGTTATAGTCGGAGACTAAGTATGACTGAAGGTGGTGAAGTAGTGCTTAAGACTGGATCCGCGGAGCCTGTTCTAGCTCATGCACCAACTGATATAGCGAGTGAGTTGTATGATTAGAATTTGTTAACCTAATTTTTACATGGCGACAGTACTGTTTCATCTTGCTATCGCTACTAATTGTTTATGAAGTTGATTCAAATAAGATCAGAAGAAACAATTCACTTATTTTAAAAATCTTTTTCTAATAGACCCTCGTGCGATCCTCGACTCTCGGCGGTGGTAAATGCTATGGTTGTGATTTCGATTCCCACATGAGACAAAAAAACACAAAGCCAGCCAAAGGGAAACTGCTTTCAACAGTTTCCCTTTGCTTACCCTGCTTTATGCGGGATATATGTATTGTTAAATTTAAAAATAATAATAACAGTTACTTTTTCTTTATTGATCTGGAAAAAAGGTAGTCTGTTTGTAATGGGCGCTGGGTTGACTCTGGAATGGGAACCTTTGGCTGCTAATATAGCTGACCCAGCACTCTCCGCTTGCGCCGCTATAATCCTCGTGATATTCAATTATCCCTTTAGTAAGTATATCTTCTACATATATGATTTCTATATTTATAAAGTTACTTTTAAATTTAAATACTATAAAGTTGCTAGATAGCTAAATAAATTTATATACAATTTAATCACATATATAAACTCCGTACTTAAGCTGTTAAGCATCTAATTTTCATTTTTGCGTATAAAGTGTTATATAAAGGTTATCAAGTATTTTATAAATAGGTATGCCTCAAAGGAAAACAATAATTTACGCATATTTTAATTTCATTTCGCAGAATTATTTCAATATAACTCATCTTTTGATTAATGTTTCGGATACGTACCTTAAATAATGTATCCAATACTTCCTACATATGTATGGGGAGGGAACTGCTTGCGTTCGACGGGTTCAATGACGTCTAAAGTACATGTACAGGTATTCAAAATATATTTGAATACCGTAAATTTATTTAATTTTGGTTATATATGTATGTATATTCAAATGAATGACTATTATATTATAGTTGTTACTTACTATAATTAATAAGGAACAACTATATTATAAATATTAGATAATATATTTTTTTAAATAATTTGTAAATTTGTAATTATTAAATTATTATATTAAATTATTTATTATTATTAAACAAATTCTAAATATATTACATGAATATACGTATACAGTACTGTTGTAACAGTAGTATTCAACGTACTGTATACGTTTTTTTAAGATGAGTAATTCGTTATTGAAACGATTGTCACGTCATTGCGCCCTCGGTGAAAGTGAGCTTTTTTTTTATTCAGATACCTCACTTTCAGCGAGGACCATCGAGGAATATATATATATATAAAGACCGTCTTAAGTAATTACTTTAGAGAATAAATATTAAGTTTATTGTTACTTACAAGTTTTAGAAATTATTAGATCCTTTTTTATTTTAAGATCCCGATCTATAGTATCTGATGAGATCTGATCTGAAGTCATGTGAAATAATTTTTTTGTTTATATTTGTTTGATGTGTTGTTTCATTCCACAGACTCGTCGTGTTCATGCTTTTTATATTTTGTTTTATTTGATAACATTTTTTTGTTTTTTTACCACTGTGGCGTGTGGTTTTGAGGAGGTTATTTTGCAAAATAATTTTCTTTGATTAGTGTGTTAAACGGGCCTGGTGTTGTTCCAAAGAGTACCAACATTTTTTTTAGATAAAATTAACCTAGCTTTAAGTTTGGTTCTGCTTTCAAAACTTTATTATTTAACAATGTTTTTTGCGTGTGGGAAGACAAGTAAAGCTTTGCTTAGTAAATTTTGGGATGATTAATTTTCTAACTATTATTCTTTGTTAATTTTAATATATTTTGGTTCGTCTATTTGTCTGTCAAGAGCCTTTATCTCAAGAATGCTAAGAGATATCGAGTTAAGATTCAAATCATGTACTGAAATCTATGATTTCATGATTTCTTGAAAAAAATCGTATTTCTACATTTACTTTAAAAAAAGATATGGCTTTTTATATTGCAATAAACGCGTATTTCGGCACTATAAATGGGATCAAAACTCCGGTTGACCTAGAATTATGAAATTTAGCAGCTAGTATCTAAAGATAGTACTAGTTCAGGAAAACTATATGTCAATGATTAAATCTTAAAAAATATTGGGCTTAAAAGGGGTGCAAAATGAGCTACCAAAGCCGCTAGTTGAAGTGAGGTCTGGTTGTCGCAGTGCGGTCGGCGGGGCTGGTGCTGCTGCAGACGGTGCCGGAGGGGCTGGGCGCGTGCGCGCTGCGCGCGGCGGCGCTGCGCGTGCCCGGCGTGCTGGCGCTGCACGAGCTGCACGTGTGGCAGCTGCACGCGCACCGCCTCGTCGCCACCGCGCACGTCTTCTACGCCTCGCACGAGGTTCGTAATCACCAAATATATTGATGGAGTCGTAGCGAGCTTACTAAATGTATTATTTATTCCAGGAATATTTGAGCAGCTCCAATCTAGTGTGTGATGTTTTCAAGCGTCACGGAATCGGTTTAGTGACGTTACAACCAGAGTTTATATCCTCATCGTCATCATCATGTAAGAACTTTATATAAATACATACGTTTTATTATTCAAATATTTAATTGTAATTGATTAATGTATTCATTCATTCACTAGATTCCGAAGAAGAGAAAAAATCTTTGCTGGAATTTGCCAACACAGCCTGTTCCTGCCCATGTGCAAAGGAGTGCACCGCGCCTCGTTGCTGCCAAGCACCACAAAAACCTACCGTCACACGAATTTAATTCAAATCGCAAAGATTTGTGGTACAAAATTTAGTATTAGTGTTATTTAAGTATTAAATGTTATATTTTTTTAAATTATACAAAGAAAGCCTAACGTTGTGCTCGTATTATAATTAAATAATATAATAGTGATACTTTTCAAGCATTATTAGGACTTTCAATTAAAGATACGTATAGAAAGGGGTCTTTGAATAGTCGATTTAAGGTATTTTAAACAGCACCTGTTATGCATAAAAGAACTGTGTAACCAAAGAATTTATTATAACAGACAAAATATATAGTATTTTTTAAAATAATGTACAAGAAATTTAAACGTAAATCACCTATTTTTTTATCTATTCATCAGTTAACTTATTGTTATCGATATTGACAAAAAATGAATATGCATTCAAGTGTCATCGACTTATCGGTAAAATATAACGAAAGTATTGAACTCCACAGTCACTATCGATAAAATAGTTTTAAGGTTTTAAGCTAACAAATTTTAGAAATTTATGTTCATGTATAACATTTTATATTATCTATACCTACTATTGGGCCCGGCTGACGTTGTCCAGGCCAAAAAAAGGGGTATTTTTTTTCGATTACGATAAAACGTGATTTCTTATTATTTAGTTAATCTACTACATTACACCACTGACCGGGTCCAATCATATTTTCAAACCTTTCAAAAACCTATTGAAATACACGCACTCGTCTAAATTGAGCAAGCTGTTTAAGAGAAGTAGGGTGATAAACATACGAACAGTAGAATTATACATATATTATAAGGCAATAAGATAAGTGAAACAAAAATGAATTGAAATTTGAAATATTTTTAGATCATATATTTTTATTGTTTTAGTACATAAGAATATAGAATACGTTGTAAAATAAAATTTAGTGTTAAGCTGTACAGAAAAAAGCTCAAAACGGACGTAAAAACTAAGATAAATATTTTTTCAAAATTATTAAAAATATTTTTTAGAGTTGAGTTTAATAATGTTGTGATGACTTGAAACTAGGGTATTATAATGTATGAGTAACCAAAATAAAATATTTTACATATATAACTATTAACTACGTATAATAATATTGTTGATTACTCTTAAATATTTTATTAACAGGAACTAAAGTATCGGTTACCTCAATATAACTTGCCATCTGAATAGCTTATAATAATAGTTTTCGTAATAGTTATTATTTATAATACATAACTTCAAGCTGTATGCCGTATGTATGTATGTGTATATATATATATATATATATATATATATATATATATATATATATATAACCGTCACCTTTACAGTCAGACGCTGGACTACAGCGCCACGACGTATTTTAGTAATAGTAGTAGCAGTATTTTAAAATAAACTGCCTTAGATATATTGGATATCAATTTACCTTCCAAAATGTTAACTTATTTCAAATGAATAAACATATTTTGACTATATTTTAAAAATTGTTACGACCATGTTCCTAAGTAAGTAAGTTATGCTACAGATAGCGTGGTGATATAATTATTTATGTTAACGTATCAATTTGTTGACAAATGAACGATAAGTTATGTACAAATAAAGCTTTGTTGATTTATGATTATGTGTAATAAAATATATTAACAAATATGTTTTATTTTGAAATTATTCACCTTTAATATTATTATTAAATTTACTTACATTCATCTTACCAAATTGTTTCCTTTTTAAATCGTGTACACGTTATTGGTATAATGCTTTTAACTGGCCGCCGTTGCTTACAAGTCGAAATAAGAAATAAATACGCAGTTTACAAAGCGCTCTCAACTCTGAGATCGATCTTGAGATGCCGTGGCCCTAGGGTTCAAACACTCCGTTCCCCACGTACCAAGGTGAGCGAATGAAAATAATTAATTCGTCCGAGAGACTCGAACCCAGTGAGAAGCCGTACCGTTGCCCCATGACGGGCTTTATCGTAGACAATAACGAAGGCATAGAAATACATAGTATATTATAACTGCAACCGTATCATATTATGTGGAGTGGACAAAAATTATATATTTATTATTTCGAATCTACATATTTATCAGCATTCCAATGTCTGGAATTAGTAAATTCAGGGTAAAGAAGGGAATAAATAGATACAAAATAAAACACTAATATTAATTATATGTTTAATCATTATTATCAACTTAACACAAAGTACCCTAAAAACAAACAATATATTAAAAGTATCATATAAGCTTGAATTTCTATAAAAGATTGTACTACACACCGCATGCTTACGAGTACCTACGTGCTTACTAAATTATAAATTCTAAAGCTACCACTACCACTTCAAACATTTAACATACAATCCATATTTTATTGTTAACACTTTAATATAAATACTGTAATATAGAATATCTAAGTTTTTCTTATAGTAATAAGCCAGCTTCACGCTATACCCCGCACACAGCAGGGTAGGCAGAGGGAACCTAGTGTTAAGACACTCCGTTCTCCACATTCCGCCGAATTTTGGAGGCATTCCGTGTTGAGTGGCGGAACTCAACGCCGCTCTTAGCCTCGATACCAGAGGGAAGAAATGGAAATATAAATTTAAATAAATATTTCATTTCGTCGAGTGGGTATCGAACCCACAACCGCCGCGTTACAGTCACACCCTTGTACTCCTGGGCCACGACGGCCTCTAGTAATGGACGACGGATAATAGTAATAAATAAAGTTTATAGCTCTTATAATACTTCATTTTTATTTAAAACAAAATGAAATGTTCATTTGTTAAACTAAATATCATTCCGCATAATTATTCATATCAACATTAAATAATTCAGAAGAATTGGTATAGCTCAAAAGCAGTTTCTTACAATAAAGTGGTTTACATTCGCGACTTTTTACTACCTTGTGACAAGGCTTACCAAATCCTGAAGGCGGCCTCTGGAAAACGAAAAAACATTAACATTTATATATTTCAAGCACGCAATATTTACCTTGCTTACGATATTTAAAAGAGCCTATTAAATATTGTAAAATTATAATAGTAACTTATATAAGTATAAGTAACATAAAGACTGTTTTAAAGAGTCTCTATTAAATATTATAAGAAACGTAAGCGGCGGCAATGTCTGACTCGTAAACACGGTATATGTGAGTTTGATTCCCTCTCGGAGGAATTCATTATATTTATTCCTTGCTCTGATAACAAGATATAGCGGTCGTTGGGTTCCCCTCCGCCTGATGGTCCTGCTGTATATATGCGATACAGCGTGAACTTTAACATGAAAAAGTATCGATAGTGCCAAAAATCAGAGGCCGTCGTCGTAGCGCAATGAGACAGCGTCTTACTGCAAGCACGATGATTGTGAATTCGATTCTTTGTCTCTCGAAAAATTATTTCTATTTCCTCCACTCTGGTAGACAAAGTTCTGTTACCCCAGACACAACGTTTCCAATTAGGGCGAAGTGCCTTAATATTGTTCTCTCTGCGTACTGTGGCAAGACAAAATGTTATAAGTTTATTAATCATATTGTTTGTATAAACATATATCATGTTTATGCATTTTACTAAGTTATAGTTTATTATGAAATATATAATTCTATAAAAAAACAAAATATAAACTTACCACAATATGGCGATAATTTAATTTAACAGCAAACCCGCAATCCCCGAAACATTCGCTCCAGCCGAGCCATGAACCCATCTCACAGTTGACGTCTTCTGACACCCACAACACACAAATAAAACTAATAGTTCTAAGTGTGTATTATAATATATTTTTAAATCGAAATAATCTACGCAAATGCTTTTGTGCCTAATTATCTTATAACTGGCATTACGCCATTTTGGCATTGTTGTAGTATGTCGGTGGTTTTCCCTATATGCGGTAGTTAAGGATTCAAAACCGAATCAGGGTACTATATAAGACATTTTTTTTATACATGAAATTTAATTTAGTCCATGAAATTTTATTTTGCGCATGTTTTATTTCAAACTTGATTCCTCCAAAAATACATTTTATAAATTTTATGATACCTACAAAAAATAATTTCAAGAATTTCGTCTTGCAACAAATAAATAAACGAAACAATTCTTAGTATTCAGTTATTAAATATGAATAAAACAAATGCAAACGTTCAATTTATTTTGGTATGCCTTAAACATGACTTCCAGTTCCACTTACCAGGTACCGGTGCGTCGTTTTGTATAACTTCGTTGTGCTCAGCCGGCGGGGTTGCTTTTATCCTTTTGGTACTCGACTCTACCGACGGTGACGTAACTAAAAAGTTATGCTTAATATCAGGTATTCGACTTTTTTGATTATTCTAAAGATATTATAATAACATATATATTTTATTATATTTATTGGTACCTACTTACATACAATTACGTAAAAACTTATGCCACATATGCTGATAGTGGATTCACTTATATGAATTTTATACAGATGGAAAATAAAATTTATCTACATTTTATTAAAAATGAAACGATTAACAAAAATTAAAGAACAATTAACCAGATCGAATTTTGCTATTATTATTAACTTAAATTAACTTTTTTTGGTATGGGAGATTTGAAGTTAGTATAAATAGTATAGTTGCTTCACGTCGCGTTGGCCGAATCAACCACGAATAGTTAGTAGGATAGTTGATTCAACTAAATTCATTCAATGGAAACCAATTTTTTTTTTCTTTTTTTTCTAGCTTCACGCTGTATCCCGCACACAGTAGGGTAGGCAGCGGGAACCTAGTGTTAAGACACTCCGTTCCCCACTTTCTGCCGAACTTTGGAGGCATTGCGTGTTGAGTGGCAGAACTCAACGCCGCGCTTTGGAAACCAAATGAACATAAAAAATACATCTTTCGAAGAAACAAACTTCTTGCCCATAACGAACTTTGCAATTGTACTGATAAAGTATCTAAATTAATATTTATAACGAATAAATAAAACATAAATACGTTTCGTTACTTCAATCCACCATAACGAGTTGGCCCAGAAAGACGAAAAATATTAAAAATTTTCTCAATACTATATATATAATGCCTATTTCATAAAGAGGAACTTTTAATTGCTCAATCAACAATGTTGCCGTAAACCGTTGTCGATCTGTGCCAAAAAAAATACGCAAGAGCAATAAATGGTATCGCCTTACAAAGTAATCTAGAAATGTTAGCATATTTTGTGAGATTTTACGACATTGGTAAATTGTGTGATTTTGTCGCAATATTGCAATGAAACTACGGTATAAAAATTATCCGCATTATAATATATAACATAGATAATAAATAATATTTAATAATAAATAATTTGTAAATTGCTAGTGAGCCCGTGACTTCATTAGATTAGATTTGAAATGATCTCACTTTCGATATTACACGTATATAATACATGGCGACAACGGCAACGGCAAAAATATAAGAATATAGGTCTATCAAAAAATAACAGATTTTAAATAATACACAAATAAGTTTAATTTATTTCGTTAATTGATCTTTCATTATCTTTACTTTGAAATTAATTAAAGTATTATTTTCTACTTTTTAGTTTTTATTTGAGTTTTGCATATACAAAGGTATACTTTGAAGTCGGTTTTTTACTAGATCTGTTTTTATGACATTTTTTTTAATCTACGGAAGATATACGTATAATAAAGATGTTCCGAATTCCAATATGAATACAATTGGTAAAGTAACCTTTAGACCCTAAGGTCTCCCACAATCACCTTTGGATCATCAGTTATCAAACAACGTTTCTTATTATTGTAAATACAGTGTTGATCTGTCGCCGAGTAGAAAGGTGCTTTTATGTAACAAACATAGTTCAGCTTAAGAAATATATAAATATCTATATACCTATGGTATGGTATAATAACCGAATAATAGAATGTTTATATTTTTTTTGTCCCCAATCTTATAAAAAAACGCGTGGCGTTGAAAAGTCGAAAAGTGGAATGAAAAATAAAAAAGGACTTTAGTCAGTTTCTTTGAAGTTATAAATATGTAATGATTTTTTTTCTTAAGTAAAATGTATGTATCACGATTACTACCTATAAAACTTACTTATAAAGTATTAAATATAATACTTACCACCACTATTCTCAGTTTCGTTGTAATTTGAACAGGATCTTAGGCAAATTTCTCTATTTTTGAAGTTATTAGCGTTTCCCCCACAGCCCGTATAGCCAAATGGTTCACAAGTAGCACTCGACGCTTCATAGAACCAACGCTCCTCATATCCTCGACAGTAACCCACAGATATCGGCAAACTGCATACCTCTAATAATTATGGAAATATTGGAAATATATTATATCTATCTACATTATTAAACTCATTTTTTTTCTCACTTCACTCTGTATCCTGTATAAAGCAGGGTAGGCAGAAAGAACTTAGTGTTAAAACACTCCGTACACATGATCAACCCAAAATTCAAGTCATTGCGTGTTGGGTGGCGGAACTCAACGCCTTGGTTGTCTTTTTACCAGAGCCAGGAAAGGAAAATATTTTTTTTCCCCGAATGGAGACCGACCCACGGACGTGACGTTTTTCATATAATTTATATATGTGAACAGTTAAAAATCCGTATCTATGTATAGTAATACAGAAATTGTATCGCAAACTTAACCTGAAACATTTGAACACTTGCTTTATTTAGGATCGAAAGAGTAAAATCTTTTCACTTCATTTTTCACTATTATTTAATGAAAACGTGGCTTAAAATAATTATTAAATCATTTTATATTCTGTTTTAGCTCTCGGCTTTATCCCCCACATAACATGGTAGGTGATTCAAACACTCTGTTCTCCGCTTTCTGCTCGAAATCGAATCACTGCGTCTTATATGGCGGCAATTTTCGAGTTCTTTTCTTCAACCAGTCAATGGGAAGTACCTTATAGTTCTCGATTACGCAGCAAGGTTTATAGCTATATACAATACTAGACAAAAACGAAGCCTTTTTTTTTATTACATTAATTTAAAAGTTTGATATTTTTCTTTACTCTAGGGGTTTTTTTTTGTATGACTTAAAACCCTAAACATTACTTTTTTGTATATATGTCTTCTATATATACACATACCAACTGAAACCGTTTCATTTTCACAGCTGCTATCATCTCCGTCACACAACGCCTCTTGTTGCGTGAGCGTGTACTGACAGCGTTCTAGATGTTCTTGAACTAGCGTCTCCACTTTTGGGTCATCGCTAGTTACATTTTCATATGGTAGCTCCTAAGAAAAAATCAGAATGTAGAACTTCACGAGAAGATTTTATAATATAATCAGTGTCCATAGCTATGTATGTTATTATTCTAAAATATATTTCACTCTAAACTGTGATTCTAAACAATGGATGTTTGCACACAATGGTTGACGCTGGAATCCCACTCGAAGTTATGTCTATCTTTAAAATAATAACATTTGTTCCTTCTGCTTAAGTATACCTACTTACTAAGAAAAAATATATACTTATTTAGAAAACCGTTTGAGTCCCGCTGCGTTCAAATTTTTATATGTTTTCTAAATTAGTATTTTACTTTCCTAAGTGTAGAATAACACTTTAAAAATGTTAAAAATAAAAATATATATACCTAACTACATACCTAAATATCACAATTATTAAAATCTCACCAGTCTTTGTAATTCAGCAAATCGTGTATTCCAATCTCTTAGCAATCTCTTAGTCAACTGTTTCTGTACTTGTGAATCTCGAGACATGTATAACCTAGTACGTATTCTATGTCCGCGGCCGCAACGACTGGAACAGGGTGACCACCCGCCCCAGTCCGTTACTGGACAGTCTGATCTTGGGTTATTCTGGAAATTGCTTAACTTAGTAATGTCTGTGTTTTAGAAAACGTATAACAATTTAAAGAGGGTGGCTGCATCAGATGGATGCCAGAAGCCAAAGATAGTTAACGCTCGATGAGGGAGGTCTACGTTCAGCAGTAGACGGCGATAGGCTGAGAAAAAATTACAATTTGAATGTAAAAGATTTATAATATGAACAGGATTCGTGCCCACGAATTTTCGGAAAAAGTTAACACTTTAAAAATGTTAAAACGATTGGCAATTATGTCAAATCGCAGCATTATCAGGTTATCTTAACTGTTTAGATCAAGAAAACAGCAGCACGCTATTTCTCGCAATGTGGGGTACACAGAGAATCTTGTATTAAGATACTCCGTTCTCCATTTCTCGCCCGCCGACATATTACATTAAAGTAAACCAAGCATGGTAAATGATCAATGCTTATCTATTAGATAATAGAACAAAAATAAGATTATGATCTTATGTTTTTTTTTGACTCTATAAATACTTACTATGTAAAACCAATCGAAGTTGGTCATATTGGCCATATCTCCGGTGGGCCTGTATAAAAAATATTAGGTTTATATTAAATATTTATACATTAACAAGAAATATTCGTATAAATCCCCTACATTGATACATACACATATTACCTAAAACTTATGATTAAAATGTTAAGAAAAGATAATAAAAGGCACTAACAATAAATTGTTTGTAAGCCCAATTATTTACAATTAAGTTTGTAAGTAACAAAATTATAAGACTATATTTTATCTTCTCATCCTGCTATTAAAAAAACATCAAACTTGTGACAAGGTCCAGCTTCACACGGCATGGCCTGGCTCAAGACGGTGCGCGCGCGGAAGCCCACGCTGCAGCGCTTGTGCGCGCGCGGCGCTAGGTAGTGGCGGGTGCGCGCGCGCACGCCGCAGCGCGCCGCGCCGCACGGCGACCACTCCGACCACGCCGACACGGCGCACGGGCCCGTGGACTCGGCTGCGTCGCGCTCGTACTCCGATTGTATTCTGTATATGTCCAATGGAACTGAAGCTTTATATTTTTGTTTATCTATATGTACTTAATGATTATTTTTTAATAAAAAGAAAATTATTGTATTATAAGCCCTATACTTAAAGAAATCAGCTTCACGCTGCATCCCGCACACAGTAGGGTTAAGAAACTTAATGTTAAGGAACTCCGTTACCCACTTTCCGCCGAGTTTTGAGGGCATTACGTGTTAAAGCAGAGCGAAGAAATGAAAATATAAATGTAAATAAATATTTCATTTCCTCGAGTTTGAATCGAATCAACAACCGATCAATTTTACAGTCACATTTTGTGCCCCTGCGACACGACTGGCCTCAAATAAAAACGTAAAGGAATAATAAACATTAAAATTTATAATTTATCGTTGAAGTTGTGTCACTTACCTACAATTCAACCTCGGTCCATTACAGCTACGATAATCAGTAAGCATAGCTCTACAAGAATCGCTTTTCGCTCTGTTAGGCCATATATAGTGTCGTTGTCGGGTTGTCCTTCCGACGCCACATGTAACGCTACAAGGACCCCACGGACCCCACGAGTGTGTCGCACAAGAACCTCCCTGCCCCCCTATTACACTTTCAGGAGGTTTTTCAAGTCCTGGTTCTGCGAAAACCAGTTCTTAATGTTAAACATATAATGAAATATTAACAAGCCGTAGTCATTAAGTAGAGCTCAAACCAAACGAATTGAATTTTACTCAATTAAGCTACATATAAGGCAGTTAATATTTATGGAGATAGAAGTTTCATAATTCGTTTTTAGCGTATACTTTAAAATTAAAATTTAATTTATAAAAAATATAAATAGCTATAGGGTACCTGCCGTTGTACTAGAGGTATGAAATTTGGCAAAAAGTGAGAATTTTCAGTACAAATAAAGAAAAAATGTGATAGTTGAAAATTTATTGATATGTAATTGAAAAAAAAAATATGCAAATCTATAAATACTTATTTAGAAAAGGTATAAAAATTTAAACGTAGTGGGACGAATGTGCTCAATGGGACTCGAAGCTGCGCCTCCTGGAAACCGACCAGGCGCTCTGACTACTAAGCCATACGTTCTCATCAAGCTACGAATAGTAACTAATAAATAAAAAAGGACCTTGTTATGTGTGCCAAAAAAAAAATTTTTGTGTGTGAACTGGTCGAAAAAATTGCAGCCAGTTTTTTTTTTATTTTGATACTAACTGCTGCACTTTTTTTACTCTTTAATTTTGTTCAACGTTCGTTTCAAGCGGACGCAAGAAGTTACGCAAATGGAAAATGAGATATCTATTGATTAGCTAATTGTATTATCAGTTTTTCTTATAGTATATATCTTACAGCACCATCTGTAGGTTACAAATCCTTTTTAACGCAATGATACAAACAGTCAAAGGATGTAATCGACATTCTAAAGTACTTGAAAAATCGATCTTCGTGTAGTCTTAGGAAATATGAAGTTACAAACAGGCTTAATATAAAGTCTTTAACACAAAATAGGGTAAACCCAGTATCGTCTTTGCTTTTGACAACGACGTCGCAGTATATGGTACAAAATCCACAAGCAAACAGTCTCCTCCACGTCCATTCTCAATGAATATTCCACACTAGAATGCCGCGCGCAAAGCGCCGTCATCTGAACAGCTAAATCGAGCAGCAGGACGCGTCGCCGCGCGTTCGTCTGAACTAAGCCTTAATCTTGAATGCATTTCTATGTTATCCAGCCAGCACTAATTTCGTATAAGGTATATCCAAAAAGTTTTTCTTATACCTATATCTTTTAATCAAAAAGATTATTTATTACCTTTATTGGAAACGAGAGCCACTAAAATCCACGAAGCCCTGGACTGCAGCCGACCCGCTCTCAAAAATTAGTGCACACATTTTTTACACACACACATTTTTTATAAATTGTACTTCGTGTTGTTCGTGGTGGGTGAGTAGAATTCGCGCTTGACTCGAGTTTTAAGTTGAATAAATAATAAAAAAAACTTATAAATAGCAAAATGACAAGTACCTAATGACAAAATTACATATTTTTACCTGCTATTTCACAGCTTTTTTCATATAATCGTAATCTGTTCAATCTTAGTCGGGCGAAAGGTCGCATTTCTCCAGTAGAACTATAGAAAGGAGAACGCGAATCTTTCGGCCATTCCGGACGTAAAGCTCTCACCGGTGATGATGGTATTGTGGGACTTCGCCGGGACTGATGAGAAAGATTTTTTTTTAACGTATGTAATTTGAATGTGTGTCATTTATATATTTGTACCATCGGGGTTAAAGCGCAAGACATAATGTAACCGACAATCTGACGGTAATTTGAACAGTAGATACACAATATATCAAAATTAAGAATAAAAATAATAATTCTGTAAACGAATTCATTACATTTCAGAATAAAAAGAATATTTTAACAAAATTTACAGTTATTGTCTGAACAAAAAGATTCAAAACATAATGAATATTCAAATCTACAATAATTTTAAATGTCAAAAAGCTTATCCAGGTACAGTAACTTTCCAAATATAAAAAATTATGAACTTAATTTTAAAATATATAATATATAACTAATTGAAAATACAGTGACATTAATCACTTTTATTAATAAAAATACACACCATATAACTAATCCCGTTATCCGTACCCGCGTCATACGGGTAAAGAGGTAAAATGGCCGACCGCCTCCATGTGCAATTTGCATTGCACAGTTCTAAAGCAGAAACGCCTACTATCCAATCAGGGGATGGAGCTAATTTTGCCGCTAAAGAAACCAAATGATTTTTAGCATCTACTCTAAATACAGCAAAGGTAGTTGGAATACCCGCGCCGGCCACTTGCTGCCATGAAATGCCTCGTGCTTTGATTATTGTGCGGATGTGATCGCTCTAAAAGAAAACACAATTTTTTAAACAATTCGTTGACAATAAAAAAATAAGCAATATTTTGAAAAAAAAATAAAAAAAGCATTTATCTTTACGTTGTATCACGCTTATAGCAGAAAAGTCGGAGGAGGAGTGCTACACACTCCATTTTAACTTTCCGCCCAATTTTCCAGACATTGTGTGTTCAAAGGAACAACGAAATAAATATAATCATATAGAATCAACACCGTCATGTTACTCTAATCAGAAGTTGTGCCGCTGTGCCACTATTCAACGGGCCTTATTAAACGGTGTTTTAATATTATATATTAATAGATATTTCAAATAAATTTCTTGAATTAATTTCCAAAGTAGTATAAACTCATTAATTTCGCAATGAAAAAATCGTAAATCTTACTTCTGCTTTCAATTCTTTTTCAAGCGCTGTGGTAGTGCCATCGTCTGCTAACCTTCGGACTCCATTGCTAGCCACTCTGCCCTCCTGCCATACTCTATATTGAGCTGTATGGGATGCTCCTATGACGTCACCAAAGTGTGCGTGCGCGTTTTCCGGTGGAAATTCACGAGGATGTGTATTTCTATTCCATAGACCTTCAAAAGTAACCTGTTTGAATAAACAGAAAAAAAAACTTTTCTTATTCCCTTCTCTCGAAATAAATTCTAGGATCTCTACTTTTACGCTGCCTATTTTAGCATAAAACGCAGACAAAATATATGAAAAAAATACAGTCGAATTGATAATCTCTTTTTCTTACAGAAGATGGTTAAAAATATAAACGTTTCTCTAGAATTGAACCTATAAGAATAACGTATGTACCCTTTCTCTTACTAGGCCACATTACTTTGGTACAAGATAAAAAAAACAACAATTTAAGTTATTTATTAACGTTTTAAGTATCATACCTCATACTTGGCTTCGTCGCAAGCACAACAAGGCTCTACAATCAGTGGTTGCCTGTTCACGGTGACGGTTGCAACGGGCGCAGGGCACAGTTTACGCGCCAGTACAGATGTTTTGGTACCATCTGCATGCACCGCTCTTGCACACAAACGGACACAAGAATCTATTGATATAGATGGTGCACTCCATACTACCTGTAGGTAAGGGAAGACTTCTTTTAATTAAATGATGTTGGACATTTATAATATAATACTTTATAATAAATATTCAAGCTAGTTAATAATCATAATATAAAAATGATATAATATAAAATTACAACGGTAATTACTATTCTAGTCTCTTCTAACTTAATAGTAAATTATTTATCTTCAGACATCCTCCACAATGTTCGACGTAGGGAGAGAGCAAATGTCAGCAATATTTTATTAATCTGTTTTAAGGCCAGCGCAGGGATACAAGAGTGCGACTGTAAGCGCAAAAGGTTATATATAGATTCGTTCGCTTCTTTTTTGACTCGAGAAAATGAAATATTTAATATTTTAACTTTCCTCGCTATGGTAATGAGACAAAAGCACGCCGTTCCGGCCCTTAACACGTTATATCAATACTAGGAACCGAGAGTCATAACACTAGGTTCCCAGATTTTCTCTGCCTGTTTTTTGTTTTTCGTCCCCATTTAATTCAACCAGACTGGGGAACAATCTTAGTTAAAAATAGGTAAGTGTTTTAGACTGTGATTTCTACCCGACAACATTACGTTCCGAATCCTATAGGTATGACCTTTATAATACCTCCTCTTAATATTATTAGCTTAGTTAATAAAATAGAACTTAAACGTACTTTAAAATTTCATACTTTTCAAAATAACTACGTACTTGAACTTCAGTTTTTGGGTGAGCCGTCGCGTTATCTACTGCAGGAGTGCATGCCTCGAGAGTCTTAGTTTGTGCGTCATATGCTTGAAAGGCGCCGTAAGACAAACTATTTACAGGCTTAGTACTATTAGTACTTTCGTTTTCAGAATCGTCCAATACTTCTGCCCAAATTACGAACCCCACGAACGGGGTCGGACCTTGCCCACTGTCTACTCCTTGTAGCGAAACTATCAATAAAAATAATTTAATTTAGTAATTTTATAGACCTTTACCTATAGGTTCAAGCAGGGCAGACAATCCATGCTAAATGCATGCTAGAATTCAATGTCACGCTCTGTCTCTTTACCACAGCGAAAGATTAAAACAATTGAATTCTCGATAGGAATCAAACGGACAACTGCTGCTTTCGGAGTTAAACATTGTGCCCCTGCGCAACTGTAGCCATCTAGTCCTTTCTTTAGGTGGTGTGTGGGGAGCGGAGTGTTTCAACACTAGGTTTCCTCTAACCTCTACCTATAAAC
Organism: Heliconius hermathena; assembly: GCA_013403705.1. Taxonomy (NCBI): domain Eukaryota; kingdom Metazoa; phylum Arthropoda; class Insecta; order Lepidoptera; family Nymphalidae; genus Heliconius; species Heliconius hermathena. The sequence goes on from JAAIXJ010000023.1 coordinate 687,913, forward strand.
TCAACACAAAAATATATTATTATATTTTCATTTATTTTTCCTTGTTTTATCAAACATATAGATCTGCAACAATATAGTAAAATAACATCTACTTACATAGTTTTATCTTGAACACCGATGCGATTTTTTTAAAGAAAATAAAAATAACACAACAACTCAATACATCTAAATACATTTCTATTACCAAGTATAATATATTTATATTACAAATTACTGTATTTCATAAAATAGCAAAAAGGAGCACAAAGTGTAACTGTAAACGCGACTGGTTGTAGGTTCGATCCCCACTCGAGGAAATTAAAAAATTATTTAAATTTATATTTCCATTTCTTCGCTCTGGTGTAGAGGCAAAGGACGGCGTTGAGTTCCGCTTGCCCCCAGAATTCGGCGGAAAGTGGGGAACGGAGTGTCTCAACACTAGGTTCCCTCTGCCTACCCTGCTGCGTGGGGAATACAGCGTGAAGCTGATTTATTTTATTTTTTAAATGTTACATACCAGTATATAGCTCTCCCGATAGGAACAAATCGGGGTCGCCGGCTACACTTAATTTGTAATGAGCGTCTGCAGGCTGCGCGTGCAGCGGGGCATGTTCACATATCGGTGCCACTGTTGTATTGGCACTCGCTTCGCCCAATAAATATATTGCAAACAGCATAAGCATTGTGTGTGTGCTATTCATTAAAAAACATGTAAATATATTTATTTATATTATTTTAAGGAGATAATAGTAAAAAATATATTATTTCTTTCGGTAAAAAGAATCGGATTTCGATTGATTATGTTATAATATTTTATGTATTCAATAAATCAGATTAAATTTACCTAGATAGATTTTTACATGAGTACAATGAGCTTACGAAAGATTTAACAATTGTAATGTAGGAACATAAAAATTAAGGACTTATTTATTAATTTGAACTACACAATGACTACTGAAAACTGGTTGTGTATTATTAAAAATATTATAAACTCAATGTATATGAAAGTAGACGTAAATTGTAAATAACAATATTCATAAACATCTAGGCCCCAATTCATTTATTGCACTAACTACTTAAAATATATAGATAAAAATATTTTTATTTTTTATAACGTTGTAAATTATACATTGTAACATGACACCATCTAATCTAATAAGAAGTAGGTAATCCTCTCAAGCAATAAAGACTTACTTAAACAAAGAAAGGTTAGTAACCTACTTTTGGTAATTTACCACAGTTAAACCGAAACAATATAAAATATTTTAGACTATGAATTTAAACGTAATAATTATTAATTATTAAGTTTTGTTACTAAACAAATTATACCCGGTTTGTAGAATGAAATATAGAAGGCGCACGAAAACCGCCCGCCCTTCGCGCCTAGCAAGGCTGAACTGGGATTGAGCTTTATACAAAAGTGAAAGTAAGGGTTGTTCTAAATACGTTTCAGTATGCTGAAATGTAGCCATTTAACGATTGAACGACACTTAACAAAATAATGACTATTTTAATAACAACAACTTTAATAACAGTTTAATTTTAAATATTATTAAATTATTGATAGAAGATATATCTACATAATAAAAATGTAAAAGATCGTTCAAAATAATTGTACGAAAAGCGACAGCTTATATTAGTAGCAATGGAAAATTTAATTGATTTAGTTTAATAATGAATCTATTCATTATATATTTATTAATATTATATTTTTTTGAAGAAAATGTTATTTACGCTTAACAATATAAATACACTATATACATGAAATATTTTGAAAAGACTAATAGGTACGCTATAGAAACATTAGCTAAGTTAATGTACTATCTATTCTTTAAATAAACATTATCATAAATAAATATATATGTAAATAATGGATTATTGCATCTCAGGGATAGATAGATACGAATTAAAACATATAGATGAAGATTCTTATATTATTTATTAAAGAAATAATTTTAAATTACAGAATTAATTGCTTAATTAATATAAATATTTAGTACAGTATTAAGAGATTAAACAATTAAAATTAGATACACAAGATAGAACAACATTAAAATCCTTTTGTATATTTACTATACGAGATATATATAAAAAGGTAAATATAGAGTAAAACGTTTGCACTATTCTTAAGTTTTAAATTGATATCATATTTTTGTAAGAATAATTATTCACTCTATGAATACTACTTCATATACAAAAAAAAAGTCTATGACTGCACTCAAATCGCTCGTTTTAACTATTACAACTTCATTTGAAATACTGACTAGCAAATTATAAATTGGCACTACACTAGCAAAAAAAAACCAAATGTACTAACTATCGACAATTCAACAAGTGAATTCACTTTGTGACATACACATTTAAAAAAAAGTGTACATGCTGATGAAACTACTTTCGCTACCTACTTTTATTCAACATATTAAAACAAAAAAACTACACAATATTTGGTGAGGCTAAGAAAGAAAACAAATTTTATTTAATTCTAACGAATCCTGTCAGAAAAAAAACTTACTTATTAGGATTCTAGTAATTCTAATATATTGTATGAAGAAGGAAATATATACAAGTGGCTCATCATCATCATTATAGCGACAGAAGGATCATAAAAATTAATTGGAATGAAATAAAAAAGGGATAAAAAAATTATAACATGATATTTGTTTTTCAATTAAATACAATTAGTTAGGAATAACTCGAAGAAATACTTATTATATATTACTTAAATAATAATATATTTATAATTATTTTATATCATTAATTATATATTAATAATATATTATTAATTATTATATTACTTACAATAACAATTAATCTAAGCTATCATTTAATAAATCTATTCTCACAATACGTCATATTAATAGTATTTAGTATAGTATTTAAAATTTAAAATGTGTTTGTGTCACAGACAAGAATAAAATTAACCTGTTAATATTACATTCATTTAACGATGATAATATGAAACAAAACTAAGTTAAACTTACTATCTAAAGATATATTTTTGGAATATATATATATATATATATATATATATATATATATATATATATATATATATATGTTTTATGTGTATTTCATATATTGTATTATACATTAAGCGAGTACACTACACCATTTGTAGTGCACTAGGTTAGATCACTACAAATGGAGCTTTTCCATTTACATTGTTTAAATTAGGGTATTATATGCTTTTTTTATATGAAAAGTAGTGTAGTGTAGTGTAGTGTATCGCCGCTATACAAATATCATGATCACTAAAATTGAAGTTCAAAAGACTAAAACTCCATGTGAATTATGTTTTATTTGGGCAGTGAAAAAAAGTGTATGTAAATATATCTTTACACTAAAATTGGTTGCTTGTGAAATATACTTTTAATTGATAGATTATTCTTAATTCCCTATCGCCCAATATTAATAGTCTATCTCCAACGTCAATCTTCGATTGTTCCATATATCTATCCAATCTAGAGATTGGATAGATATATGGAACAATCGAAGATTGACGTAGGAGATAGATTATTAATATTGGGCGTATAAGGATAGCTCTAAATCTCTAGTTTCTAAATCTCACCATTTGTATTATTATTATGGATGATTTCAGTGAAATTCAACATAATATTTTTGTTTGCGTATAGAAAATATGAATTGGTTCTGATGTTATCCGACACTCAAAATAAAAAAATGCGCATATTAAAGTAAAAGAACGTAAGGAAAAATATACTGTTTGGTTGTTTTCTTACATTACATTAACTACGTAATATATAGAGTATAACGCGATCGACGGATCAACGGTTGTCTATGGGTAGAGGACCTCAGTACTCATCCATTTCACTCATGTATGTTAGCCAATTTTCAATGAGTCGGCAGATATTTGAAAATTTGTGATTTTTGGGAAAAAAACGGTTTTTTTACTGTTTCATGATTTGAATACATTTTTTTAACTTTAAAGTTGTCATTGAGCTGCGCCTATGAAACTTTTCTTTTTTTTGTTGCTAAAGCCCTTGAAAGTTTTTGTAAGAATTTAACCTATTTAAAACGGTTTAATTCCATGTTACTTTCAAGATTTATAAGCCGATAGTAAAATAGTAGAAATATTACATTATACAAAAAGCCTGCTAATGAGCTATATTGAAAAAAAAATACGGACGCATACTCAAAATCGGATTCTTGAAGAAAATTGACTAATACCGCCCGATATTAGTCAATTTTATTCAAGAATCCTATTTTTTTCATCATTGAAAATCGGCTACATGGGAGTAAAATAGATAAATACTGATGTCTACTAATGAGCTATATTGAAAAAAAAATACGGACGCATACTCAAAATCGGATTCTTGAAGAAAATTTACTTATACCGCCCGGTATCAGTAAATTTTCTTCAAGAATCCAATTTTTTTCATCATTGAAAATCGGCTACATGGGAGTGAAATAGACAAATACTGATGTCTACTAATAAGCTACATTGGAAAAAAAAATACGGACGCATACTCAAAATCGGATTCTTGAAGAAAATTGACTAATACCGCCCGGTATTAGTCAATTTTCTTCAAGAATCCAATTTTTTTCATCATTGAAAATTGGCTACATGGGAGTGAAATGGATAAATACTGATGTCCTCTACCCATACACAAATGTTAAACCGTTGATCGCATTACATCCTTTATAAAAAAAACACGCTTAAAAAAATGCTTCGTTATTTTTTAATTCATAAGAAAATAAAATAGTAACTCATATAACTCTAGTAGTCTACATTTAAACAGTTACGTACTATGTCTACTATTTTTTGCAAAAGTCAAAGACATATGTTATACTTATAAACTAAGAAAAGCTACATATTAAATACAAAGTGCAACTGACTATGAGAACAATAATTTATTTTAATTGTAATTAATACTAACAATAATTAAGATTGTGGTCTGTTCGGGGTTTCTCGCATTTCTAAGACATGTTCAACTGGCTGAGGTCGGCCGTCGGGGCCAATGAGCGCTGGCTTCATTACACCTTCACATAGCATTTTGTCAAAAAGATTTACAAGTTTCATCGCCTCATATTCCTTCTGGAAAAAATATATTTTCGAAAAAAAGTTATCGAATTATATTATGGTATTCAACGATAATTATAGTATGCTAAGAATAAATAAAGTGTAAATCAACATAAATGTATTTTCTCACTTGGCTAAGAAATAATAATATAAATTTGGGTTTAATATTCTATGTTATTATCCTATAACTCGTTTATATGTTTTATGACTTTTATGCTTATGGTCATTTGACCAGGAAATTAAAATATTAAATATTTTATCACGAGTGGAAATCGAAGCCACAGCCGTCGCGTTTCCAGTCACGCCCTTGTAATATAGAATATTAACAAAATTTGTTAAGATATATTTTCTTCTCATATTTTTCTGTCAACACAACATAAAACATGTAATATAAGTAAACATATTTTAAATAATAAGTTCAAATATTTAAGTTTGTCTTTATATATTTATGTAGATTACATATAGGTATGGCTAGTAAAGAGCAAGTACAAGTAAACATTTATATTATGTTAATCCCTATTTACCACAAAATGCAATCCGTTTGTGGTTAACGTTTGTGAGGTTTTGGAAATAAGCTCTTACTTAAATTTCATACCGCCATATCGAATTACTTTTAAGTTTTAGTATTAGTTTTGATGGACATTAAGAATGTGGATATAATTTCAAAATAAAGCATTTACTGTGTTAAATCGCCACCATGGAGCAGTGACACAAACATACGACTGTAAAGTAACCACCGCGGTTGAGTTCCCTTCCCACTCGGAGGAATAAAATATTTTATATTTTCATGCATACCTCGCTTTTGTATTAAGACAAAGCGCGGCGTTAAGTTTCGTCACTAAGCACGCAATGCAAAGGATATGGCGGAAAGCAGGGAACGGAGTGTCTTAACACTAGGTTGCCAGGTTTCGTCTGCTTACCATTCAACGCGTGGAATACAGTTTGAAGCTAAAAAATAATTAAACTCACTTGTTCATCCGTCATGCCTTCGAAAGGGTTAGCTCGTGGAGGTCGAGTGCACCCCACCACGGGATCTATCCGGGGCTGAGCCTCCAAGTACTCCTCGGTATCAGAGTCCTCACTGCTGGAGGAATATAGAACTGGCCCTCGACTGGTCCCCATTAACCCTTTTTGCGCCAAGTGACCAGCCGCGTTGCCGAAACCTGTGTACTTTACCATACGCCCCACTGTGGAATAAGCGATTGTAAACAAAACGTGTTACTGAATGATAATTTATGAAGCTACAGCGATTAGCAGACAGGGCGTGGCCCTACATTTACTTATAAATTGCCGCGCAGATTTGATTTTAGATTTTTTTTCTTACATTTGCTTATTTTTTTCCCAGTGAATTTTGCGCAAAAGTTTAGAAAGCCTAACTTCAGAGCGGCCATGTCTCGTCATTGTGCACACTTTACCTCGCACAATGCGAAGCGATTATGCGTGAAGTTGAATAAAACATATACACACCTTTTTCTTTGCACAAAATAAACAAAAACTCGGCAACGAGATCTCTAACCGATGTCACAGGTGTAGTTAATAGTCTACACAATTGGTTCCTAAGAGTGTTTCCCTTCTCCGGTGGTAGCGACACATCTCTCAATGGCGGTAGAACCGCTTGTCTTAAAAACTTTCTTTGTGCCCGGCAACCACGCGAACTTTTGTTTAATACTGTGAGTATTGGAGAAAGATTCTCATACTGGTTTTTGGTGCTCTGAAATTTTTCCAAAATTATTAGTTTTAATTATTACTTTAAAAAATCGAAAACAATGCAATTTAAGACGCACTGCGCCAGCAAACTAAACTATTGCAGGTTCGGTTCTCATTCAAGGTGAAAAAATTGTAAGAAGAAGAAATACAGCCTTTTTTGTTTGCTTGCCTTGATACGGAGGATTCAACAGGAGGTAAAAAAATAGCTTTACAACGATTTCAAACTTTATGGTAACATCAAACAGCACACTGCTATGCGGTCTACGTGGCCGCCCTGAAATTATGCTTTCTGAATTTTTACACGTTGTACACTCGATAGGAAAATCATCAAATAAAAAAAAACCTAAAATCAAATCTACTGCTATCTTCAGGGTAGCCACAATTTGTCAACCGTTCTGTACTTTGGTTTTAGAAAATATTTGATTTGTTGTTGATTGTAGTGTATCAAATTTTGTTTGCTATTTATTATTATTTAGATTGTCATTTTTCCTCTTTTTTGTAGTTACCGATACAATTATTTCAATTCAACACATTTCTAAAATATGTAGATTTTTTTATGCAAAATTTGATTTTGTGTGTTGCCTTATTACCACACTTACATTATTATAACTATACTAAATACTATACCAATTTGTACATATAATGTTTCTGTCCGCTTCATCAACGACAAGCAATACTAGCGGCCCCACGACTTTGCCCGCCTTAAGTACATGAATATTTATTTAATACACTGAATTACATTTGTGTTCAAATATATGTTTGAAGCGCACATATACTGAATTTCAATGTAATTTTTTATATTATAGAGTTTCATTAAACTAATTTCTATAGGGATTTATAAATAAAAAGAAAAAATACAGTATATATTAATATATATAATGTACCTTGAGCATTACTATCTTAGATTGGTTGAATAGTTTTTATGTTATATAGAAATCTAAATCTAAATCAGTTTCACGCTGTATCCCGAACACAGCAGGGTAGGGAGAGGAAATCTAGTTAGAGGAAACCCAAAGCGGAGAAAATTAAAAATATCAAATATTTTATTTCCTTGAGTGGTGATCGAATCCACCACCAATCATGTTTACAGTCATGAACTTGTGCCCTTGCGCCATGACTGGCCTCTTGTGTTATAAATAATAATAATTATTTATTATGTATGTATCTATCCATGCTCCGATTTGACATATAACATGTTGTATCCATTATAAACCAGCAATATATTAATAAGACTCACTGTTGTTATTGATAGTCTGTATTCCAATAGATGAAGCAATGCCTGCAAAGCATCCATATTTCTACCATTGTATACATATTGAGCTTTTTCACCTTCATTTAATTCTGGAGTCAAATACTGATAGAACACTGGTGGAATGCTGAAATTTTGTATGTGATATATATTATATTTAAGTATTAAAATATCCAATTCAAATAAAATTCTATAAATTTATATTTTAAAACTATTTTAAATATTTCAGTTTCAGAAAATCTACCTATGCCCATTAACAATTATAAGGTGTTCAAAGATCAACTTGTCCAAAATAATTTATCTTTTTAAAATAGTTTTATATCTAGAGTGCAAACATCAAACAATCTTATGACAAGTATATACCTTGTCAATAAATTAGCAATATTACTATGTAACTCCATTAATTTATCCTGTGTTGGTGCATGTGCATATAATAAAGTAGTTATAGTAGGCATAAGTCTTAAATACATTCCTTCGTCAGCCTCATTGACAGGCTCCTCTGATCCTGAATGCAGCATCAAGTTAAATTGGGTCTTTAGTATTTCACACACTATTGCTTGTTGATTATCCTAAAAAAAATATTAATAATTTAAAAAATTGTAATTCTTTAACATAAACAGTACTGTAAATGAAATACCTAATAAAAATAATAAATGAACCCTTCAATGCACAAATAAATTTTTCATCTATTAAAAATCTAGGTTCTACCCATAAGTTATTTGCGACAATGAATGAAATATACATATTTTTATTGTACATTATATTTAATTTTTTCACTATCACTACCAAAGATGTCCTATACACTCTTAAATGTGTATGTTAAACATTACATGTAAGAGAATTAGTGATAAAGTTGCCTTTGCATTTTACTTCAAAGTGCAAAATTTACTTTTAATTTATTTCTTTTTTTGTAATTTTTGTATTTCCTTTATGTACCTACATATCTATAAGCTGACTTCACTTTTTGATATATTTTAATTTTCAATTTACATTGAGGTGTGCACCTACACCTATTATATACCTACCTATATAGTCCGTCAAAACTCTTATTGATAATCGGAGGTACTCGCGTAAAATTGCGCAGAATACGTATGCGCAGAAAACGTTCGATCAGTGTTACCCTGTTATGTTGTTTTACCCCACGCTTAGCAAATCATAATTAAATGATAATTAAAATATCTGATCATCTTTATGTTTTAGTAAATTATACAAAACGAAAATTTTATGAGGATATCTAAATATTAAAAAAAAAAAGCAGTTCCATACATCGTTGTCGAGAATAAAATCGAGACTAGCCCGAAAAGTATTTTTTTTTAAGTAATGAACAGGAGTCATTTCAAACTAAACTAAAATAAACTTCTGCTTATATAACTAATGAAACATGATATTTATGTATATACTATATACACCTATGTACAACATAAATATTCAGTATGCGTAATACACAGTACTATACAATATGGATAAAGAAATATCTGGCAATATTTAAACTTCTTAAAGATTATATTAAAAAAAATATTGGGTAAATTATAAAAATCAATTTTGAGGTACAAAAAATGAAAGTCTGGTATCCCTTTGCCATATCGTGTTACTTTGCGTCAGTGTGACCGCTACGTCCTTACAGAAAATTCGTACCCACACATCTTTATAAGTACAATCGAGCTCATATATATATGGTTCAAACAAAAATATAATTAATTGTAAACAAAAATGCCTTTTACCGTTTTGATTGCTTGCTTTTTTATAAATGTTTTAAATGACACGATAATAAATATTTTTTTATTTGAATTTTTTTGATTGAATTGATGACGATATCATTTATTACCTTAATTAATTTATTAAGACCTCGACTGATTGATTTTATTTTCATTTTATTGCTAATTATTTATTAAATTAATTAATTATGTAAATTAACACTGTAGCTGAACGCCATTCCTTTTAATTTTTGCTTTTATATTTAATATTTTATTTATTTAAACTTTATTTCTTACAATATTTTTTGCATGTATTATAAATTTTATTATTTTATGTAAAACCATATTAAAGTTACTTTTTCAATTTTACTTTTTTATTCAATTTGGATTGATGAAGAAATGTAATAATTACAATTCAGTACTTTAATTTTTAAATTTGCTTATTCATAACTTGATTTTGCATGTTGCTTAATCTAACACACTAATTATTATAATATTACTAGACAAATATGCTTTACTGCGCCATTTTGTATGTACGACGCGTGCTTCCCATATGCAATAACGGTTATGTCGGACTATACCTACTTGGTATTGCCTATTAACTTTTTGCAATTCATAAATTCATGCCTAATTTTTTTTTGGTCTTAAAAATAATGCCTAATGTATCATTATATTTCTCCATTTTCTGTTTTCTGGAGTTAATTCACAATTATGCATTTTTTTACAAAAAAATCCTAATAAGATCTTTCAATTTCTCTCTTCAAAGATCTTTTTAGGATATTATTGTAAAAAATCCATAAATTAAACTCTTAAACTGGATGTGTCTAGATACAAATATTTAGTATTATATATCATTGGAAGCTCAAAATTTTGCACACTTTGCAGAAGTCTGTAGTCAGATATACAATACACTGACCTACTAATCAAGTGATTAATATGGTTCAAGAGTTATGGGGCCGTTCAAATATTACAGATCTTTTACAATTTTTTACTCCCCTTTTCCCTAATGCCAATACATATTATTGACATAACATAGTATTCAATATTGCGTAAAGTATGATCTTATGCATTATAACAAACAAATAAACTTCTATTAAATTTTAAAAAAATATGCCTCAACACAAGACACAAGTTTATTTCCGCACTGGCAGACGTTTTATCGAGAAAAATTCAAAACATCTGCATAGTAATGTATGTTAGACTCCTCAAACATTATTTCTTAAGAATAATTTTTAGTCATTAATTCTTAGGAAGCTCGTAAGATGGAAGGTATGCAAGAAGCGCATCTTGCTACAGTGCCAAATTCTCTACTTTGCTTTCGAAAACCACAACTCAGTGGTGGGTTAGGTAAACCAGAAAAGATCACTGATAGTGACTACACCGAATGAGTAACAGTACTGGCCTGCTGCCTTGTTCCTCGGCCATCCATAGTGCGAAGCAAAGACAGTGCCCAAAAGGTGAGCTTACTCTTTCCCTGTATGGACCAAGAAATCATTTACTGCGCGTAATGAAGGGAGCGAAAGCTGGCTAGTTGCCAAGCCTTTAAGAGGGCCGAAAATTGATTTGTTTTGGACAGGTAGTTATCAAGCTTCCCACCAGTTTTGGTGATATACCTTTATACCTTGCTCTGGCAATTTGCAACTTAATGTACCTATAGGCTTGGTTATAAAACAAAAAAGAAGCAAAGAAGAAGTGGAGGTTTCTGTTTTAAGCAAAACAGAACCCCCACCACCCTATATTGCTTACATAATATTTAAATAGCCCCTACGTTCAAAATAAGGTCTTAAATTAAAAGTACCTTAAAAAAATACAATCTAATCTTTGTACATTGAACACCGTAATTATTTGTTAGTGTTGTTATTATTATTAAATGCATAAATAAAATTACCTTTAGGAAACAGTTATGGACTCCTTCAACACTGCTTCCAGCAACATCACTCTCACTACTATCTGTTGCTTCTATAACAAGTTCATTTAAACAACTTATTAAATAGTCCATTCCATGTAACTCATCCTTTATTTTTGATTTTATATCATGTCTTAATGCTGTTAAGATAAACAGTAACTTCATATCAAATAACATAATGTCTTCCTTAAAAGAAATTTCTTTGTATGAGCGTAATCTTGCAACCAACCCTTGAGCTATGCTGGTATGTGCACATAGAGCCCTTGCAACTTCACTATTAAATGCTATATTACATAAGCATTTTAAAGCTTCTACAACAACTTCTTTTATGGGCATGTCAACATCCACTGCATCATCCGGATCAACAAAATTAAATAACCCAGCCATCTCGATCAATGTTAATATCCATTTTTCACAAATCAAATTCTCAAGTTCACATTTGTCTCGACTGTAATTTATAAAAATTAAAATCACAAATTTATATCACCATCAACATTATGGATATGATGTTCACAAATAAATTAAATGAGTACCTTAATAATCTAAGTGTTGCTAAGCACAGTACGTGAATCGAGTCTGAAGAGTTTGACTGAAGATGCTGAAAGAGAGCTGCCCATAATGAAACTCGTTTATTATTCTCCGATAAAAATGTAAATGTAAAGGCATTATCATTCTGAAAAGTAAAAATATTTTAAGAATACTTATTATATTTGGGATTAAAACAAATACTGATTTTGTTATTTACTTACAGTTTTTAAAAAATTCTCTAACAATAGCTTGATGTTAGTGAAATTATTACTATTTAAAATTGCAATTTCGTCTTCGTTCATTTTTTATGTATATTTGATACTATTCTTTACAAAAATCCTGACTTTTAACTATTATTTGCGATTAAGTCTTTTTTCCATAACTTTTACGGAAAATTGAAAACAATAAATATAATGACATTGACGTTTCATGTTTGTCGTTATTTTTTATGATATCGTAGACAAGTACGGATTCTCGCTTTTAAGAGCTATAAAGCTTTCAAGTATGGTACGTATGGTATCGTTTATTAATAGAAAATATTTTAACTTTCTCGCTCTGGTAACGAGGTAAGCTGCACGGCAGTGAGCTTTACTCAACCCGTAATGCCTCCAAACATCCGCTTCTTTTTCTTTTGCGGAAAGTAAAAACACAAAGAAAAGTTGATACCTTTTCTTTGTGTTTTTACTTTCCGCAAAGTACATTGTTTTAGAACATGTACAAATTTGAATTATTGGGGTGAATAGAAACGTGAACGGGGTAAATAGCCACTCATATGGTGTGAATAGATATATAGTATGGGTTGATAGAAGCTTGAAGGTACGTGAAACGTCAATGAAGAATGGAAACCGAAACTAGAAGATTTGTATTAAAACAACAAGAAAGTGTGTAGAGAAACTGTTATTAGAGTACAAGTAGGTAGGGATATAACAAGCCAATAAGGGATAAGCTATGTTCCAAAGTTATAGTACTTCTAATGAATATTTCGTTAAAATTATTATACTCTTAACTTGTACCATATATATTTATTTTCTGTGCATCGTGAATTATTTATTTATGTTCATTGCACAGATTCATTTGTAATTTATTTAAATATGCAAACTTAACATTCTTCTTAATTGCATAACATGCCGCGCTTATATAAAGCTGATCCAAGAAGCAAATATACCTATGTCTATACTTCTATACTAATTGAAAAAGAACTAAAGAACTACAAGTACGAAATGAAAAAATATTTTTTGTATTGAGTAGTCCATTTATCGAGGAAGACTATCGGTTAGAAAAAAAGATCAATTTCTCCAACTATTGCAATATTTTTTTGAATTGTTAGAGCTCTTTATTGGAAGTCAACATAAGTGCGTAGCAAACATTTATTGGAACACAATTATAATTCTCCTTAATACATAAATAATCATGTAGTTCAACCATGTAGAGCCAGGTGAGTCACACGAAGTAAATCAGAAATCTGTAAAAGTCATAGAGAAAGCAGTTGAGAAAGTGTACAGAGATACTAATAATTATAATGTGATTTGCATAATTATAACTAAGTATGATTTATAATAAATTAAATAAGTACTCACGATATTTAGTTTTCTTTTACAAAGAATACTTAACGTATCCTTATTTTCCTACAAACACTGTTGAAACAATAATAGTCTAATATTCTAATCCTGGCATTTCTTCTATTCATCCTATATGGTTTATCTATTAACCAATGCAAGCCAAACAGAAATGGCATAAAATAAGTACAAAATCTCTTTTTACTGTGTAGTAAATATAAAACCAATATTAACTGATACTTAAATATAATCTATTGTTAGCGTATTCGTGTAAAAGAGGGTAGATTTAGGTAGAAAATAACTATAAAAGCAGTGGAATTGTGTCAATCGGGGCCATTACATTATATTATCTCTTTCAAAATAGGCCATTATATTATCTCTTTCAAAATAGTTTACAATCATATTGACGATATGTGTTTTTATCGTGTTTTTTTTAAAACGTTAACCACTTCCGATTTCTAACACTATATTATATTTAAAGTCGTGAACATTGTAAAAAAGTCTAAAAATGTTTTTATCAACCCAATTTTACAGTACCATAACATTACTGTACAGTACGGTAGGGGAGACCGGGGTTGGTTGACTATAGGGGTAGGTTGACTAACTATTAATAACTCATCCGATGCAATAGCGTTAAGCCCGGTAGTGTGGAAGGAGAACCCGTCACCTCCATCCGCACAGCCACCGGGAACGCGGCATCGAGCACGCATTTCGTTTGAGAGAAGGAACGTAATATTAAAAAACAACACACGTAAGTAATTAATACTGTCGTAATGTTATTTGTATAGTCCGACATAACCGGTATTGCATATGGGAAGCACGCGCGGTAGAATTGCGCAGAACNTTTTTTGAAATTTTATCCAAACAAGACAACAAGAAATGGCGGAATGTGTATAGGAACTGAAAAAGAAAGAAGAAAAGTAGCGACTATGGAAGTGATGAGGATAAAACATTTTATTTGGAATGCACTGAATGGTATAGCTCTAGTAACGAAGGAGAAGAATGGATTTAATGCACTACTTACAAGTTGTGGGCATACACAACATTTGTAAACAAGAATATATTGTTCGATAAATGCAAAAATTGCACCTCCGATTTAGAGGACTGATAGGATAGTATGATCTCAAACCGTTACCAAATAATACATATAATTATATTTGTTAGATATGATTATTTGTTACCAAATGGTTAAAATTTATAAGAAGTTGTTTCGTTAAATATTTAATAAGAAGTTACTTTGTTTATTTTTAGTTACTCAAATTGCCTAATAAATAAGTATCTAATTGTTCATTCTTATAATTTGAATTTTATTGTGCGTAATTGAAATGGTGGAATTTATAATAAAATAAAGAAGTAGTACATATTTGTGTCTTTTATTCCATTTCCTTGTAAATTTTACCATTACATCTTCATAGGTCAACTTACCCCAGTGTTTTAGTCAACCAACCCCATGCATGAGGTAGGTTGACCAGTTTTTTCTATTGTACAAGAACTGCCCTGTACTCTATATCATAATCAATAAGTAATAGTACATCTATTAACTGAATCTATTTTAAAATTAATACACTCAAGAGAATTAAAAATAGAAACGTTTAAGCTGAAACTTGGTCAACCAACCCCGGTCTCCCCTACTTACCTATTGTGTAATATAATTTCTTTTTTACCTTACAATATCCTTCGTGTGTTCTCCATACAATGTTACATTGGCTAAGTGTTTAATGCTCAACCGGCACGCTCGAAGCGACATAAATCAAAAACTGACATCCTGACTACAACTGTGAACTGTGAAGTGACATATGACAATACAGCTGTCAACGAAATGAAAAGTGTTGAAGACTTATCCACATCGAGATTTTAGTCAGCAACCGAAAATTAAATATCGTTAAGGCCTGAAAATGGCTCCTGTAGCTTTAACAGGCCATCTGGCATCAAAAGTTATTCGTAAGTTTATCTATTTCAACCTCATGAAATTGTTATTTAAATAAATATCTGTAACTCTTACATAATTCCTGCCTTTTTGAATGACATATTGATTTGAAAACAATAATAATGTACACTATTTCACAAACTGAGATATTTATTATATTTTTTTATAAATCTATTAGTATTTTTTTATTTATAGCTAAAAATGGATACATGAGCGTTATTTACATCAAATCTACTTCATACAGTACTGATGGAAAACCGAATATAGCCGCTTATAAAAGGGGAACTGGTGGTCGTAGTAGTTTCAATGGTGTCGTAGCTACTGTTTTCGGCTGTACAGGATTTGTAGGACGTTATTTATGTAACAAACTTGGCAAAGTTGGTAGTCAGGTATGTTAACAAACATAATAAAATAATATATATATAAAAATATAGAAAAGCCATTTAGTATAACATAAATATTAAATACTACAGTAAACTAATAAATAAAAGTGTTATTAAATATAAAAATACTCTGCCATTACAGATGATTTTGCCTTATAGAGGTGATTTTTATGATGCTCAAAGGCTTAAAGTTTGTGGAGATCTTGGCCAAGTTTTATTTACACCATATGATTTGCGTGATGAAGAATCTATTGCAAAAGCCGTGCGTTATTCAAATGTTGTAATTAATCTTGTTGGTCGGGACTATGAAACCAAAAATTTTAAGTTTCATGATGTGAATGTCGAAGGAGCTAGACGTCTTGCAAGGTAATTTAAGATATCATTTTATACTGACTAAATTTTACCACTACTTTTGCCTGTGTGCCCAAATGAAAATAACTAAGAGTTATACACACAAGGCACCTTCTAAGTGCTTGTAATTTTTGCTATAGGTACAGTGGGTTACATCAGAATCTAATATATGGTTCAAATTAAAATTGAATAATTATTTTTGAGTAATCCAATAAAAAATAATTATTGAATTTGAACTAGTAAAATCTAAGAAAAGAGCATTCAATAGAACAATTTTTTTATCTTTTTACTGTAAGAAATTATATACACTTATGTAAATATATAGAATATTCATGTAAATCTTTAATTATTTTAGGATCAGCAGAGAAATGGGTGTGGAAAGATTCATCCATTTATCATATTTGAATGCTGAGGAAAATCCTACACCATTAGTAATGAGAAAGCCCTCTCCATGGAAAATTACCAAGTATTTAGGAGAGCAAGCTGTCAAGGAAGAATTTCCCACTGCTACTATTATTCGAGCTTCTGACATTTATGGTTCAGAAGATAGATTTATACGGTAATGCTTGATGCTATTTTATTCAATTGATAATGCTAATCATTAGAGCAATTATTTCATATTTTTGCTATGAGAGATTATTATCTTTACACATTTGGAAAGAAAGCATGTAAAAACTTTGTGAAAACATTCTTTTCTGTGCAAAGATGTTACTGGGCAAAGATATGAAAATACAATAAAAGTAATAATCAAATTATGGTAAAAAGTCACAATAGTTTTGTTTGCTTAAAAGTCTGGTTATTTTTATTTGTTTCAAAGATTAATATAGTAAGTTGTATACCAATATTTTCATCACTGTAAATAGCAAAATTTCTAAATGTGACTTGTTAAAGGCAAAAATATCCCAAAATTATAATTTTTAAGATTTTTATTCTATATATGAATTAATCTTCAAAACTATATATTAATATAGAGAAGTAAAAATCTTGAAAGTTATAATTTTATAAGAAATGTATGTTATGGTATATATTATAGTACAGTATATGTGTCGTGACTGCCCTGATATTAGGCTTTCTGAACTTTTGTGCTTTTATAAACTCGGCCATCTACATCCAACTTTCGAGCGGCTACGTCTGGTCCATTGTATTGTAAATATATAATTATAATAATATTCTTTATTGTACTAAAATATACATAAGAAAACAACAATAAAACATTTAGTTCACAAAGGTGGACTTATCTCTATAAGAGATCTCTTCCAGCCAACCAGTGGAAGTGGATGAGTAACAAGTAGCGGGTAAGAACATAGTACAAGTATGTTATTACTTAAATCATTTAGTTAAATAATTATGACAACAAACAAAACAAAATACACCTAATATATTATAATATGTAAATATATAATTAAAATATATTTATATAGTAATATTGTAATATATATATATATATATATATATATATATATATATATAACAAGATACACATACATTTATATATACATATATATACATTATAATGTGAAATCAAAAAAAAATTTTGATTTTCCCTTTACTTCGCCACTTATTTTTTTATTATAAGTAAATGGTAAATATTTTTTATTATAGGTAAATGTTGATTTAACATTTTAGAACATAAAAAGTTAAACCATTAGCAATGCCAAATTTAATTGAGAACATCGTCGTGACGCAACAGAATAGTGTTTGATTGTAATCACAGTCACAACTTAAAAAAAAGTAAAGCAGTGGTAGTGTGAAAACACCAGGTTCTTCCTGCGTACTCTGCTATAAGCAGGATACAGAAAAAATATTAAAACTAAAATAATATTATAAATATAAATTTAGATGCATTCTAATTTCGACATGACTTAGGAAAAACATATGTAAAAAGTAATGTATTAATTAGCTAATGCATAATTTCATATTCTAGATCATTCGCCCACGTCCTACGCATCCACAGTCAGATAATGTCCCTTTATAAGAAAGGTGAAGAAACCATCAAACAACCAGTGTTTGTGTCTGATGTAGTGCAAGGAATTATTAACGCGGCACGTGATCCTGACACTAGATGCCAAGTTTATCAAGCCATTGGGTAAATATAATATTTTATTTTATTTTACTGTCATTTTCTACAGCGTCAATTATCCGAATTCGTCCCAATCCGAAAGTCGATCAAGGCGTCGATTTTTTAGCATCAGATTCTTTTTTACTCCGTACCTCAAAAGGTAAAAATGGAACCCTTACAGGATGACTTGGTTGTGTGTTGATACGCAACCCTTGATATGCGAGGCCATCTCACATTAGACAACTTTTTAGCATAACAGTGGTATAATGACAGTACAAACTATTTATTTTTTCAGACCTAAAAGATACTTGCTGCGTGATCTTGTTACTTGGTTCTATCAACTTATGCGCAAAGATGAAAATTGGGGCTTCAAACTAATGGACATGAAGTATGATCCCATTCTGCCATTGAAAGTTATTGGCATTAATATGATATCTCCAGCGTACCCATTTGGAAACCTGTCTTGGGAAAGTCTGGAAAGGGTAAATATGAAAATATTATTTATTTTTTTAACTTTATGTCCTATCCCCTATGTAACCATTCCATTCACCACTTTCCGCCCATTTTACAGAAGTTATGTGTTAAGTGGCGGATCTCAATGTCGCACGCACTTTTTCTTACCACAGCGAGAAAATTAAATAATTCATTTACTGCGCGTGAGAAATGTATCTAAGACCATCGATGGATTCTGTGATAATACGCCACGCGAAAAAATATATATTTGTTTTGTAGGAATATGTTATAGGTACAACTTGAAGTGGCTGGTAGTTAGTTATCTATATATTAACATGTGAAGCAAAAACTTTGTACCACTTTTAACAGAAATTGTGAAGAAGGAGGAATATTAACTTTGGTATAATTATACTTTATACAAAGGAATGCATAATGCCATTTTTTAAATAAGTTACACTACATTTGACAAAATACAATTTTGTATTTTTATAGTGATATACACGTTACTATGGTATTGTATGTGTAAACGGGTTCTCTATATAATAAAGTGACTCTGAAGCTTCCTGCATTATATGAAAATAAACTCTATTAATGAAAATCTATGTTAAGCTCCACTACTAGAATCTATTAAACCCAGATTAACATAACGTATTGAACTGGGGTAGAAACTTTTATGAACATTTTTGCTTTAGGACCAATTAGTACTAATCAATTATTTTATTATCTTAATACATTTTAATTCCAAATCTAAGTATCATAAATGTTTTTTTAGAAAACTGTAAATAGCGGAATCGAAACCCGTGCCTTTTGGAAACCGTTCAAGTGGTCTAATCCATGCATTTAAAAAGTGGTCAGAGTGCTAGGACAGCTTCCAAAAAGCGCATATTCAAATCCCACCACGTCCATCTTTTTATATTTTCTATAAAACTTTTTCCTTCCTAAATGTGGAATATCATTATTTATGTTAATCAGGAAGCAACTACAGATAGACCTGTAAAAGGACTGCCCACTCTTGAAGATTTGGGTGTGCAGCTAACAAATATGGAGGACCAGGTGCCATGGGAGTTACGACCTTACAGGGCTTACCAGTACTATATGGATAAAGTAGGGGAGTTCCCAACACCTCCTCCACCAAAAGTACAACCAACCATTATTTAAAAAGATGGGCAATATAAAAAGTCATGAAAATTTCAGTAAATTTTCGTGTTCTGTGTAGAAAGTGTAATTAAATTATCATTTGTTTCATTGTTTCTTTTATTTTGTTGATTTCGTTTTAACAATTATACTATTTATAACTATTATATTAATTTTACTATAGAGTTCGTTTTGCCTTTCAACTATTTTATCGCAATAGAGTAGCAGCACTAAGAGTCAATAAATTAGATTTTTAATTATAAAAGTAATAAAACAATTAAATTTTCATGTATTAAAATAATATGGGAGCATATATTTAGTTTTAATCTCAATGGTGTCACAAGGACACAAAGTGCTACTGTAAACGCAACTGGTTGTGGGTTTGATCCCCTGGTCGAGGAAATGAAATATTCATTTAGATGTATATTGCAAAGTGCTTCAATTTGAGTTACCGATGGCGAGGCGACTGTTTTATATAAGAATGTCAAAAGTTTTCAGCAATGAGTATTGAAAAATTAAAAACAGTCATCTTCGATTCGATAAGACACTATTTGCAAACCCTACGAAACTAATTGAAGCTAAACCATAGTTAGGCTTTGTTTTAGTAGTCAAATCTTTTTCGTGAATAGTAAAGTACTATACAATTCAAGTATTCAGAATTAGTTCCTAATATATTTGAAATTTTTCAAATAATCCCTGCTAATATAAGCATTGAATCGTAATTAAATAAAATTTTTTGAAATCTGTCCATTTGGACCAAGTATTTTAAATCTTTAATGAAGGAGGACAACCTCTTTCATTTGATACCAAGTAAGTGTTATTTCAATTATTAATTTTAAATTATTACATTCCCATCAATTCAAATACAACACAATTATTTACTTTTTAGAAAACATAAAATTTGAACGTAGATTTGAGTTAGACTAGTAAACTAAATTCCCAAGAGGCGCAGGTTCAAATACTGCTACGTACAATTTTTTATGTTTTCTAGTGTTTGTTTTTGTATGCGTTTAAACGGTTTTGAATTGGTGCTTTTATAAGTCCCACTATATTGAAATCTTTATAAGTCTTCTAAAAATATTTTTCTATCCTTATCTTGAAATAACACTCAAAACGATAACAAAAATAAAAGTTCTGAATTTATATCATGTAATCGTATCAAATAAATTATATTTATTATTACACTCCGAAATGTGTTTTGTTCAAACAAGAAGAATTAACAAATAAAAAAATTTAAACTATTTTCGGGATCAGCTAAAGTACGAAAACATTTCCACGCAAGATTTGCTCGCATTTATTATATATATATTTTTTTATATTTATAATTTGGAATTACTAAACTGACTTTATTACTGCAGCACGACAAAAATTAGCAGACTGACGCCTGACAAGTACCTAGTTTCGGCACAGACAAAGGTTCGGCCGTTTTTAGCTGAGTCCGAAACTGAAACCGAAACTTGGGTCGGTCACTATAAATAATGCATTATTATTATACCATTTTATAGTACAGAAGACAAATAAAACAAATAAATAGGTATTTTTTTTTATTTAGCTTAACTTAAGTTAAGGAGCTGGTCTACCACGTCCGAAACCTCCTCTCTGCAACAAAATAAACATATTATAATACATAATTAAACATTAGAACTAAAATGCCACTTTAAAAATATGTAAATAAAATGAGATAGTTCTGGCACAGTGAGCTAGCATCTGGCTGTAAAAGCTTATGGTTGTGTAAAGGAATTAAGCAATTACGTTTGCTTAGTGATTATTTACTAAGTAAACAAAATTGCTGGATTGAATTCATTTACTTGATTCAAGTTCATTAACATCGTTCTTAAACTAGTATTATTTTTATCTTATTAGAACATTATTCTGTCATATTAAAAAGCAATTACAATTGGTCCTCCTACATAACAATGTATGTTAAACTTGTGTTGTACCTCATGTGAAGTAATAAACATTGGTTAAATAGAGGAACTCAGAAGTGATGTGAGTATTACTGTACATTTAAAGGGGCCTCTAAAACATACAGTTGATTCACAAAACTCACTCTAGGTTCTTCACTCCGCAACACCACCACCACTGTCGGGTGAATCCAAAGGACAGTAAGAAATTTCTTCTTTTGTATAAAAATGTAAACTTACAAATACAACTTCTGAGGAGCCAGGACCGACATCTGCCTTTTTGTCGTGTGGTGCTCCAGGTGTAGTGGGCGCACGGCGGTACATCGATCTGTCTTCAGCAGAACGAGCTGGGGCATCAGGCCTGCCAACAGCACCACGCCTGACTGTCTCAGTGCGAACAGAACGCTTGAGTGTTGCGGGCACAATTTCTGGTGGGAGGTGAAGGAAGATCCTTAGGTACTCAATGCCTTCATTTGTAAGATACCTAAAATATATATGTAATTACAGTATTATTAACAGCTTTAAAAAAAGATAGTTAACATTTTGATTTGTGATTTATAATTATATTAAACCTACAAAAACATATTATTAACATTATCATTTAAAAAAGCGGCCGGTTGTGGCGCAGCGGTGTGACTGCAAAACCGACTGGTTGTGGGTTCGATCCCCACTAGAGGAGATGAAATATTTACTTAAATTTATATTTCCATTTCTTCGCTCTGGTGTCGAGGTTAAGCGCGGCGTTGAGTTCTGCCACTCAACACGCAATGCCTCCAGAATTCGGCAGAAAGTGGGGAACGGAGTGTCTTAACACTAGGTTCCCTCTGCCTACCCTGCTGTGTGCGGGATACAGCGTGAAGCTAATTTAATTTTTTTTTAATTTAAAAAAGAATATATGACAGAACATACAACAAAGTGTTTACTATCTCAACGAATGTGACACTAAAATATTGTAGGACGACATAATGCACAATGTTTTAATATCGAGATATTTGTTTAAGATTTGCAAATGTTTAAGAAAGTTATGTATGAATTTTAGGCAAAAATAATTTTAAAAAATCAGAGTAATTTTTCAAATATGAATAGAAATCATAATGTATAGTATAAACGATTATAATATGTATATTATATTTATTTAATATATATTTATTTATATATTTATTTCATGTACTTACCAATAGAAATGCCTCCATGCAAATTGTTCCTTGACATAACCTCTTGATTTTAAAGATTGCATTGCCTTAATAACTTGAAGGTTGGGTATCTTCTCCAAGTCCGGATGTTTTGGTGCATGGTAGTCTTTTTTAGCTACCATAACACCTTCTTTGAAAAGGTATTCATAGATAGACACACGGTTTTGTTTTGGCATCAACATCTTGCCTAAAACAAGATTTATAATGTAGTTCTCAAAAGTTATAGCTGAAGAACAAAATGAGACGAAATATTAAAATAAAATTAACAGTTTTCTTATTTTAAACTAAGAAGCTATAAATATAAATAACAATTATAATTGATTTATATGATATATTCAGATTTTAAAATAAAACCCTACCTCCCGTATATTTTGACAACAGAAAAGAAGGTAAAGTTGACAAATCACAGATTCCTTACACAATATGTCAAATCACACAGAATAAAAATAAAACCAAAACCATCAATACATACAACCTATTCCTGCTACACATGTAACGATGTATCGTAGCGATTTTAAATACCAGCTTAGGTAAAAATATTAAAAATTATAAAAAAAAATGAAAAACGAACAAACAGTATAGGACAGTAGGCAGATTAAGATCACCATCCAATAGCAATAAAACATGTCATTGGATAGGTATTTTAATAAGAACAACAAAGTTTTTAGAAATAGATTTATATAATGTTTTTATTGTGCTTATTACTTTTTATGGTAATGCTTTACTTCGCAAACTGTCTTATCCTGACGCCTACCCCCCAAGCGTGCCTGAGTAAGGCAGCTTAATGCATCAAAAATATTTTTAATTTAAACTACATTATAGTAGATGAACCGTAAATTGCGCGTAAATTGAATATCAGACTAATGAATTTTTAATAGGTTTAATTATAGTGTTTATGAATTTAATTATAAATAATTATCATAATCAGCTAATCATATTTTTTTTTCAACCCAAGAAAATACTTATTTTGACCTTTTAGCCAAACTTTCAATTGTTATATGTAGGATAAGTGTGACAACAAAGCTCTTATAACAAAAGTCCTACGGAAATAACCTATCCAATAACATACATCTTATTACTATTGGAGGGTGGTTGCATACATTTTTACCCATTGTCTTTTGATTCAATAGTTAGTTATTAACAGACGAATCAGCGAAACAGATTACAAAAAGAATTTTCTCCCGCAAACTTAGGTAGCTGGCAATGGCAATAACGCACCGGCATCGGCTTGGCATAGACGATGACAGTATGTTTACGTCAAACGTCAACTTTGTATAATCCACTAATTCTCATTCTGTCAAGATTACAGCTATATTGTGAATTGTTAGAACTTTTTACAAAGTGCTAGATATTTTTTTAAACGTAATAATAATATTAAATGATACTAATCTTCGGCAATACACTGAAATAGTTACTTAATATGGATTTCCAAAATCGCCCCGGGGGCAAAACAGGAGGAGGAGGAGTAGCATCATGGTCTGAAAGCAATCGAGACCGAAGAGAGAGACTGAGGCAACTTGCCCTTGAAACTATAGATTTAAATAAAGATCCATATTTTATGAAAAATCATTTAGGTATTTTCTAATATTTTCTTTGGATTTTTTTACGCCATTTGCACAATGTAACCTAATCAAATAAATCAATTTATTTTAGGATCATATGAGTGTAAATTATGCCTGACGCTTCATAATAATGAAGGTAGTTATTTAGCGCATACCCAGGGTAAGAAACATCAGGCTAATTTAGCGCGAAGAGCTGCCAAGGAAGCTAAAGAGGCACCGCAGCAGTTAGCTCCAGAAAAGCCAAGAATAGAACCTAAAAAGTTTGTAAAAATTGGTCGACCTGGTTATAGGGTGACAAAACAAAAAGATCCTGAAAATGGGCAGCAGAGCTTGCTATTCCAAGTTGATTATCCAGGTAACTAAGATTTATGTATTTTTATAGTTTATTTATCATAAAAGTAGTAATTTATTTTATTTCTATATATAATACTATGATTTTAGAAATAGCAGAAGGAGTACAGCCTAGGCATCGCTTCATGTCTGCTTATGAACAGAAAATTGAACCTCCAGACCGAAGGTGGCAATATTTGCTATTTGCTGCTGAACCATATGAGACAATATCTTTTAAAGTGCCCAGCAGAGAAGTAGAGAAGCATGATTCAAAATTTTGGACTCATTGGAATAAAGACACGAAACAGTTCTTTCTTCAGTTTGCATTTAAAATGGAGCCATTAAGAATGCCTCCACCTCCACCCAAGATGTGGGAAAACCATGGAATTCGGTTACCTCCACCACCTGGTGCACCAATGATGGGAGTCCCGCCACCACCACCTCTGTTGCCTGTACCTCCTCCACCTCCATCTATGTAATATATTTTTTTTTGTAATAAAATATAACTTAGAAATGTGTATATTTTTTTATTTATCAAGTATTATAATAAGTTTCAATTACATTTTTGGTATTATTTTGTTATAATAATATTGTCACTTGGTATTTGTCTGCATCTCCACTTCCTACCACATCTTTGTATATGCTGCCTAAATAAAAAGAATTAGATATACTAGTTCTTGTCTCTCTTAATGATTCAGTCAAAAATCCATGACTATATAATATATACCTTTCAGGTAGATGATGCCATTCATAAATGCAATGCAAATAATACAATTGAATTGTATATATAACAATTAATAAAAACAGTAAAGGAAATGGAAAAACTAGAAGAATGTAAGTGAAGCTCAAAAGGCAATCTTATCTATTTCTATTAGCCAACAAATATTTGAGCTTAGATCAAGTTAAGATATTTGTATAATGATATAGAATGGATGGTATCAATACACATATTTTATTAGAAAACATAGTGGAAATCCCTAACATATAATACAAACGAAATGATTTGAGCCTAAGTTCTTAAGAGCCCATTCTATTCGCACAGCCAGTGAATGGAACTCAATACTCATTGCGGTGTCTGTATTTCCTATAATGTACAATGTAGGGATCTTTAAAATAGGCATAAATGTGCATCACTGTATACGGCATCAATACAAAATATGACTTGATGCAGTGAAAGCCAGTCCATTTTTAGATTTAAAAAAAGAAAATTTATGGATCAGTTGCGCTAGTCTTCGAGATTCATACCTTCTTCTTAGAGAAGAAATAGTCTTTTAAGTCTTTAAAGACTTGATCTCTAAGCTTAACAGTAAAACTTAATGTACTATAGTTAACATATTTTTTTCCATTGTTTTTTTATATTGAGGCCAGTCATGACGCAGCGGCACGAGGTGTGACTATAAAACCGACTGGTTGTGGGTCTGATCCCCACTCGAGGAGATGAAATATTTACTTAAATTTATATTTCCATTTCTTCGCTCTGTTGTCCAGACAAAGCGTGGCGTTGAGTTCTGCCGCTCAACAAGCAATGCCTCCAAAAAAATGGGGAACGGAGTGTCTTAACACTAGGTTCCCTCTGCCTACCCTGCTGTGTGCGGGATACAGCGTGAAGCTGATTTATTTATTTTTTAGATTAGGTATGCCCAATGTGACCACATGACCCGTCTTGAATGAGCCCGTCCTGTGTTTCGCTTGTGTTCCGGTGTCCCTAAAGATGGGATCGGGACGTACAAATGTTCCGTTTTTCAAAATGGCAAATAAATTACGTTCAAATCACATTTCGCCGCGTTGATTATGGCAAACTAAAAGCATGATACACGAAAAAGGCTTCCTAACGTAACCAGACATCCCATTTGTTGTGGCAACGGGACATACCAATGTCGCGTTTTTCAAAATAATAATCCACAAAAGACAAAAGTTAGACATTTGTAAATCCCAGTCCCATGTTTCGGGACACCGGGACTCATAAGCTAAAAACGGGACAGTCCCGTTCAAAATGGAACGTCTGGTCACGTTACACCGTATTTGTGTTTCTAATTCTTTGTACACTTAAAGATTATTTATAGCCATTGTTATATTATAGCCAAATAATATAATGTAAATTATAAGGTTTGATCTAAATCCGTTCAGTGTCGTTTTTGCTTGAAAGTAGAATAAACATTCAGCCTCTCTAACATTCACATTTATTATATATAATATTCATTAATTGCTATTGGTCTATTCCCGGTGGTATTTAAAAAAAAGCTATATTTATATACTAAACGAATTATTTATTTATTAAATGTTTAAAATATGTAAAAATATACTTTCTGATGAACAATAATAGACTTAGATACGGTGGTGAACAATTTGTATCACAGAACACATATACCCAAAGGGTATGATTTGTATTGTGGTCAATAGGGAAAATGATGCCCAATTTAATTTTAAAATATTTTAAATTGGTAATGTCCCCAACTTTGCTTATTGATTTGTATAAAAATATAATAAATTTCTTTAAAAAGCTCAAATGAGAATAAAGATCAAACTAATATAGCTTTAAACAAAATCAACATCAGTTTATTGGCGCGTGCAAAGGAACGTTATTTTAACGGTTACTGGAACACAATAGATTAAACTATAATACAAATAATTACAAAAGCCGAAGCCTGATTTCGCGCGCGATTCCTTTGCATGTTCAGAGTAACTCATATTGTAACTCATATAATCGTTAGTAGCTGTTGTCATGGTTTAAATATTTTTTATTAGCAACTATTTCTAAAATACATTTATTAGATACGCGGTTTTTTAAAGATTTAAAATTTTATTGATAATGTTCTCTAAGGCTAAGAGGTTTGAATCAGCCGGTAAGTTACTTAATTTTTAGAAATGATGAATTGTATCGGTAATGAATTGTAACCAGTATATCATAAAGTATGTAAATAGCTGATGTATTTATTATAATAATCATACATTTCTTATATCAACTGTTTTAAAGATTAAATTAGAAAAATACATATGTTTCTGTAAATTGTTGTAGTTCCATTAAAATCACAAAGTAAAATCCAAACTAAACGAGAAACTGAAAAACCACCAAGCAAGTCTGCAGCTGTTCCAAAATCTACTAATTTATTAACAACACCGTCGAAACAAAATTGTGAACTACAGTCCCAATGCAGCTCGGTACGCAGTATAAAATCATTTAAAACTGTAAGTAATTACTACTTTTTTAATTATCACCGTCGTAATATTGTTTTACTTGCCTATTTACCGTGGCTTATAACAGTTGTGCATACAAATATATTTTTTTGTTACAGCCAAAACCAATAAAATCTACAAATCCGACGTGCAATCTTACAAATAATATTAAAAACACTTTACCTAAAACTATCAAAAAGAAAGAAAATAATGTGCATAATGAAATTATTAAGGCCCATGAAGTTGAAATTAGGTAAGTCAAAATTGTTCTGTGGGAAATGTTTTATTTATCATTACTTTATTATAAATGTCTTATTTTTCTTTAATTTTTAGAAATAAGGATTACACAATATCGGAGTACAATAAACACATAGATGATTTAAAAAATGAAATTGCAAAATTGCATAAAACACTACAAGAAAAGAAAAAAACTGATGATATTGATAAAATAAATGATAAAATGGGTGAAATATCAATTGAAGATGAAAATAATGAGGTGAATAAAAACAATTTAGGAAATGGCATTCAAACCTCAGCTATTATTGATAGCCTTAAATGTGAAATAATTGAGTTAGAAAGACAATGTGAAAAATTAGAATATGAAGTAAGCAACAAGCAAGTAGAGCTATCATCACTAGAAGAAATTATTACAATTAGAGACAGCCTATGTGCAGATTTACAAAAAAAATTAACTGAATCTGAATCTTGTCTAGATGAGACTCGCCAAAGACTTGAAATGGTGAAAGGGCATCATGCTTTAGCGTTAGAAGCTAATGAAAGTATTAGAAGAGAATATAAAGTTGAAATTGAAACACTTAAATTAAAATTGGATGAAGAAAAACAAGTTATAACCAATAAATATAAATCTGACCAGGAGAATTTAAAAGTAAAATATAATACTATAATAGAAGAAATCAAAAGCCAAATACAGAAAGATAAAGATGATAAGATAAAAGACTTGGAGCATGCTTTATTTGTGAAAGAACAAGAAATGAAAGCTAAATTAGAACAAATTGATGAATCCACTCATGAAAAGTTGAGACTATGTGAAATACAATTTGAGGAGCGCAGTAGGCATCTGCAAGACCATTGTATATTACAAGAAAAAGAAATACATCATTTAGAAAAAGATATTAAGGATCTGAAATGTCTTGTACATATTAATGAAGAAAAAAATATGACTTTACTTGCTGAAATTAAAACTCTGCAACACGATAATGATAATTTAAAACTTGAAAAAGATAATCAAATAAAAGAGTTAGAAAGTGTAAAAGAAGAATCTAAGAAAAAAATTATTAGTTTTGAAAATGAAATAAACAAATTAACCACAGAAGTAGATAAGATAACCAAGGAGAAGAATAAATTTGAAATGTCCTTATCTGTAACTAGAGACATAGTACAAGTATTAACAATGAGGTTACGAGAATCTGACAATGAATTAGAACATTTAGAGGGTCAGGTTCAAACATTGACGGACTCTAAAGAAATATTAGAATCAGAACTGGCCACATACAAAAATTCTTTAAGTAATACACTATTGGAATGTAATGAATATAAAGAAGCTCTTGTTAACATTCTGAAATCGAAAGCTGCATTAGCCAAAGAACACAATAGGATTATGGAACACAATGTGTCCTTGATTGAAAGTTTACAAAATGTTGAAAAAGAAGCTTACCGTGAGCTCGGCTCTATTAAAAGTGAACTTATTGAAGATGTTGAATTAATTAAAAAGGAATCAAATTCCCAAATTCAAATGCTTAGAGATGAGGTAAGCTACGTAATAGTAAAGAAATTAACTTTAAGAGAAATATATCTTAATCTTTTGCATGTTTTAAATTGTATACATCATAGTAACAATGAAATATTAAGATTTGTAGCAATTTTATCATCTATTAATTTGAATTTTGGTAAATAAGCCTGCTTGTATGTCAATTTATTCAGAAATATAAGTTAATCTGAAAGAAAATCGGGCAGAGACTCAATTTTAAAACTTGCTCTCTCAAGTTCAGTGTTCAGTGTTGGAACTTAATGCCGTTTTGTCTAAACCAGGGCGGGTAAATGAAAATTTACCGCTGGGACACACAGGGCCTGTACCCAAAGCCCTTGACCTCACATGCCCCTCGCATAGCCTGTAACTAACCACAATGTAATCTGTTAAAATTTGTATTACTTTGTAACTGGGAACTAATTTTGCATGTGACCCAGGCTCCAATTTCCTATGTGCCATATATTCCATAATTATGCTGTATATTTCAGGTGGAAAAAAAACGTATGCTGTGTGAGTTAGCGACGGAACACGCGGGGCAGGCGGCGGCCGCGGCGGAGCAGTCGCGAGCTCTACTTGCGCACGCCGCCGCTGAGATCGCTCGCTTAGAGACTGATAACAAATGTCTACAACAACAGGTATTATAACACTTTAGGTCTATCTATAGGGTATCTAGATTGTAGAGACGAATATTCAATTTCTATAGAATATTTTACTAACATATTAACTATTATCTCCCATTTTTACAAAGAAAATTATATCCTCCATACTCCATATAACCAATCGGCCATTCCTAGTTGTTACGCAAATATATAATAATTTGCGGAAACTTTTCATTCAACATAGCAATCTTTCCAAAAAATGTGTGGCATGTCCCACGATTTTGTTGAAACCAAAAATAATTTTCATTAACAACAGAGAAAATCTAATCAGAGAACTTGTTTCTGTAACGTTCGCCATACACGGGGCTTCTTACTTAAATATGTTACTCGTTTATCGTTCTGTATGGAGCAAATGGGCAAACAAAAATGCTTACTATCGGGAATTTTATATAGTATGACAAACATTACAACTACGTCCTAGTCACCCTTTAATTAGGTTTACATAATTAGACAAAACTAATAATACACACAGATTCTGTCTGTTGCAGTCACAAATCTGTTTCTAATTCTCAAACGAATTATAGTGTTTTAGTACATCTTCATCACTAATTATAAACGTATTACAAATATTCATAATTAAATAACAATGTTTCGTATATTTTAAAATTGCCTAACAGATTCAAGATCAACAATCGCTTGTGGTAGAGCTATCGATTCTACGTCAAGAAAATGAAGAACTCACAATGACAGTGGCTAAACAATCATCGATGATGGATAAAATGAAAAAAGAAGCAGAAACTATCCAAACCAAACCAAAATCTCCTTCCGTTTTGAGGAAAACTCTCAAAATGGGAAAGGAGAATATGCCGACCGTCATTTCACCTTTAAGGGAACGAAATCATTAAACAGATGTTACTTAAAATATGTATCACATAATAAACGACAGTAATTATTACAATTTTAGATATAGCATTCAGATAGTAACTTATTTTTTACTTAAGTATGATTTATTTTATAATTGTATTATGTATTGTTAGATCCCTAAAATGTTTGTACTACTGACTATAATTATGTTTTAAGTTCTCAATTCAAGTTGTGACAATGTTTGGAAAAAAATGTTTTGTATTTCCGTTTATTTATTATTGTTTTAATTTATTGGCGTGTTAAATTCCAGTTGGAAGGTTACATTGTATCTATTTATTATATTTAATAATAATGCCCAATAACTCGTTTGATTTCTAAATATAGATAAATTTGGAAAAAGCAAATGCATTTTAATTTTAAAGTTTTACGAGCTATGGAAGATATTCTCATGTAAAATTGTATCGAACCTCTTGATTTTATATACCTCTACATTGTTTTTTTCGTCAATATGTTCAATGTACAGGCACATTTTTTTACTGTTTTATTATAGTAAAGATGACTCCAATATTTGTCCCAATAAAAAAAGAATATCTTAAAAGAAAATAAAATAAACTAAAATAAAGAAGTAATTGAATTTAAGGATCATACGGCGAAGGAGCTTTGCTACTTTATCAACTTCTTTAATAAATGCACGTAGCGAAAATAATTTAGAATTGAAAAAAAAAACTTGTAACTTAGTCTTGTTGATAATTCATTCATTTATCAAGACCAGCCAGATAATGCAATTTATTAAAAATCTATATTTTTTGTTAAACACAAAAAATGGATTTCGTTGGAATGTCTTGAAGTCTTTTCTAATGTGAAAAGTTAAAAAAATAATGATTCGAGTTTTTAACAAAATGTGCAATATTTTAAAAAATATATAAGTGCATAAATATGATAATAGGAGTGAAATAGAAACAACATTGACAGCCTCATACATATATTAAGAATATCAAATAAACAAAATGAAGCTACAGTATGGCTACAAAACTATTCTAATTCAATATCAAATACACAAAACACGTGCGGTCTATGGAAAAAAAAAACAAATGCAAGCTGCCTGGTTAGTACAATTAAATTCGAGATCAAGTGTATCAAGCGCAATATACTTAAATGAATACATTTTAAGCAATTAATAACAAAGCTTGTTCTATATCATTTGGCAAGACAACTGCAATGGCGACACTTCACAAATCCTATACTACTTACACAGCGGTAAAAATGCTACATATAGTTTATATAAAACAGACAGAAAAATGCAATAAGTCAATCTTTGGATAATCAGCCTTTATAGTAAATTATTATAATAATTTGTAGATATGGATACTGACTTACAAAATTATTCCTACAATTAATACTAAACTGGGGTCTCGATATTTGGAAATGTTACCTTAAAAATACTTAATAAACTAGTTTACAATCATTACAAAGTACACCTATCATGTAAAGTAAAAAAACTAACTACATAAATTACGTTGAGCTACTGAGTATAAAAAGTAATAATAAATATGTTGACTGATTAAATGGTGACATGAGATCAGATAATTATTATGGGATTCGAATCAGTCTTATTAATGCAAAGTACGTAAATTGAAATATATGTTTCACAATGGTTTTAGTTTGTACTTATGTATTTAAAGCAGTTTCTGTTTATATGAGTATTTAAAGATGCTTAAACTAACAGCCCACTGAAAGATAATATGCTAGTCTTATTTTTGGTAATCAATACATGCCTTATAATCCCGCATTTCAATTGGACAAGTAAATAAAAGTATTAGCAGAAAATAATAATTACACATGTGAACTTAAATAAACACACATAGAAAAAAAATATCATGACAAACAATTTGCCTAGTCGATGTGAGCATGTCTTGGTACAATATCATTTTGTATGAGTAAATCGCACGCAGGCAATCCGGGGTGTGGGAGGAGATCTTGCCCCACAGCGATGAGGCCACTCTCGGGGCCTGGCAGGTGACCATGCCACACATAATAGTAAAACAACTGTTGAATAGCTGCCATGAATCTACGTTGCTCAGGCATCACAGAGTCAAAAGTGCCTAATATCGCTTCTATGTCCGAGTTTATGCCGGCCATGCCCGAGGCGCCACGCCCGCCTCCAGCGCCCGACCCCAGCACCACGTACATAGGAGCCACCAACCGCAACCGCGCCAAACTCACCAGAGGACACAACGTGCGGATAGACGAGATCAGCTCTACTAATCCTTCATATGTTTTATTAAAAACCTTAAACACGTCGTTTGTTATGTTCTTCTCGCCCAAGTAACTGTCGTTGACCATTTTCTCGACAATTTCTGCTGTCCAATTCATATGTTTCATTCGTAATACTTCAGAATGACCAGAATGTTGCGTTGTTCCGAAAACCATCGGCTTAAATATTTTGTCTTTTTCGGTGTTTATCGCGTCTTTCTGATCATCCCAGCTCTCGTAGGCGTGATTCCTCAAGAAATTGCCATCAAGTACTAGCCATGAACGTTTGAGTTCTCCAGATAATGGTAAAGAGTTAATATCAGTTCCAAGCCAGGTATCGGGTGTAGCGGTTAACACTTCTATTTGCGATATACGACGCATGCAATCAATGTCGGTACATTTACTGATTTGTTTGAATTGTTCATTGTTTTTTAGGGATTGATCTAAAAGCTCTCCAGGGAAAATTACAGAGGGAGAAGACAACCACACGCGTGAATATAGTTTATGTGCTTTCTTCACAGTAGTGAGTGCGGCTGTTAAGGTGGCGCCCGCTCGGTGTCCCAATAACGTAACCGATTCAGGATCTCCTCCAAAATGTTTAATGTTATATTTAATCCATTGCAATGCTACCATCAAGTCGCTGAGGCCATAATTACCAGATGTAGGAGGATAATTCGTATTTGAGAGTATATCTAGAGCTAAAAAACCAAATGATCCAAGTCTAAAATTTGGTCTTACAAAAACAACTTCCTTGGTCCTTGCATACAAAGCTGAAGGTTGAGCAGGGCTGATACCACCCGCTAAAGTGTTGGCCCCAATCAGTACAACCACAGGTAAAGGTGAGTCATATCTCACGTGAGGAGTAACTATATCGAGGGTTAGGCAATCTTCATCTCCAGTAATTGTACCATTTTCTAGAAACTGTAAACAAAGTGGTCCAGGTTCATGAACTTGGAGAGTGCCATTCCAACACATTGATATGTTATTCATTGGTTGTGCATACGTAAATCTTTTCTCTACAACTGGCGGCACTGCATATGGGATACTGTAGAATTTATAGACTTCATCATCTAAAATTCTGTAAAAAATTTACGTAAAATATAAGTATCTTATTTTATCGAATTCAAATAAAGAAAATAAGTTGGTATAAATTGACTATTATTTTACCCTTCAATCAATCCACAAGTTGTCAATGTTGTTATAAATCTGCCAAGTCGTAACGGTCGTTCAGAAGGTGGACCAGCTCGCGCACCTATTACTATGCTCACTATAACTCCTAATATCACTAATAGAACCACGCCACACACCACAATATCATCTGAAAATAAAGTCAAGCATCAAACATATGAAACTCAATATAAAATAAGACCAATCAATACATTTATTAGAGAGAGAATCTATTTTTTACAATGTTATTCTACATATAATCTCTATATATATATAAATATATTAAAAAAACCGTATAAAAATCGAATGTAGCAAAACTTTGAATATAGAATATGAAGCAATGTCTTTCCACCGCTTTTTAATAGCTTTATGCTGAGCTTAATCCAGAGCAGATAATAATTTAATAATTTTTCTAAGTGAAGAACAATCCAATAATAAGAGTATATAAAAAATATTTTGAAACAAAAAAAAAATATTGTAGGGCTCTAATCTGTCTTAAAACCCCTGGAAACTGTCCAAATGTCTATGTAATTAATGCATACGTTCTTATAAACTACTTCAAAATTATGTGAATAACACTTTATAATTTTTTTATTATAGTGTTTACAATTTGGCACTTTTTCACCGATATACAGAGTGGAAGCGTCTGCGCTCCTTTTACGACCTAAAAACATAATATTCCACGATTTTTATCTATACCGTATTACCTGTGACGCCGTTACGAATAGATATCAATAACGTGAACATCTACTACTACAAAAATACTAAACATTGCCATCTGCCATTTTTCATTCTCTAAAATAAAAAAACTAGAACGATAAAGGATATCTCGTTCTATTTTACGCAATTAACTATTTTCTATAATAAACCTTAACAACATTCAACATCACCGCCAATACCTCTCTGACTCAATTTCGTGAATGAGTTGTCGCTTTTTTATTTTTGGCAAAAACTTTTGTTTTAATTATATGAGCCTTTATTAGAGTAGTTAAAACTATCTGCACTTTCATTTAAAGTGGTGATAACAAAAATACTCTGTATAAGAATAGAATAATAGCTACCTATAATAAATTTCTGTTGTCGGATTCTTTCTTTTAATGGCAGTCTTGTAGCAACCTTACCCTCCTGTTCATCCTAAAACAAAAAATTATTAAATAAACAATATGTAGTAATTATAGAAATCACTTGACCTCACAATTATAGAAACCACTTGTCATGAGATTATTGCCAAGTGGATGTCAATGCAAATATCTTTTAGTTTTACAAGGATCTTTTAGTATATAGATCTTTTTTTCTTTTTAAGGCAATTTTTTTTGTTATTAAGAAATCAGACGTGGGCACCAGAGTATTAATTTACATGTCTCTAAATTTATACTTAAAAAACATCAGTTCTCATATAGAATAAAATAATTATTAAAGTGTATTAAAAATAATATTATGAATAATATATAAAATTGAGATTATACTAACAGTTACATCTAATTTGACATTTTCCATTCCATCATTAGGGGTGTCCAGTTTATCTTCTAGTGTTTCCATTGAGGCAAGTGCTGCTTCTGTAGCACTTGCAGAATGCTTTTGAAACATTTTCGGATATTTTACATTAAATAATCCAAATTTCTTCTTCCCACCATTTAGATCTATTTTTGGAAAAACCAAAGTTGATATAACATATTTACTAATTTTGAAGAAAATCTTGAGTTTGTATATAACTAAATACAAACCATTTTCTTTAGACTGGTGAAGGAATTTCGTGAATGGACAAGTTTGTAAAAATTGGAAGCGTTGTTTGGATTTAGAGTCATCATCACTTTTCTCCTGCCCTTTTTCATTATCTGTTTCTTTCTCAATAGCTTCCTCTTCCTGTAGTTTGTGATAAAAAATAATAAAACTTTATTATTATTAGTAATTTGGGGTCATTTGTGGTGTAGGAGAACAGGTGTGTATCTTTTTGTCTCACTCTTGTAAATAGGCAATGCGCAGCATTAAGTTATGCCATTCAACATGCTTCCAGAATTCAGTGGAAAGTGGGGAACTGAAGAAGGAATCTGCCTACCTTACTATGTGCGGGAGCACAAAGACTAGTAACTTAAAAGTATATTGTAACATTATAAGAAAACAAAACTTATTATTATTACTATGATCACATTTATAAATGAAAATATTAGTATCGGGCTTACTGATGGCTCAGCTCAGCTTATGTGAAAAAGTGGACTCGATTATAACAAAGGCAAGAACAGCGAAAAAGATAAGAATGTGCTTCTTGATTTCTCTTTGTTTATCCTTTTGTCATTATATTTAAAATAGAATTTAATTTTAAGTTTCTATTCTTTATACATATAAAAAAGTACCTTAGATTTTTCTCTATCGGAATTCCTTGTGAAAAATCCAGGCATTTTAATTGCGCCGATAGGGATGAACTTAGGCTTTACTTCGCGTCCCTGTTCAGTGATGTCGCCCGAAAGAGCAGATTTTACAGGTCCTTCGTCATTACGGAGTTCGACATCATCTTCAGCAACATTATTTTCTAATTTTAACATTACTTCCTTTTCTTCAGCTTCTATCTGTTTTTTATCTAACGTTTTAGTATCTTCTTCATTTTCTAGTTTGTTTATATCGGGTGCACTCATAGTGAATTTATCAAAATCAACAAAATAATAATACACTATGCATTGAAAACGTCTAAGATATATTTATACAAATAGTCTGCAAGAAATAAAAAATATATATTTCAGTGTATATTCAATTCCAAAATTGTTTTTATTGAAATATTTTCAAGTACTTGAAAATCTCTAATGAAAGGACAGACCTTAAAGATTTTTCACAAATTTACGTTATATTTTTCCTTTGAAGGAGAATATATATTCTGTAAATATGTAAAAAAATAAATTAAGTTAAAATTCTAGTAAATTGAATCGTTTTCCGTTATAGATTGCGTTATTCACCAATGCATAGCGGATTCGCCGCTCCGGTCGATCAAATTACAGATTATACCTAAAAACAGAGTAAAAACAAAAATAATTTGCAAGATCTCTATTACGGAACTACATCGTAGTAATCTAAATGGCAGTTTTCCGAAACACATAAATTTCAACTTCCTTATATTTACTCATTAATAGTAAATTATTTTAAGAGTATGAATATTATATAAAATATTTAAATAAATAATAAACAAGTAGTCTAGACAAGATTAAGGATTAATGGCAGTTCTTCAAAACGCATAAATTTCAATTTCCTTATGATTACTCATTAATAGTAAATAATTTTAATAAGATGAATATCATATTAAATACTTAACTTAAATGATAAACAAGGCGTCTAGACAAGTTTGATGATTTAGTATACACAAAAATATATTTTAAGAAAAAACCTTCAAAAAATTTAATATTTTACGTGGAGATTTGGTGTCTTCTTTTCTAAACTAAGCTAATTTCTTTTCAAAAATATTCGTAATTAAACTATATTAATTTTATTTGCTATTTTTAATGAAATAAGTACATACTTAAAGGTTTTAATAATAAAACGTGCTTATAATTTAGGTGTAGCTACACAAAAATCGATCGCAAAAAAAGTTTATAAAAATAGGGTCATTGATCGAGCGAGCTTTTGTTTTAAATATTGCCACGAAAATACGTTATCTAACGTAGTGTTTATTTTGGCTTATAATAATGTTAGCATGCAGAGCTTTAATTTCCGACGGTGCAACTGCCGCCACGGATGCTTTAACAATTTATAAATAAGTCTTAAATTGGATTCTCCTAATTTTAGCACATGAATCGTCATTGATATCTTTATTTACTGCTTATAGATTTAAAATGTTTCGGCAATCGTTAATATATACTTATATTGATATTATGAATAAATCTGTAACCAGCAAATTTCATGCACTTTAAATGA